>WBND01000313.1:455111-492325 GCA_013398595.1 Tychaedon coryphoeus | reverse complement strand
ACTTTAACCATGCTTATTCATTGCTGAGTTTACACCCAATCCAACCAGAGACAGCAGAAGAAAAAGTACCTAAACAAAGAGAAAGAGCCTTGGGGATTCAGTAATTGGTACAGAACATGCAGGCTGTAGTCATTCTTTTGATTCATGTTCAGATATGTTTTCTCTTTGCCTGTCAGAGAATGCGTTCTTTCCCTTTGGATTGCAAACAATCTGAATTTGGATAAAATCATTAAAAATGCCCTTCAAAACACTGATCCTGCATTTAAATGAATGTGCAGTGGAAATGTTCAAGATGAGGATTAAAAACTTAACCTAAGTGCAGAGGAGCCAGGGCATAGCAGACATCCTGCTGTGGATCTTCTTTACTCCCTTTCCTGACTTCTCAACCTTTCCCTTCCAGTGAGTCACCACCACCTATACAAGTACCTATCTAACCAAACAAAACCCACACAACCAAGATAATTCCCTCCAGAGAAGAAGTGCTTCCTGGAAGGGTCTGCTGTCTGCTCCCAGGGGTCACAGCACTGTCCTTCCTACACTGCAGCACTTCACAGGTATTCCCAAGAGGTTCTTCTATTCTCCCTGTGGCTCCTGCCACTTTTTCATGAATGCTAAGTGAGGCAAGTCATGCAATCACGTTGCTGCAAGTATACAAGCAGACTGAAACGAGCTGATTAACACGGTTGCTCCACAAATATTCATTATTCCTTGACAGGTTTTCTCTGTCAGTGATCTTAGAGTGAATGCAATCATCCCAGTTAAAGGCACAGAATACTAAAAACAGGAACAGCACAGGTGGGTTCAACATCCCTTAGTGCTGAATCTTGGCTCCAGCTCCAGATTGCACAGGCAGACCTTTGAGTGCATGGGCGAGCTTCGAGTAAGACTTGGAATGTCATGTAACTAGCACTAAACAACAAAGCATTATTTTCTTGTCAGATATATGCATTATGTCTATAAACCAACACTACAACACTGCTTGCTCTGATCATGCCTGAGGAAGAGAGGGACTAAGCATGATGCTTGGAATAGTCAGCTCAGCATTAAGGTAAAGTAGGACACCCTTCCTCTTCTCAGCTTTCCTCTGCAAGCAGCAGCGCCCAAGCCACGCTAGCCATCAAGGGGGCCAGTGCATGGACTGCTCTGGTACTGAGGGGCACAGTTCCTGGGCATGGTGTAATTGCCTCCATCCTAAGAGCACCTCAGCCTCTAAAGCTGGCTGCAAAGGATCTTCTCAAGTGTCCCCTTTGCAACTGCTGTTGTCACAAAGTCCCAGGCTGAGGAAAGCTGGAAGTGTTATTGAGCACATGGGGGGAAGAGAAAGGTCAGTGACACAGCCCAACTGAGAAATAAAGATGAATGTGCAATACATCTACAATTAAAGTTTGTAGAGCACCCTACCAGCAGCCATGGAAAAAGTACAAATTTTGAGTCTGTGTCAAGCTCTGAGGTTTTTGTCTCAAAGACTCCTAAGGAACTCAATTAAGACAATTTAAAGGGTTAGAAAATGTCTTGTCCTGGCAAAACTGACCACATGTTTAAAAAGTATGATTTTTTTTTGCAGCCTTGTTTCTATTGGTTTTGTGATTAGGTAGTTATTTAGTTTGGAATCAAAGCTTTCTTCCTGTGTTTATTCTCCAGTAAAGTCACTGTCATAGCTACAATACTCAGTCTACTAAACATTACAGTCATGTCCCAAATACAGCTATACTCTTCTAAAACAGAATGCAAACAACAGAAGATACTGTTTCAGCCTTCCCCAGCCTGGGACTTCTTGACTACTCTCCTTGACTCCTGCATAATTCCGGACAGTTTCTTTCTCTTTTCATCCCTTGCTGTCCCTCAAGAGCTCATCCTTCAGATACTTATTCATATGCTTGTCGTCATTCCTATCTTGCCAAGAGGTGTGCTTGCCTTTGGGTCAGATTATACCTATATCACTCATAAAACTTGAGCAAAGATCTGAATGCATCAGCTGGGTGCCCTATTTCTTCCTGGTCCATTCTCACTCACAGTGACTTCCATCGTCCATCCTGTGGAAATCTCATTTGTGCCTCCCAAATATGGTCTGCACCTTCCTCAAAATGATTTGTCACTGCAGGAGAAATACACATAAAATAGTCTTGCTTTGGCTCAGCCACAGGTCTCTGAAGCAAGCAGGCAGAGGTCAGTGGGAGTGGCAGTGTCCTGAAGGAGCAGACAGCACAGGACATGGTTCTGGCAGAGCTGTGGCATGGTGGGGACTCATGCTGTGCCAGATAAAATCTTCAGGATTTGGTGCCTCATCCAGTTCTCATTAGCATGCACTGGGAGTCCTGTCACTAGCTCAGAAACTGGGCCAAGTCTTACACCCTTTCAAAGTTATTTAAAATCTTGTTGCCATCGGCATCCATTTGCCATGCTTCTAAATGTCAGCATTTAAAGTGTTTTCCTCAGATGTTAGTCACTAGCTTTCCATGATATATTCCATTTCATACCAGTTCTAATTGTGCTGCTCTATAAGGATGTATGTTCTACAGGATCCATTGTCATATCCCCTTCTGATGGAATACAGCACAAAATTCAACAAGATTTTATAATTCTCTCTGCTAAAAATACGAATTAAATTCCTCCCACATACTCCCACTATAATGTTTCTCTAAAATCTATTTATCTTAGTCACGACCTTACAAGCATGAACAGAATGTGGCAAATATTTTACAGTGTAAGAATGTGTCTAAACTTTGGAAAAAAGTTGATATATCTGAAAAGGTATAATTTCCACACAGCAGGCTGGTTTTATACAGTGATAAAATAATAAATATGCCAGAGAAGGTATTACTTTGTATTTTACACTTTACTTGAAATGATTTCTCTCTGATAATTTTGATAGAGTACTGCAAATTTTTAAGTGTTCTCAGCCCACTCATCAGTCCTTGCTTGTCAACATTCAATAATTTACAGGACTAAGCCCTTTAAAAATAAATAATTTCCAACTGACAAAATTGTCCACTTAGGGTAATTTTCTGCTCATATTCACACCAAGATTTTCAGCATCTTCAAGAATAACAGGACAGTGCATTCAGGAAATGGTAATAAACTGGGAACACAAAAAAGAAGTGTTCTTAACCGTGTTTCACCATTTTATGAAAAATCTGAATAACATTAAAAAGAAAAGACAAAGAAGTATAAAAAAAAAAAGGATGGTTTCACGTTGTCTGACTCTACTAGAATTGATTGGAATTTTCTAGAACATTATTTTTTCTTCAGGGATGAACAGTAAACAATAAACAGTCTTAGACGTGATATTATTAGGTTTGCATTCAAAATAAAAGCTGAATTGCCCAAGAAAAAGAGAAAGATTGTCAACATTGGACGATCCCTGTGTATGTTTTGGGATAGATCCAAGAACAATATGTTGTGGAAAAGAAGATGATGTGCCAGAGAAGTTCAGTCCTGGTCAGGTATTCCCTAAACTCTAGAAATGTGTCATCTGAGATATCAAAAATATGTCACAGGCATCTTCAGCATTTATTGATGCCATTTAGCAAGCATGAGGTCAGAGGCAATAAACTTGCTACATAATGTTGTTCCATGTTACTGCATATGGCAAAAAAGAACTGACTTTTTTCCACACTAAATGGCACCATTTATTACACCATATACAAGTGCTGAACCGAGTAATGATGCCTATTTTGTTTGCATTTCTGGTAAATGGTAAATTATGGTGTTAGTCTAGAAGATGAACCAAGTTATCATATTTCAAACTAAGAAACTTTGAACTAGATAGAAAAACTTCCACTAGACAGAAAAACTTCCACTCTGAAATTTGATTCTGCACGAGCATTCTCTCCTGATCAATATCTCAAAGTTTAGTTTTTCCTCAGCCACCCATCATGCAGTAACTGTCATCCTCATATCAATGTTTTCCTCAGAAAAAAAAAAAAACAACAAAAACCAAAAACCCACTAACAAACAAACAGAAAACCAAAGCAACTTGTATAATCAAATATATTTTGGTCCCAGATATTAAGTCACAGCTCAAGAAGTACAGAATGTTTCATCCAATAAAACTTTTAGGTATGGCTTTCAATCTTACCTACTTTTTTAAGGAAAGTTTAGCTCAGGATATTGTGACTGATTTTTTCACTGATTATGTAGATAGGCTATACCTGGCTTTAGAAAAACCTGCCAAGGCTGATATAAGTAAGGGTATGATAGGAAGGAATATAATTTGGCTTCAAATGGAAATTCTTCCTTTTTTTTTTTTTCCTTTAATAATGAAGTAGCTGCTGGCACTATTTGACATCTTCCTTCCCTCTCCAAGTACACAACTCTACCAGCCAGCACCCCATGGGGCGTGTGCAGGATGCACAGGTATGCATCTTGTCCTGGGACAACCTTCCTTATACCTCAGTCTTTCCAAGTCTCTCTTTTTATGATGTTGAGGAGCACAGAGCCTGAGGTGGAGCCCCGTGAACCCCCCTAGTGACAGGTCCCCATGCTGATGTCACCCCATTTACTGTCACCCCTTGTGTCTGACCCATGAGCCAGCTGCTCTCTCATCACACAATGTGTTCACCCAGCTGTGTGCTGGACATTTGTCCAGCAGGATTTGATGAAGCCTTCCAAAGAGTAGTACCTTGCATTTTACATTGATATTCTACTTTTACAAAGACTCTTCCTCAGCTGTCAGGATAACTCTCAATTTCAGCTTTATTTTCCAAGTTATCTGTTCTAATGAGGCGCTTTCAGAAAATCATTAATCAATTTTGAAGCATGATTTTTTGAAGTATGTTTAATACATACTTCATTTCCCCCCCTGTAGTTTGGTATTGAAAATATTGAAGAGAACTGGACCAAAGATTGACTGCTGCAGAACCTCATCACCTAAAATTTGTTTTAATAGTACCTCCTGGCTGTTTCTTATCACCCAGATAATATTGCTCCCATTTTAAGGCCTCACCCAGGTCATTCTTACATAGTCATGCTAGAAAAAAGCCATACAAACTGGCATGAAGATCTCCCTTACATAAAAATATTGAATTATTCATGTTTCCCTGCCTGAAAACTCTTCATCATGTGGTCTAAGACTAACAGATATTGCTTACTCTTGACAAATCTATGCTTCCTTCTATGCATCAGTACTTCAAAACCTGTGCTAATTTTTTCATGTTTCCAAGAACAGCCTGGGAGCTCCACAGTTCTGAACTCTTTATTTTACCCCTGCTCTTAGAGATAGATGCTCTTTTGTGCTCTCTGACTTTGCTTTTTCCTGCTCACTCACATTTTCCAGAGCAGGCTGTTTAACAGTACTACCAATAGCACTGAGGCTAGAGTCAATGGCTCTTTTATTTCCCTCTGGGTGAGAGCCACTGAGTCCAGGAAGTGTGGAAACATCGGATTTACCTGAAAAAACTCAATCTTATTTACCTTCAAACTCATTGTTCATGAGCATTGCCTTGTGTCAATTCTTCATAGGGTGAAACCTGTTGGAATTATACTGGCTGAGGAAAATAATGTCCTGTGGCAGTCAGTATTAGCTTGCTTTGGTGATTGACAAATTATGTTACACAGGAGCTCTCTAATACTAACACTATCTGTAGTTTGATTATGCTTAATAGATATCGTGATGTGCCTGTGAAAAGGGCTGTGTGATTACTTTCACATGAAGTCAGTACAAAAATATCTCTTCATTCAAAGTATCAAAATATGAGCTGAGAAGCTGGCAGATAAATTATTAGAATAGAGTCTTTGTACTTATAAACTTTTGAACTTTCATTGAACTTGTATGTTAAGAATAGGCAGTTTTTTCCAAGAAGAAAATTCACCAGACAACCTACAATTTTTCTTTCATATCTTTAAGAAAGATGTTCAATCTGGTAAGAAAATAATAGTAATTTATGCCTTTGATAAGGATTGCAGTTCTATAGTCACAGAGGAGCAGCCATCATCATCAGCTCCATCTGAGTCACAGTCCTATTAAAGAGGCAGATAACACCTCAACTGGATGAAGCCTCAATATTTTGGGTTAGGTGACCAAGAAGCTTCCACCTGCCTATGAAAAGAAAACATCACTATCAGCCCCTTGCTGAATCACTCCTGCCTGAAGACTTGGCACAAAACTATCAAATCCTCCTTCCCCCCTCCTCTTCCTCCTCATATTCCTTGAAATGCAGCAGTCACATCCCCTCATGGAGGAGGAAACAGGCTGTAGGGACAGCTCTTCTCATAGTTGAAAACCCACCTCAGGCTGGGAAAATTTGAGACCCAGCATCCTGCACCAAATAAACTGATATAAACTAAAAGTTTGTAGGTAATTCATGATACAGGTGATTTTTTACTACTAACCCATTAAAAAGTATCATCTGTCAGTGTAAAGGATACAAACTGTAAAGATTTCCTGATGGTCTTTGTTTCATCCTACCTAAAACACAACACAAGGAAATTAGTCAAGGAGAAGGACATATGTGAAGGAATGATTTGCAGAAAATTTACATCATCTGGCCATTCAGGGTACAAAGTCATGTCTTTTTGACTCTCATGGAGCAAGTCCATCCCTTAAAATTCTGTAAGCCATGAGATCTACAGCTGGGCAGCAGTGTTCATGTGAAAGTGCCACATGTAGAGGGTATGAGCATGGACTACTGGCTCATCCAGTGAAAACCAGCAGATTCTGGGACAACAGACTACCAGGAGCTGTTTCCCCACTTCCTCTGGGCCCAGCTCACTTAAACAATTCAATTAAGTTAGAGGGAACTTGAGGGAATACAAAAAGCACTGACTGCTAATCACAGTCCTTTGTCAGTTTCATTGGCCCTTTTAGGGAAAGGAGATGATGAACGATCCCAGGCTGGGTACAGCAAGACTTTCCTATCTCCACTGAAGCACTGTAGATGAGCTCTGTTTCTGCAGCTACCCCACTCCATTCCCTCTGATCTGTTGCTTCTCATGCTTTGAACATAAGAATCCTACTCTGAATCCTCTGGTGCTCTGAAGCAGGCTTCTATGCATCTCTTTCTTCAGGAATATATTCTTTCTGGTCCAGTTATTCAGTAATTCCCATCTGTGATCTCAAACTAAACTTCTTCAAAATTAAAATCTCCCACTAGCTTAAACAGCCCTTGAATTAGTTCTGTGTTAACCACTTATTAGGTGCTGAGGGTTGCCCCACTGAAGGAGACTTCTGCAGCTTAAAGCAGTCCTCTGCAATAAGCATTGCACAGACTGCTTTCTTCTGTAAGTAGAAATGAAATCTCATTATGATTTTCATTCCTTTTTTTTTTTTTAGCTTTTAGAAAGAAGTGTTGCATCAATTTCTGTGAGGTCAGAGGTGTGAGATGATATCAGTCTGGCAAAACAGCATTGCACTCAGGTGGATCAGCCATTCTAAGGACACTTGGCACAGAAAGAGAAAGCAACATCCTGAAACAGATGTGTGGTTGATGAACTTTCAACTTTAGGGATGAAACACACCTCTGATGAAGGTGCTCCCAGTGTGATGGTCTTCCAAAGACCCTTATCCTCTTCCCCCAGAATGATTTCTCTTTGTTCTGATCTCTCTCTTACCTGTGCACTACAGAAAGGGTTCACAGCTCTGCAGCTTCTGTGAGTTTCTTGAAAGGGCTCGTGTCAGGGATCAGCCCTGGCAAGGAGGCCAAGGGGCTCACCACAGCCCACATCTGAGCAAACACTCTGACCCACCAAAAGGGAGGGAATGCCCACAAACCTTCAGGTTATGGTTCCTGAGCCGTGCTGAACACCGCCTGCCCTGTGCTGGGCCCACTGTGAGAAGCTGGCAGACAAATTATTAGAATAGAGTCTTTGTACTTATGAACTGTGCACAGGATCCCCTCCCAGCACCTGAAAACACTCCCAGGCACAGCTGGTTTTGCCCTGCAGTAATGGTTTCCTCTTTCTCAAAGCCTCACGCTCAATTACTGACAACTGCTCCACTCTGGATCTCCCCAAAAGCAACACCTTTAATAGTTTACTGTTAAACCTGATTACTGCTGATCAGAAAGCAAGTTGCAAGCTGCACTGAATATTCCCCAAAAAATAATTTCCCCAGTGTTAGCTCTATGGATGGGAGACAGGCTGACAGTACCTTTTATGTTGATTTCTAGCCAACTGTGCTGCCAAACAGTCTCGTGGCAAGGTTAAAGGCTAAAAACACTCATGCAAACTGAAGTTTTCCTTCTGTGGTTAAAAACTGGCACAGAGAGCATCTCCCTTCTTCATTCAATCATAAGTTTAAATTTTTATGTCTAGCACCATTTGTCCAAAATTTTCCTGTAGAACAGTTTTTTCACTGGAAAATAAGAAGCAGTTGGAATCCAAGCCTTCAGCAAGGCTGTGAGTGGGCCTACCATGTGAAAGACAATTAAAGGGAAAAGTCAAACCCAGAGGGAAATCTCTCCCCTCTCAAAAATGAATATAATTATATAGAATGAAGTTGAAATAAAATTTTCTTTCCATTACTTCTTTAATTTTACTTTTCATCCAAATCAAACAAAAATGTTAGACATACTATCTTTTTTGTACCTGGTTGAAGTTCTGTGACAGAATTCCTGCCACTTGGACAGTGGAGAATGAAAGTTTGATTACTCCTTGCATGGCAGCTGATGTACCGAGATGCCCAGGAACAGCAATGTGAAAATAGCCTGGGCACAAGTGTGAATAATTTTTTATCATTTTATTTGTAAAGAGCTTGAATCAAGGCAAGTCTATGAGGCTTGATTTTCCAATAGAAAACATGTTAGTATAAAAGAGTTATTCACTTATGGCATCTGCCTCAAGGAATATCCCAACCAAAGACAGACTTTGGCTATCCTCCCCTATTCCACTCATTTTATTAGAAAACCCCTTTCTCCATCCTCCTTCTTCCAACACTTTCCCCTAAGGAAATCAGGATTAAGACATTTCCTTCTGCCTTCTTCAAAGTATCCCCAAACTCCAGACCCAGAAGTCTTTTCCTTTTAACAATATTGAGTTCTCTAATTGCAATATATACTATACATGCAAATTTTAGTGATTAGGTTGAAATTAGTTTCTCCTTGAAGTTAAGCAGCAGCGTCCCTTGAAGCAAACACCAATTTCTTTGTAGCAGATCAATAGCACATGTGAAAGGTTTGTTAAATTGAGTACTTACCTTATTGTGTATGCTGGCAAACTTAAGTACAGAAGCTTCTAGACAAAGGTATACTGGAGAGCGTGATAATAATGTGGTAAAACCCTCATCTGAGACTGTGACAGCAACTTGTTTTAATTAGATTGTGTGGAAAATCAATTTAAATAGTAAAAAACATGGAACTCAAACCATTTGGTTCTCACTCAAACTGTGTAGCCATCAGCAGGTTTAGGTCATAGCACAGACTATCTCTAGCTTTTAGAAGTCAGCAAAAGAGGTGTGAGAGTAAAGAAGATGCTGAAAGACAAAAATAATTTCTTTTTTTTCCCTCAGAAGATCATTCTAGTTCAGTTTCACAAATCCATATGCTGAGGCCAAAAACACAGGAATTTCTGTGCCACTCTAAATGAGATCAGTGCAGCCTGGAGCCACAGAATGCTAACTGAGGCTCCAACAGCTCACTTGGCTTACTTACATAATGCCAGACCAAAATCTGGTGGGTGAATCAGACACCAAGTCAGGAGGCTCTTTTCTATTCTCAGCTCTTTTCATAACTGTTCTCATGACTTTTGGCAGATTCTTCATCTGAACTGAAGGGTGGCTAGGACCAATGTTTTTAAACAGAGGGGATAACAGGTATACATTTAATTTTGAGTGATATTACATCTGTGGCATGGAAGAAACAGTATACCTCTGAAAATTAGTTGTTTATTTTGATAGATTCAGCAAGCTTACACACCCAAGTGTGGAAGTGTGTACCTCTGCCTCCTTATCTGAAAATCAGGGAGAATGTATGAAATAACCACAGCCATGTAGCACACACTGCAGGAGCAAATACCACACCTAATCTTCTACAGGGCTACAAATAAGCTTTACAATATCATTACATGGAGTAACTGAAATTGCTGGCCTAGGAGTCTTTCCCAGATGGGCATCCTTTATCCAGTCTGAACAGTCTAATGATCCTTACCAGCAAAATCACTCCTGCATCCTCTGGTGTGGACAAGTCCTCATCCTCACATGGTGCAATGAATCAAGATGGGCACACATATGGAACCTAGAGGAATGTGCCCCATTTCACATGTTCTCCTGCAGCATATGGAGGACACGGTACTACAACCCACAAGATGTAGGAAAAAATTCCCCAAAATCTAGGAAAGAGAAGTATCTTGAGGCTGATTCACCCTGCAGTTAAGAAACCCAGTTACAGCAAGGATTTCTGAAAAATCTCCCTTACTTGCCATATGATTTGCTGTTACAGACATATACAGACATACATATTTAGCTTAACTTTTGTAGGATTATCCTGCCCAGTGCCCTTCCTCCATTCTGTATTAGTGCAATGTGTGCAAAGACCAGTGATTTTTCCCTCTTCCAGACAGAATGACAGTGAAAGACATATGGTGCTGTCCAGAAACCTCTCTGTAGGAGGAGAAGTACATAGTATGCAAAATAGTTCAGGAATGTTCAACAAAAATTAGTTTTCATCAGAATCTAGGAAAAAAAGCATGATGACCTGCTGATTTACACAATCTCTAGCTGTTTGCCAAGTTCCTGCCTTGTTAAAAGTCCTGCTCTGGTAAACTTTCTCTTAATTTATAGGAGGGAAACAGCTCCAGCATGAGGAACTAAGAGAACAGTATTTATGATACAGCTTCAGAGATCTGGGAAAGCTTTAAAAAATAACAGTTGTGAGCAGGTACATAGTACAAACAATATTAGCATGAAAAAGAAGAAAAATATCAGCCTTGGATAAACTTGGAGATTATGATGAAAGTTGAGTATCTCCATGTATCATGATGAAGTCCAGCTTAAGATGCTCAGGGGACAAACTGAGTTATTATCACTATTCCTGCAGACTGGACAGTTTTGGTGAGGAACCAGAAGTTTCCAAAAGGACTTTTGAAGAAGGAGAAAGGTCGCTTGGTTCCAGCACCTATGCAAAACACTGTAATGTAATATTTTTAATGGAAGAATGAGTGTGATTCAAGCTGGGTTTACCTTGCATCGTAGAAGTTTTTAACACTCCCATAAAAAACCAGAACACTGACAGAACACACTACATGTGTTCCCAGCTTGTACATCAGGGAAAGGTTTTAATAACGACTTTAAATATTACTTAGTCATGGCCACAGGGTTTGTTTCTATCCCCCCTGTGTTTTTCATTAAGAACATGAAGGAAGGCCACTAAACTCTGGAGAGGACAAGCTGGAAGGAAATCCTTCAGGAAGGTCCCTGAGCCCACTGCCATCAGCATTCTTGCTGCAGACCTCAGTGCTCGGTGTGGGGTCATGCATGGGCACGACAGAGCTGCACCACAGGGCATATGTGTTCAATCAAAACAACTCATATTTTGAGTACTAAATATTTAAAACAAGTAACACAAGAACAAGTTGTACCTCATGAATTATTCACAGTAGTTTGGTGTTTCTAAAAGAGAATATTTGATAAACTGGGTCTTGTTTATGAACAATTTGTAATCAGAGATGAAAATTATCGGTACATTATTAATTTCAAATTATTTTTGACTTCCAATATCAGGTTGTCTGGAAGACAGTTTCAGGCAGTTCCCAGGGCCAGGCTCCCCTGCAAGGTGGTGTTTGACCAATGGTGGTACATGATGGGCTGGAGAGTCTTGGCCCTGCTCTTAGCAGGGGAGGGGGGAATCAGGTCAGCAGGGCAGTGAAAGTCTGCTCCTTTCCTGCTTGGTTACTGTCTACAATTTGTACGTGCAGAACCTGCTGGTTTCGGTTGTTTTAAATAACTTTTGGTTGGAAGTATACCTTCTTTTCTTCTTCCATTTTCAGTGGCAAAATGAAAAAGGATTTAACTGTGAAGAAAGAGAGATATTGGAAGAAATTAAATCTGACATTCAAATTCCTCCTTCTACCTCTAGCCCAATTTTTACAAGGATAGACTTTCACCAAATACTGGAATTGTTAAACAAACAAAAAAGCAAATTACAAAAAACAACCAAAAAAAAAAAAGACCTGCCAGAATATCAGTGGATATCAACTCAGTAGTTTTCTGCAAAAATATCTGAGAAGACTTTGATCAACATTTTGTTTCTGTCAAAGAAGGGCTCAAAATGATTCTTACCGTACATACAAGTAAACCCAAAAAGTCATGTTGCAATGCCAGTCATAGCATCATCACCTTTCCACTCTTTTCATGTGGGAAATGACTCTTATCTTTATTCATCTCTGTCTTGACAGTTTCCAAAATATGACAGAACATTGTCTTTCCCAGTGCAATGATTTAGACTTCCTAATATGCTCTTGCAATGGGTGGTGGCAAGCTTTTTTGGAAACCCAAAAGCATTTTATTTACTAGTCCTTTATCTGACCTCATCCCTCTGCAAAGTTGTTCTGTTATGACTAAAGGTATCATTTTATATTGCATGGAGCTGAAATAGGTTAACATAGCTGGTATACACACCATTTATCTTTTATGAGCCTGATAACACTGAATCACTAAAAAACTTACTCATTCTCATCCATCTTGCACTGCTGAATTTATAGGTTCAAGTTAAATGCATGTAACACATTTGAGGACTTTCCAACAAAATTAACATATAGAAGTTTTATCAGTTCCATCAAAAACATATTCTGTATGGTGCTGCATACAAGTCTTCAGGGATGGGTAGTAATGCTTCACTTTCAAAAAGCTGTAAGGACTACTGATTTTGCAGAGATATATAGTAATTATAAAAAAATTTTAAATTCCAACTGCCCAAACCGTAGCTGCTCTTAGTGTTTTGTCTCAGGAAGTATTTTATAGATATTCTTCCTTTCTAATCTCAATAGAGCAAGCAGAGACTGAGAAGAGAGGCTGGGAAGGTGATACCCATCAGACCTAGAAAAAGTTGGTTGCTAGAAAAACCTCTCTGGAAATTTGGAAAAGGATCCCAGCCTTTTATATAAATAATTGTGTTTTATATAAACCATTGTAGGGACACGCAGCTCTGTAACTTTTTTCCGTCTACCAGCTGGTCTGCATATTCCAGTGCCATGTATTACCTGCTGTGTGATGAGTAGTGGTTTACAGGAACTTCACCAGTTAAGGGTCCCAAACACCTAATTTAAAGCTTAAATTAACTTCAATTAAAGCTCTTTAAATTAAGCGTGTTCAGTTCTGGAGTTACTCCTGCTCAGTGCCCATAAAGGGCTGTACTTCTCCATGTACCCACCTCTGTGTTGTGCATCTGTGGAAGAAGAAATGTCACTGCAGCACGAGGAGGTAACACCAAATAAGGATGGGTCAGGTCATCAGCATGGCTGCAAAGGGAGTCAGCAGAGGTTTTACTGCAGACTGGCTAGTAAGCTTCCCTCCTTTCCCTCATCTACTGAGCCCCACCAAGAGGAATGCAGCAGGGGTTTATTCAGGATCCCTGCAGACATGGAGGAGCAGCCAACCAGCCCCCCACAGGTTGTCTCACACCTCCCAGGCTGACCTCAGTTTGACCACCAGATTACCTCTGCCCTTGTTGCTGACATTTCCCTTTATGAAAAAAAAGAAAAAAAGATGCCTAACACCAACACTATAAATATACAAGATAATTAAAGCCGTTACCATGAGATAGTACTTCACCCTCCATACACACATGGAGGTACTCAAGGTAGGAGAGCAGCCCTCTCTCCTCCTCTCTATGTTTCCAGCTCTCCCAGCTTCACCTTTTGGAGGCTTTCATGGACTCCACACACCCAGCACATCCTCAGTCCCAAGGAGGCTTCTGGACATTCCCTGAGCCATGGATTTGTTTTTAAGCAATAGGCATTTAATATAAAGATGCTCTTAGCAGCAATCTAGCATAGTTAGGCAGGGTATGTAATATCTGTGACATACTGATAAGATGGTTGCTGCCAGCATATTAATTAAAATAGCCTAATAAATGCACCCATATCGAGAAGTTTATGAGTGCTTCAGCTCCTAAGATGGAAAGGAAAAAACAGCACCCATTCAGAAATAATGACTCAGTAGCTCTTCCCCTTCTGAATTAATATTCTCTGTCAGAAGCCATGCAGGGGCTGCTCCATTGCTCTTTGGTACCCACAAATGTGCCAAGAGAATGTGGTTGGTGATGAATAGCATTATCCCTGATAAGGGGTAGATAGAGAAAGGGAGATGAGACAGAATGTATTCAGGGGATGGTTACTGTGAAATTTAAGGACTGAATGTTAGAAAATGCTTTATATGGGAAAAAAGCAGTCATTTTACATTTGGCAGGTATGTAGACATTTTTTTCCATAATAATATTTTCTAGAACAATAGGAGGATATATTTAAGAGTTGTCTCTGTCTTTCCCAGGCCTCTATGTTTTCTGTACAGACCAAAGAATAGCTTTGTCTGCTCAGCCCTCTGTCATTATTAAATAAACTGCATGAACACAGTACCAATAATACTTGGAAAGAACTTTCATCTTAATGGGATCAGACATGAAATTAAACCATTCATGACAAAATACCACCTGTCTCTGAAATAAAAAAAAATAATTATCTAACAGGTTTGCATATTGCATATATTTCCAGATTTCCACACTTCAAGCCCTTGCCTAGCACCTTGAGTGCTCTGGTTCTGGTACATGCCCTCAGCTGCACAACTGTAGCACCTAATGATATAACAAGTTCATCAGCTCATTATCATTCTTTTGCCACTTTGATAACAATATTTTAAATGTGTCATGCTATAATTGTAACTACTTATTTTATATAACCTGTTTTATAGCCCAGAAAACCAGTCTTTTCTGGAGTGGATTAGAGCCAGCATTTTGCATGAGCATTTTAGACAGAAACATTATAATCTGCCTAATGTTGTCTAATTATAACCACTCTTGACATCTCTTTTTGTATTAGTATTGTGATTGTATGACATTTGAGCAAGGAAAAAGACTGTGTAAGAATAAGCTAAGTGGGTCTTACTTTACTGAGCACTCAGTGACATC
The DNA here is from genome assembly GCA_013398595.1 of Tychaedon coryphoeus. Lineage (NCBI taxonomy): Eukaryota > Metazoa > Chordata > Aves > Passeriformes > Muscicapidae > Tychaedon > Tychaedon coryphoeus. The sequence continues at coordinate 477,275 of WBND01000313.1, read as the reverse complement.
TATGATGTGGAATCAGGCGCAATTATTGTGCTATTTGTTTATTTATTTATTCATACAGCATCTCCCCAAAGAGCCTATTGGATGTTGGGTCGGGTAGCTCATCTTTTCTGATAGGTGATATTTGGTTGGACATATGTGCCTGCTTTAAAAGGTTTAGGATGAAGAAAAGTCAGGAGAAAAACAATCTCATCTTTGGGTCCTGATAAACAAGTACTAGAAAATCAGATTTAAAAAAAGAAAAGGTGGCAATAGCCTAAAACTCCTCAATGTGTGGATAGTCTGGAGAGAGGAAGCACACAAGTGAGGGGGTGAACATTGGTCAGAGAGGCTTTATTGTCTGGCACAGGACTGAATTGGTCTGAACTGTTGGATGAGGATATTGAAAACTGAGCAGCTTGTGAGAATTTGATTTGTATCAAAGAACCAAATTCCATACTTCTGGAGTAGTACTTTTTGTAAGCTATCAGTGTTATAAATGGGTGAATATCCACACATTTTCTAGAGAGATAAACTCTGCCAAGGATGTATCACTTTTGAGTCATTGACTTCCCAAATGTAGATTACGAAGAAAATGAAACAAATCTTAGTTATTCTAGTATATGATGGATGACAAATATCTTGCCCAATAAACACCAGACCTACTAGAGATAACACTGTGTCAGATGTGGATTTGATATGTAGTCAGGAAATTATAGTACTGTTGGTCATGTAAGATACAATTGGATTGACTAAGAATGAGAACATGCAGGTTAAATATAATGGAGAGTTATATTAAAAATAGGTCTAAAGCATTGTCAATTTAAAAAGGAAATCTGTGAAATAAACTAAAAAAGTTCTTGATAAAGTGTGAAATAGTGAAGAAATTAAAAATGTGAAAGATTTCTTTACTCAAGAAATATTATTGAGTAAAAGATACAAAAGATATTGAAAATGAGAAAAGAGAGAATATTCTGGAAAGACTTTAAAAATGGCCACATAAGCTGCTGTTTTCAGAAAGCTATTAGAAGTCAGCAAAGAGGGAAAAAAAGGAAGAAAAATACTAATAGACACATTTTGTGGCTTAAAATTCAGGTTTCGCTGTACTTTACAGAGAAAATAAGGAATAAACTATGAAAAGTGAAGTAATCATAGAAGTATTAAGGAAAAAAATAGTGAAGTAATAGGTTTGCTTTGCAGTTACATAAGGGAAAGAGTAGAAAAATTAGGCTTCAAATTTAGATAGTTTTCTCTAGCTTTAATAGAAAGAAGAGATTGAGCAGTGAGGTAAGGACAGGATGGAATGGAAATGAAGATTTGGGAAAGAGCTCACCAACACTGCAATTAAACTAAAACTTATATCATATAATCAGAACGAGGAGAAAAGTTTTCTCTTGACAAGGGGGGCATGGTCAATCACCACCATCACAATAAAAGACTTGTCACGTGAAATTGCAGGTCTAGAAACAAGGACTTTTTATAAATATTTCCAGTACAAGTAATGCTGTATGACTGCAGAACAGCATCCATAAACTCTGGCATCAAGGACCAAAGAAAAGGGACTTGAACAACAGGACTCTTAGACTCATTTCAATATGAAGAAAGGTTTTAGAAGACCATGCAACAGATATTTTGGGAAGGTGAGTCACAATAAACAACTTATCCTGTTTTACTGAAACAGTAGATTTTTTAAAATAGACTTGATTAAATATTTATTAAAACAGTAAAATGTGATAATTACATATTATTTAATAATGCATCATATAGGAAGCTATTAGAATGGTGAAAATAGGAATGAGTAAAATTTCAATGCATGCTTTAAACTAGCCAGAAGGGAGATAAAACAATGCATCTTTACAAAGAAAACCACAGACACACAGATTTGTCACTGCAGCCCCTTATCAATACATCTCAGAGCAGATATTAATTCATTCTCTTACCATGGCACAGAAAACAGGGCTAAGGAGTCTCAGAGGATCACAGAGCATCAGAGGAAAAATCTGAAAATAAGTGAGATTGATACTACAAAATAGGATTAAAATTAACCATCTCAATGCAAGATCAGGAACCTGGAAATTATGCAAATTTCTACTGAAAACAGGGAGCTTATCAGCTGGAAATAGTGTAACAGAAAAATTTAGATACCCTGATCTTTCTGAGGATGACAGTGTGCTGTTACTGCTATTGTGTGTGTCCATGGAAGAAGAGCAAATGCAAACCAAGGTTGTGTCAGGAGCAGTGGCACCACTGGACAAGGCCCTGGGGAGACAACATCCACTCACACTTCTGGCTGCTGCCTTGAAAGGAATTAAAAAGCAGATACAGGTGTGAGGAAAGACAACCCAATTTGGGGACGGGAAGCAACTATGTTCTTAGTGGAGGTACACAGCATAATATCAGGGCTGATTAAATGTCAGAAAAGGGAGGGTTTTATGATTTCTACCTTCTCACAATCCCTGATCATCCTTTGTGCCTGTGCTTACACATCTGTGCATGCAAACACACAAACCCTACCATTTTCTTCACTAGAAAAATGAAACTGATTCGACCAAATCACAGTTTGGTGTGAATGCAAGCTCTGAAGCAATAGATAATGGTTTCTCGAGGTTTCCCATTTCAAAGCCCAGGACATCCTGACCTGGCCCCCATCTCCAATGCATTCCCTTTCCCAGCATAGCTCTCCTGTGATTGCACCCTAGCTCTGCTGTGCAGCCCTGGCATGAGCTTGTGTGTTTCTTCCAGGCAGGATGGGCAAGTTGACAGCTCACAAAACGGGTAATGTCTCTTCCACAGTTGAAGAACAGCTGGAGCTGGGTGTGATGCCTGCCCACAACAAACATAACAGTCCGTGTGCATTGATGAAGAGCATCAGCTGTCTCACCTTTGGTGGCACATTAGCTGAGCTGGAGGGTTAAGTGCATGTGCAGAGGGAACTGCCAGCCTCCAGGAGTGTCCCAGTGCAGCTGGAGCTGCACTTGCAGAGGTCACCCTGCACATACTCTGATGCAAACAGAGGTATCTGCATCTATATATTCAGCATGTTTCCTCCATTCACTTAAATAATTAAACACTGTGTTAGTGCACACAGCCTGCATCCAGAACAATTCCACCACCCCCTTTCCACATGCACAAAACTTTCATTCCTCTCTTGACAGGGAAGCAAGTCTCTTGTCATTGAGTTTGATGTGGTGACATTGACGTATATTGTTAAATTTTACCTAGTAGCTGACATTAAATTGGAATGTATTTTAAGAGAAAATGGCTAGTAATATTGTTTCCTCAATTTGCACAATGACTTATTTTAAAACAGAATAAATATTAACTGGTTCTGGAAACCTGTAACTTTCAATTGCCACAGCATTTCTGTACTTTAATTATTCACAGAAAAATTGTCACATACACAATGCTTCTGAGAAGGGGAAAAATACAGTTTTAATTTTCATATGTTGTAGCATTGTAGAGAATGATCTCATTTCTTGTAATGTTGTATCCTGTCCCCTAAACATTAAATACTTTAAGCATTAAATGCATTTATCAACTCTCCTGTAAAAAAGTACAGAAGAAGCTATGCAACGGTGTCAAAGATATCTCATGTATGAAGGGAGTCTGAACAATCTCTTGGGTGATTCTCCACCTTGAAATTCAACTTTACATCTTATCCAACAACAGAACAAGAAGTCAATCAATCCCCTGTTCTCCCAAGAAACTATATGCTGGTTTTGCTTGTAGAAATTAAATTCTTCTAGCAGACAGATGCTGTACATTTTTGCACTATGTGAAATTTCACAGATTACTCTTACCAAGAAATATAAGAAAATTATTGAGGATGCAATATGTGATTTAATGACAAAAATACACCTTTAGTTAAATTGGTCCAGACAAATTGATCGAGGCAGATTTATTCCTTTCCTTACAAGTAATGGCTTGCACTGGTAAATATAAAAGAAATTGTTGCACTCATTTTTTAAGTTTAAGATATTTAAGTGAGAGTAAGGAGATCAAATGCCTCAGTATGATAGATACTCACTGAAAAATGCCATCCACTCTGGATTCCTACACTGGAAATTCTTGTTTAAAAAAAAAAAAGTATTTTAAATTTTTTTTATATGTATGCAGAAAAGCAGGCATTTGCACATACTCACAGGAATGCACAGGTATGGACAAACCTCTAGTACTGTGTTAATCAAACCCAACAATATCAGTTGGATTTAAGGCATCATCAGTATAGATAAGGATCATGAGACCATTTTAGAAACACTTTATGGTGTTGGGGATAACCACAATACAATTAGCACTAAATGTACGGTCAGAAGGAAGGTCATCAGCTGAGACATCAATGGCAGGAACTTTGGCCAGAACACATAACATTACATTGACTGGGAACAGCACACCAGCAAAAAAAAAAAGGTTTATGTAAGAAAAGCAGGGGTTGACTGAACCACCAGCAAGGAGCACACCTCTGTGAAACACGGCAGAAAGGAACTCAGTGCCTTTAGCAGAGAAAATGAAGACTAAAGGAGATTTTTTTATGAACAGGGGGATAGAGAAATGTTATTTAATGTAAGGGACAATTCAGGGACAAGAACCAATGCATGTAAGATTGACAGGCACAAATATAAGATAGTAATAAGATGGAATCTTCCCACAGGGAGAAAGATATCTAAACAACCCTCTCATATGAGTGCTGAGGACATGAAATTAAGTATTTCTACATGGAAAGATCAACTGCTCTAAAATTCAGCAAAATTATGCATCCTTGACAACTGATATTCAAGAAAGATCTGAAAAAAGTATAATTAAATTATTGTACATGAGAAAAGAAGCTGTAAAGACCTATGAATAAAATAGTAGGACTGATAGTTGCTTTAACCTGAGGAAGGTTACTTAGAGTTTATTCTTGAGTTTTAATTTGAAAAAGACTGTTGGAACTTCCTTGTTAGTATACCCTCTTCTATTAAGTGTCATGTGTAATGTCTACTGGCGTCTTTTAGGGGCTGATTTATTAATAATAATTTTTTACTTTTCAACCTTCCAATCAGATTAAATGGGAGCTCTAGAAACCGGAAATCAGGATCTGGGTTTTAATATTTTTAGTTATTTTTTTTAAGATCAACTATTAAGGAACTTCTGTATTTGCTCAATACCAGATTTTTAAAACAGAAATCATTATATTTAGTCCTGCATTTTTCCTAGTAGCATATCTAATGGCATTTGCAGTGTTAGGAACTAATTCCATAGATCTTTATGACCTAACTGACTCAGATCTGTTTTGTCACTTCTCTTCTGTTCTTTTTTCTTCTGAATCTAGCAAAGATATCTTGTCACTTGTACCAATCAATCCCCTGCACCAAGCTATCCAATTCAGAAGGGTGTTCAAAATCCTTGAACTCTTCCATATCCATGTTTTTGGCACGGAAGTTCAAGGTTTTGAGAAGGACTACAGATTGGCAAAGGTTCTTCAAGCTACCCTTGCTGTCATAGCAACCCACAAACTTCATAGAAGGACAGGAGTGATGTGAAAGGTCTCTGTAGAGCTCCCATGAGCTGAGGAGAGAATGGAAATCTCCCACTCTGGCATGCAGAAGGTGAAGCTGAGTGCTCTGATTTGCATAGCCACCAAGGTGCCCTCTCAGTAGTTGGAGAGTTTGGCAAGCATTCATTACAGTATAACAATTCTCTAAAGAGCTTCTGTTTTTCTACACTTTTTTCTTCTCTGAAGAATAAGGTGCTTTTATTTATTTTACAGCAGAAATCAAGACATACTTATTTAACCTAGGTTTAACCCAAGCTTTACACTCATTACTAAACTCTTAAATGAGGCCAGGAAGGGCCTATGGGTTCTGTGTCCTGTAAAGCTTGACCTGTGCCTGCACAGCAATCTGCCATCACCCATCTTCAGCTTTCACAAAATAAAAACTCAGTAGGAGATGGTAAGAAGAGGCAAGAGAAAAATAAGGAGAAGGCTCTAAATGACCATATGGCAAAGGTGACTTACTTCAGAGGAAATGCAATAGCAGTCCTGACTGTTGAATAGTTTCTAACAAGACTGCTGTCATCGGCTTTTAATTCAAACCTGCTACATACTTAAACTTTTTATGTCCTAAAGCCTCTGCATCTGCAAAGTGGCATATTCCTGCAAGTATTTATCAGATATTGGTGAAACGACTACCATAATAATTAGCTTTACTGGATCATGTTACACAGTAAAACACAGGTCACTGGGGACAAAAAGCCCTGCAAGGTAACCTTTATTTACCTAAATAGGGACTAATGTAGGTGGCAAAATTAGTGATTATTAACTGTTTAGATGTGCAGCTGCTCTCTGGATGCAGTTACAGGGGACTTGCTATAACATACTTCAGTTTATCAGGCCATAGTGGGACATTTTCCCCTGAAGTATCACTTGATTTATTGCTCAGACCCAATAATGAGCACTGAACATCTTCTCTGCATCCCCTGTGCTCAGAAGCATATCTTCCCTTTTGTGCTGATGTGCTTGCTGCCACCTGAGGCTGCTCCCTTACATCCCTGTTGGTGAGTGTAGGAGAAGAGGAAAACGGGGTGCTAACGAGTGCCTCTGCTTTCCCAACCATATAAACTCATTTCTGTTATTTTTATATGGTCTATATATGTTTAAGGTGCATGTAAGTAGAATGATGGGAAGTTCCTTGCTAGAGGAAATTGGAATGAATAACAAATACATCTTCATGGAAATGGCCCAGGGGAAGACGGGAGCTCTAGGAAGAACTGCTGTCTGCCAGCCTGTTTCAACCCTTCCTGCCCCTGAAAATCAGACAGCAGTAGGGCTGCAGCTCAAAAACCCCCAGGTCCTCTGGGAGCCCCACAGACTGTGTGTGGCAGTCTCCCACATCCCTCACGGCCTGACAGCAGCACCAGCATGGACATTGTGAATATCCTCAGTACACACAAACCTGGCCTTTCCATTCTCCATGGCATGGAAGCTTTCTTTTGGGATGCGAGTTCTCATCCCTGTTTCCCTCTCAGCAGGGATGGAGGGGAAGAGAGTGGGATTTGTGATCCCTGGGGAGAGATCAGCCCTGCTGGCACAGGGACATCAGTTTTGGGATGCTGCACCCCTCACCTCTGCACAGAGAGCTACAGCCTCCCAGCCAGCTCCAGAACTGTCAAACTACTTCAGGCAAAGTCATCATAATTTCCAGGTAAACTCTGATTTCCTCTTTATCAGATTTAGCTGGAAAACAAAACAAATAATTAAAAAAGCAAAACACAAGACCTGAACATTATCTATGCCCTTAATTATCTCATTCTACTGAGTATTTTAGTCCCTGTCTGGTCAGAACATTAATTACCTTCCTAAATGAAGCAAAAGTTAAATCCTAAGTACCCACAACTACAGAAACAGAACAGTGGTCGAGCTTAAATGAACATAAAAATTTTATTAATGAATGCTTTATACAACTCCATATAACATAAATCAAACAAAAAACCTATTTCCATCTTTTAATGCTGCAATAAAAAATCTTTAACTTTATTGGGGATAATTTTTATTAAGTTTAGAATTTCTTTTTTGCAGTACTGAGACTGCTATGGGAATATATTATCTGGTTTGTCATGAAGAACCTCAGCTTGTTAAATAAGTTAATAAACGACTATGCATTAATCAAAATGACAAAGCTATGAAAATCTGAGGTTGTGAGACAATTCTGGTGATAATATTAATTAGTATTTAATTAGAAACGTAGAGGCCATAAATAAAAAATTATGAGAGAGATATTTATGCAAATTGCTTTGAGTTGTACTTGCTGTAGGAAAAAGCCCTTCCTTTCTTTCCCTGTTCTCTCCTTTCTCTTTTTAATTTCTTTCCACACTGTACATAGCAGACTTGCAGTGACATCACGTGGATATAAATAAGCCCATAGAGGGCTTAATTTGAATTGTGTTTTTCCCTCCCTTGCTTGCATGGAAGTTAATGTTTTCCAGGTTCCTAATTTCTAGACAAGTAGAAAGAAAAAAAAAAAAGAAAAAAGCATTCAAAAGAAAAGAAATAACAGCATGGTCAATTTGCAACTTAAAATGAGTAATGCAAAAAAAAAAAAAAAAAAAAAAAAAAAAAAAAAAAAAAAAAAAAAAAAAAAAAAAAAAAAAAAAAAAAAAAAAAAAAAGCAAAAACAACAACAAAAAAACCCCAAAACCATAAGAACTGCAAAGAGATGGGATTTCAATTTCTGCTATTTTAGTCAAGATATGCATCATCTTTCTTAGCAGATTTTATTTGTTATACTTACACTACCTCCAGTAAACCTACTTTTTCTATTCACTAGTCTGTTTCTGTCATGGCTCATTTATGTGTGAACATGACTGACTGAAGCCAATGGTATCCACAACTGATAAGTGCCAGACCTACAGTTCGATCAGCCCCTTCTTTGAGATAATGTCAAGGGTTTGAAGGCAATAAAGTGGAGAGACAGACGACCAGGGTCAAATTGACCCAATTCTTTGCATATTAAAGGGATTCTGCCTAGTAACACCCAGCTCTTTTTTGCTCTCCACACAAAATACAGCTTAAACAGATCTAAACCTGGCCTTCAAGGAAATGTGTGACTGACATGAAAATGCCGAAGTTTTAAGTGGTATCTTCAGGCATTTCCTTCCAAAGTGTTTCATTGCACTGTAGTGTAAACCCAAGATAAAAAGCACCTGGTACCCAGAGTTTTTTTGGCTATTTTTAGTGAGATGTTTAGACTGAAGCACCCATCAATGACACAAAATTAATTCTTCTTTTCATTTTATTTTGTATTTGTTTAATGAATAATTTGCATCTGTTAATAAAATTAAACCTGGTAAATGAATGAGGCAGCTCCTTTCAGTGATGCCCCCAATTCCCATTTCCAATATAGCAAACTCAGTTTCTGAATGTATTTCTTTATTTTAAGTCTCCACCGATCACTGCACTTAACACAAATATGCCTTCAAAATTACAAGGTGCTTCTGTGCCGCAATACTTACCAGTTCTGGAGTTTAATAACATATTTTACTGAACTTCCAGAAGATAAAGAGATGAGCAGTAGTCACTAAAGACTAAAAAGAAATTGTGGTATCTTCAAATATTAAGACAACAAACCTCACTTTTATGTATTTTCTCCATCTTCTAGTTAATAAGCCCCAGAATTGCATATGAACACCTACCTATCCTTTTTTCTTTTTTTTTGGTAGATTGAGACAAATCTACACATTCCAGTATTCAGAAAGGTTTTGGGTTATTTATGTCTCAGCCACCATTTCCCAGCCACCATTTACTTTACATATTGAATGACCCCAAAAATCAGATTTATCAACTTCCTTCTCTAATACAAACTCAAAAGTAGGAGGCCATGTGGACCATGAGCCACGTGTTGGCTGGTTCTGTGGTAATTTTAGTATTTTCTAAGTTCCCTGTGAATTCAGTAAAAAAGATAACACGTTCAGTAGTGTCTTTTTTGCTTGTAGGCTCTGGTCTGCTTGGGGGTCTAGCAGCCCTGAGCAGCATGGCCACAGACCTCAAAGATCAGAAGGTGCCCACAATCCTTATCTGTACCTTTTCCCTTTAATGAATACGGGGTCGAGAGTGCTCTGGAGAAGAAAAAAACAAGAGAGAAGATGAAAAGCACTGAGGTACATGGCTGTGTATTGAGGTCAGCCTTGGCACCCTTCCACACATTCCCAGCTAATTCCTGTTTCGTCTGCAATGTGGTCAAACACAGGTTAATATAGTGTAGGCACCAGAAATGGATGAAAAGAAGATGTGGATGGTCTCTACTGAGCCCCTAACATCCCCAAGGGTGTTGGGCTGCAACAGATAGGATTAGGTGTGCTTCAGTGGTAGGGATTCTTCGTACGCAAAATATTTTGGAAATTTCCCTCCACTTTTAAGCCTCTCCTGTAAGCTTGCATTATCAGTGAGAATTCTTACTCTAAAAGATCTGGTGCTTCTGTGTGTTTTTCCATAGAAGAGGGTTTAACCCCTCTCATATTCTTGCTCAGCTCATGAAAGGTATCTATGAAGTGAGTAAGCAAAAGCAGGATGCTGAGCTTGGTCCTGCAGCTCTGTAAGAAGCAAATTTTCTGTCTCCCGGGCTCACTCTGGGTCTTTCCATCAAACCAAAAACCGGTGCATGCAGCACTCCAGAAAGAAGCATGTTGGTCATGATCAGTGTGGTCATATGCTGTGGATGTTTTCTACCTGGGCTTTCAGCAAACTTTTTAATACTGACTCCCATGGGACTCTCCTGGAAAAGCTGGCAGCCTGGATTGGATAGGTGCACTCTTGTGCACTCTTCTTTGGGTAAAAATCTGTTGGGTGGCCAGGCCCAGTGAGTGGTGGTCAATGGAGATACATTCAGCTGGTGAACAGCCAGGAGTGATGCTCTCCAGGGTCCAATACTGGGGCCAGCTCTGTTTAATATCCGTATTAATAATCTGGATGAGGGGATAGAATACACTGTCAGTTTGTAGATGACACTGAACTGAGTGTGAGTGCTGGTCTGCTGTTGGGCAGGAGGGCTCTGCAGAGGGATCTGGGCAGGCTGGATCATGGCTGAGGCCAGTGGTGTGAGGTTCAACAGGGACCAGGGCTGGGTCCTGCCCTTGGGTCACAGCAGCCCCAGGCAGTGCCACAGGCTGGGACAGAGTGGGTGGAAAGGACCTGGGGGTGCTGTGCCAGCAGCTGAACATGAGCCAGGGTGTGCCCAGGTGGCCAAGAAGGCCAATGGCATCCTGGCCTGGATCAGCACTGGTGTGGCCAGCAGGAGCAGGGCAGGGATTGTCCCCCTGTCCTGGGCACTGCTGAGGCCACAGCTCGAGTGCTGTGTCCAGTTCTGGGCCCTCAGGGCAAGAAAGACACTGAGGGGCTGGAGTGAGCCCAGAGAAGGGCAATGGAGCTGGGGCAGGGTCTGGAGCACCAGGGCTGTGAGGACCAGCTGAGGGGGCTGGAGGTGTTTATCCTGGAGAAAAGGAGGCTCAGGGGTGACCTTATCACTCTCTACAGCTGCCTGGAAGGAGATTGTGGCCAAGTGGAGGCTGGTCTCTTCTCCCAGGCAACCAGGTGACAGGATGAAATGACATGCCCTCAAGCTGCCCCAAGGCTGGTTGAGTTTGTATATCCGCAATTTCTTCATGGTAAGGATTGTTAAGTACTGAAGCAGGCTGTCCAAGGAGGTGGTGGAATCTCCATCCCTGGAGGTGTTCGAGAAATGACTGGACATGACACAGCACTATGGTCAAGTTAACAGCTTGGTGATTGGTCAAAGTTTGCACCTGATGGTCTTGGAGATCTTTTCCGTAAATGATTCTGTAATTCTATTACTTGTTCTGTACGTTAACTGAATAGTGTTCTCAGTAGAGAGGCTCCATCAATTAGGAGCTGTTCATAAGCAGCACATACTTAGGGGGTTTATATATCTGAGTACTAGAACCTCAGACTGCTCTTGTCTTATGAAGAACAATGATTGCCTAGGCAACATTTGATTGAGTCATTAGTAGGCCTTTTGAAACTGCTGCTTGAAATACATATTAAACAAATCTAACCCTATGTCATTTTTGGTGAGGCCATGTCTGTCTGTATCTGTCCAACAGAAGAGGGAGAAAAAGAAAAGTGAAATCAGAGAAATAGTCTTTCTTTAGTGTGCTACTCAGGTACAATTGCCTTCGAATGTAGAGTACTGAATGTGATTGCACAGCAATTACTTCCCAATCCCACATGCCTGTGCTAGCAGGACGCCTCTTATTATAAGAGTAGAAAATTTTATACAGGCAAATAAATTATACCTTTCCTGAGTTTATGTATCCACACTGATGGCTAGTCAGAAATTTGTAATTACCTTTCACCTTCAGAAAACATTTCAGTAAATACTGGAATTCGGCAAGCTTCCATGGTTGAAAATCTTTCTGGGGATAAAACAGCTCATATGCAACACATGCAATTGCATATGAAAGTGCATTCCTTTTCATTTGTTAGTGCCTGGGTTTTTGTGTTTAAGTTCGAGTTCTGTGGGCATCAGAGGATGAAAGCAAAATCTGTAATGCTTCAATAAAGGAAACGTACAAGGTAATCTCTCTAGTTATTCACTTCGGTTCATGCAAATGATAGAAGTTATCTAGATACAGCACCAAGCAAAATCTGCTTTTCTGTAGCTGCTCTAAAGTTTAAGGTAACTAAGGCTCATTAATCTCACCAGGCAGAAGATTTGATACAGTGATCACACCATGGCCGAGACACGGTCTGTTTGCGTCAGGAACTGCAGGAGCATTTCAACGCAGACATCCCTCTGCACTGTGATGGCAGGGAAGCCAAAATACTGAAAATGGACCACTTCAATTCTTCTGTGTAGTGTTTTTGCATTTTCTAGGTTTAACTAGTGAACTCTCATAGCACTTCCTAGAAACAGGCAGAAGCAAAGCTCACACAGGTGGCTCCATGGAGGAGCAGATGTAGACAGGACTTTTCCCACATCTGGAGGCTCTGTGTGCCCAGCTGCCTGCCTTCTTACTCCATTGCTCATCCACATATGTGTATACATGTCATAGATTAGAAAAGACAGTCTTTATCTCTCCCCTACCAACTCCAATTATATAGCCATGGGCTAAAGTGGCATCCCACTAGTCTCTGCACTGGGATGTTTTGCGTGTTTGCTGGTTTTGCCTGGTCTGAATTTTACTTCTGCTGTGAACACGGTGATCAGTGTTCAAAGGTTGGGAAAGAGCACAGACAGAAGTAGCACAGCCGCTGAGTCACAGAACGCAGCTTGCTCTGATAGCTTGGTGATATTAAATATCTTCCCACTATCATGTTAGGAGGTATGCTGTGCCTTTTTTATATAGGTTTTCCTTGCACTTTTTTCAGTTTTATTTTACATAATCTTTTTCTGTACATGATCTTGAATTTTCTTCCCAGTCCCTGAGTATGCACATAGATGGGAGGAAGAGTTTGTATGAACTCATAAAGATGAATTTCAGGCTCCTGATTCCTTCCGAGTCACTGCATTCTACAAGGTGCAGCCTGATGAAAGGCTAGATAAGATAAAATATCACAGAAAACGCTGAAAGTGTGAGACGAAAATTAAAGATGAGAATGCCTGCTTTGGAATAGAAAAACTTACTCTGGAGGAAAAAAACAGTGGAAAACAGGCTGGGGAGGCATGTTTCAGAAATTACCCCAAATGGCCTTTTTTGGAGGCAGGGTAGCTCCTCAAGAGGTTATTAACACTGGTGAAAAACATGTCTCAAGGGCTGGAAACAGTGAGTGTGGTAAGCCAGCCTTCAGTGGCTGGCTGGTGGCACAGAGAGGTGCAGGCAGGTAGCAAAGGTCTCTGCCCAGGTGCCCAGTGCCTGCCCAGCCCTGCAAGGAGGGTGAAGAGGCTGTGGCACTTTGCAGGCAGCACCACACGCCAAGGGTGAGCTGGGGGTGCTGCCTGACTCTAGTCCTGCCCCACGAGGTTTGATATTGCATACTTTTAAAATCACTGCAATGATGTGTGGTCAAACACTCGTTTAGGGTGTGCCTGTGGTGGAGTCACCATGAAGTATTTTGCGTTTCTGAAGACAGCACTCATGAGAAAATAAAAAGCAAGTTATTAGCTCTTTAAGGAAAAATAAAGCTTTTCTAAACCACATCAAATAGAGATGGGCTTGAGTAACTCTATTTGCACTTCTTAATTTTGTCTGAACTTTCAAGGTATCTTGCTCTAGGCTCCTCTATCCTAACTGGTGGTCTGAGACACAGAAACTCCTTCATTTTGAGAAATAATATCTTAAAGAAGACTTAAGAGTGTTTTCCTTTTCTAAATATCATTCTGAATTCCACTTCTTAAGTTTCTTCATTTATAAAATGTGAGTATTATTTTCTTCACCTATTAGCACTCATCAATGGATGACAGTGCATGTACATAGCTATACAGTGCAAGGCCATACTATATGAAACTTAATCCTGAGCCATTTCTAGCTTTGAAAAGTGCCTCTTCTTTCCATCAGAGTTTCCTGAAGGAGAACAAAACAGGTGAACACAGGTGAACAAACAGAGCTCATCCTGACAGTAAGTTGAGATTTTGTGCTAAATTCAGCAGGGTTATGGCAGACCTCAGCTGTGTACCTTTGAAAGGTCTAATACCTGCCTTTGTTTGGAAAAGCTGTAAGTAATAGGGCTGAGGTCTGTAGGAATCAAAAGAAATAATTCAAAACCACAGTAGCTTTCATAAGGAATAATCTCCTTTTTCTACATTTTAAGAGATCTATGGAACCCCAGAAAAGCCTTGGAGGTCTTTTCTCAATAAATTGAACTGTTCTAGAGCAACTCTTTTTGAGTTTTGACTCAACTCTGACCCTTATTTGCCAGCACTGCAGGACACAGAGCTTGCCCCAGTGCTTACAATGAAACAGATTTCTTTTTCCTGTGTGATGGGAACCATCATACCATAGCTACTACCTTTCTTCTCCAGAAGAATGACTGCAATAAGGCAGAGCTTATAATCATTTGCAGCAGCTTGAGGGCAAAACATTTCTAAATTTTCAGGAGAAACCACTGTATCTTGCAGGATTGCTGGCTGTTATTTTTTTTTAAATACCAGAGAATCCACTGAGAAGGTGAATAAAACATTCTTTTTCAAAATATTTTTAAAAGTTTCATTCTGGTAAGAGGAGCCACTTTATAATTTAAGACACCACAGATCTTTCAGCATATTGATCCCTTTTCCAAGACCACCACCAAGGCTTTGAATGCACTGGTAGTATTTTGTTGATACAGTCAAGATAAGTAGGTTGAAATATCAGCCTATTTCTCTTACAAGACCTAGGAGGGCAGATACTGACATCCTAAGGGTTGAAGCCAGATTCAGACCCTGGAAAGAGAAAATACACAAAGTGAAAACTCCTGTGGTTTGGGAAGTACTCCCTGGAGGACTGTCTTAGCTACTAAGTCTAGCTGAGTTGCAGGTGGGCTTTTCATAGAGGATTCCCAAATGATTCCTCTGCATTCTGACCCATGGCTGTGTTCATGAACAGACAGCTCTACCTAACCAGAAAATGTAGCACTTTCTCCTCTGCAGGCTTAGACCTGACCCTTTGCCATCCCCACATAAACCCTCTCTCAGTGTCTTGAAGGAGTGATTCACCATGAAAAAGGCTGTCACATCCAAACCGGTAACTACCACCTGTCTAGGAATGGCTTAGATGAAATATGTTACCATGCAGTTACAGGTGGTACCCAGCCAGCTGCAGCAGAGTCTGGCAGTGCCAGGGAGAAGCTGTGTGTCAACTCAGAGTTGCACAACACTGTGAGATTTGAAGGCTTTCTAGCTGCAAATGTTGATAAATATATACATTTTCCACTTTGATAAAATAGTTCTTGGCAGAGACTCTTAGCAAATATGATTGATCATTGTCAGTCTGGCTTCGAGTAATCTTTTACAGTATGAGATGAATACATATTCCACTGTTTGTAGGAACAGTTCTTAAGGTTCTGGCTTACACATATAAGAAGCTGATTCCATTGCAGATCTTCTTTTAGCATTACTGAAACTGAAGCCTCCAATGAACACAACTCTCATGGAAGACAAGGCTTGAAGGGACATGGAGATCAGACCCTACTGCCCCAGGCAAATGCATCAAAATTTATTGTTTCATAAACAGATTAAGGAAAATGTAAAAACAGACTTACGTCACCAACAGAATGAATGGATGTTAAAATACTTCATTACAGTGGCAACAAAAAATGTTGCTAATTCCTTGTTCAAAATTTTTCCAGGGATTGTTATTAGGTGTTTGTTTTGAAGTCAGTATTTTCTCTTAACTGTGACTGTTTTCCATCTTGGCAGTAAAGCACTCTGCTTCCCAATGTGTTTACAGAGAGAGGCCATGTCCCTTTCATCACAGGTAAAGATAAGAAGCTGGGAGTCTGGCCTTTATGATAGGCTACCACTGCCCTGCAGTCCTAGGAGCCTCCCTCTGCCCAAATCCTATTTGAGCTCCTGCCTAAACACAGGAGTCTAGACTTATGTACTCCTTTCCAGATGGGATCTTTGCAGTGTTACACCCTCTGATACCCAAAACATATTTCATTCTAATGACACGACTAGGCTAGGGTTGCATGTTTTTTCCCACAGGCCTGTTATATTTGTAGCTATTTTATGCTCAGCGGAGGGTCTTGTCACAGCAAACAGCCTTATAGCAGAAACATTTCTTCCCTCTGAGTAGGATGCAACAGCAAATCATACACCAGATCAGTTTGTTCCAACCACAACTTCATCTGGTCCTTCCTCTGAGATTCTACTATCCATTTCTGTGCCAGCAATGATTCCTACACCTCCAGCAGCTTCCACTCAGCCCACTGTAATTGTTCATTCCTAATTTGGACAAAGAATGTCTTCACAAAAATAGCAAGAGGAAGCCTAGATTACTGACTGCATTTTTACACTCCTTTCATTCTCATTTGCAGGCTTTTCATCACACACAGCTCTGCTACCTCATCCTTCACTACATTAACATGCATTCCATTCCTCCCCACATCTCCCAGCCAAGCAGATTTTGTCACCAAACTGATGGCTATTACCACAACTTAAAATTTGTATTTTTATTGTATAATCAAAGTTCATAAGCAATCTCACAAAAAACCATTCAGCACAAAGCAGATCTAGAGAAAAAAAATTTCTCTTATGCAATAGGAATTTTAAAAATACACACAAATGTAAAAAATATAAACACAGCTATACTCAGTCCCTTTGTCACCACAGATTTATATTTCATATATATATTTTAAAACCCAAAAAACCCCAAACCAAAACAAAATCACAACACAAAACCCCCCCACAATAACAGAAGGATATCTGCCACTGATGTTTAGCCACACTCAGCTGGAAAGTTAAGTTTCCAAAAATTTATGAGTCCACTAGGAACGAACTAGGAAACGGTGAGATTAGAATCTCACCACTGCTGACTTTTCTCATCCATCCACTGTTAGGTAATCCTGCTGGCTCAGAGCAGAGCAGAAAGAGAGAGGGATGGAGCTACTCACAAGGGCAAAGAAAAGGTAAAGGCAAGAAAAATCGATATCTGGAAACTTACAGATACTATAAAAATGAGTCCAGGATCAGTCTTCTTAGAGCCACCTTCTGCACACTATCATTTTCTTGATGGTATTCTTATATCCTCCAAGCAGCTATTTGTGAGAGATGAGGGAGAGCCCTGCAGGACTGGATGATGGACACTGTGAGCAAGGGAATATAGGGAAGTCCCACCTGCACCATCTTGTACCAGCCCCACATGCAGCATCAGGGCTCTCTCTATCTGCCAGCAAACCCCAGCCATGTTTCTTGCTCCACGAACGCTCGGGTGGGAGCTACATTGGGGTTTGCCATCAGCTGCACCTCTGCGGTGGCTGTACCTGTGGCAGAGAGCCTGAGCTGTTGGTACTGGCAGAAAGGGTCTCATGTCAGTGTCACATTGCAACACCTGCCACAGGGGCTTTGGACAAGGTGGGCACAAAGGAAGAAAACCACTGCAGAGGCTTATTGGTCTGTGACACTTCTGCAGACATGGACTGATGTTCAACCAGAGTGCCCCAGAGGCGCAGACACTCCCTGATGCCTGCTGGGACCCTTGCCTGCTCCGTCAGTGGCACTTCATCACCCAAGAAAGCCAGGCTGGAAAGGGCTGTATCTCGTGGCACTAGTATACACTCAGACAGTCACACACATACAAGTTGTACTTCGGACTGGGGGGTCAGGGTTCCCCTCTAGAAAAAGTATCTCCTTTCAGATGATGGTGGTGGGCGTGCGCTATCTGCCTCTTTACTGAACAAGCCAGCAAAGACAGGGCTCCAAGCAAGAAGCCCATCTCCCTGAGGATTCATCTGCTGCATGTAGGCCAGGGGTAATTGACACCCAGGTGAGGGGCTTGTGTGACAGACTTGGTGTATTAAATATAGGTGCATGAATGTATGCAGCAGATGTCAAGTGGGGCCTTCATTTACAAGGGATTGCCGTTGCAAAACATGTCAGCATCAGCACTGCTCCCAGCACAGCTTCACTGCTTATTCCTTGCTTTGATTTGTTGAGAAACCTAACACGAAAAAAATCAAAGAGCAAATTGTCACACACTGTAAAAGCAGGAAGGCTTCTGGGCTGTCTGCTCTCCTGTAACATCACAGACTGTTACGTTTCCTCTAGACGTTGTTTCAAGTCTGGAATCTGGACATATGATGCACTGGATGAGCTCTTCTGAGTCCCACAGCAGCACCAGCATTTCCCAAGCCATACATCTATCATCTTGCAGCAAGTCTTTGTATAAGTGGCAAACAGTCATAATGCTGTAACTTCCTTTCTGAGCCTTTGTAGTTATTGTTGTGCATGTCCTGTTTTTCATAATTATGTGATAGCTGGGTCAGTGTGAACTCCAGCAATGAAGAGCAGAGAGTAATAAAGCAGATCTGGCACAAAAGGAATCCCGTAATGAGATTTATGCATTCAAGGTTTACTTGTTTAGCACTTGTTTTCTCTGCTCATACCATCTTCTCCTGTTATACAATGGTTATCTTCATGGAATGGATTGGGTTTTAGTCAGACAAAAATTACTTAACCTGCATTTAACCACTGAAATGCATATTATCATCTTACCTGCCTGTACACAGAACACAAAAACAGAGTCCTGTGGTTTCCATTCTTTGTGCCACTGAAAATATGACAGGAAAATGTATTCCTCTGGTACAGTATATAGAATGAAAGATAATGGCATAGAAAAGAAAAATTAACAAAAACTACCTTCTGAAATAAGCTAAAATACAAAATGCAAGGGGCTAATACTATCAAAAGAAAATTCTGAAAGCAAAAATTTACAGGAAAATTGAGACAAAAACTTTACTTCATTGATTAGTTTTCAGCACGAAAAACTGAAAAAAACATGCACCACAAGAAAAAGGTTGCTGTGTCACAAGGCTGACTAGACCCCCTGCTGCTATCATAATTTCATAATTGCAGAATAGTTGTCTACATACTAAAATAAAATATCCCTGTATCCCATATAACTCAATATTCAAAATATCTTCCTGTTTACTATTCAAATGTTTGTAATTATATGAAATAGGTTTTAAAAACTGCAGGAAAAAATACTTTTTTTTTTTTCTCTGGATATTTTCTTTATTGTGAATGGCTTATTTGAATGATGGTATATTGTGCTTTGTAGCGGAGGACTTTGTGTCTGGAATAATGAATTTTTTCTCCCAACATGCTGATACTGACTTTTAGGATTCATTGAGAAAAAGTGTATCACACTGTAGTGATGTACTGCAACAGCAGAGAATTTCATATTAATCATATCATGTGATGCCAAAGGCCCTGCTACCATTGTCTGAGATGCCACTGTAGAGCAACTGATTTTGCATTGTTAGCGTCAATAACTTTAACTGAATGCCAAACAGGAAATTCTCCCCCTGAAAAAGAAAGCTGATATTTAATTCCTAAACAAGCTGTTTTCTTCTTAATATCTTTGCACACACAGCTCACAAACAGCTCATCACAGGCTAAGCTGAGATGAGAACAAACAAGATGCTGTCAGCTGCTCTGGGCAGCCACCCAGGGGGAATGCTCTTACTCCAGGGCAAATATGCACACGAGTCTCTCTCCCAGCTCAGGCAAGGAGTTGCTTCACGTAGTCCACAGGCAAGAGCCTGCTCACAGCTTGTAATCAAGAAACAGCTGACATGGTCTATCTGCATGCCCAAATTTGCTCCAGAAGAGCTTTGTACTGGACCGTATTCCAGGCAGAGATTTACCCGGGCGCCAGGGGGGATTTATTTCTCTTTTTGTTCTCTGTCTGTTGCCCCTTCCCCCTGCTCTGCACAATATGAGACTGTATCCAATTCCCCAGTTTCAAACATCCATGAAAGTGAGCATAGCACCAGTAACACAGGAGGCCCAGTGCAGCCACAGGGGAGAAAGAATAGAAAGGAAAGCTGCTGATGCTTCCTTCTGGCTGAAAAGTCTGAAGATGTGTGCCACCAGCCCTTCCCCATCACGTGAGCCACCATGCAAGGGTATAGAATAGCATTCAAAACAAGGCGTGCTTGCATCAGCCCACACACCTTCACAATCTATTCACATACAGAGTTATGTCAACACCAGCGTGTTCCTAGGTATCTCATAAACACAACATAGACTTCAAAAAGCAGAGATTAAGCTAAATCACTTAGAGCAGTTGCATCCTTCTCTGACTATGCAGGGCTGTTCCTTACAATTTGGAGCTGAACACCACCAAATTATGGGCTTCATACACATTCTTGGCATATTATTCTTCTTTCACCGGCAGGAAATATTTTTCTAATCTTCATCTAAATTTGCTCAAGATGCTTTTCCCACACTGCTAATAACAAATCTTTTGAAACTAGTACTCTGCAATAACAGCTTTGCAGAGTTCCCTCTTCAAACTGCAAGCCTGGATTGCAGTGAGGGAAAGATCTTGCCTTAGAGGTGTGCCAGTACTGCAGGGATATTACTGTGGCAATCAGCACTGAGACCAGCTGCTCCTGCAGCCACATATGGGCACAGCAGCCTGACAGCAGCTTGACTTGGGTATAGCCAGCAGGATGCCTCAGCAACATGAAACTCAACATGAAAGCCCTGGGTGAACAGTGAGGTTCACAGCAAACCTGGTTAGAGCTCTCAGGTTTTTCAAACACTCTGCTTGCGTTATCCAATCTTTTTGAAATTAGTCAAAGTCATCACAAGTATCATCAAAGCTAGAGATGCACTGAAGCAATACCCATGGGAAGGAGGCTAGCCCACTCCAAATTTGACAGTGATAACTTCCTGGTGAGGAAAAGGATGTTGCTAAGAAAAAATAGAGGAGAAAAAGTGCTGATTGCTTCAGTTTAAAAACCCCACAGTGAAATACTGCATTGTTCTAAAGTTTACTCTCATCTTCCCTTCGTCCCAAAATATCATAGCTATTTTGAACTACAAGATAGAAGAGTTACAAAAGCGAGAGATTTTCTTCACAACTTCTGCCTTTTAGAAAACAGACATTTCTGTGTTCTTTTTACATCTTGTTTTGATGTCTGTCTGGTTAAAAAACATGCTTTTGAAAATGAAAGTAGAATTTTGGAGGGTTGATATTAAGGTTCAATACCTAGTCTTATATTTCCATTGTTAACCCCAACAGAATGACTTTCATAGTTTCAATAATGGCTGTCCTTCAACAAGATAAAATGCTGATAAATTTCTGCTAAGCCTTGAACTCTGCCAGTCTCTTTCCATTTTGAAAGTACAACGAAAGGATAGACAATGCCTTTGTAATTTCTCCTAAATAAACTGGAATAATTTTAAATTTTATTTTTCTTCTCAACTTAAAATTATTAATCTCCCCCATGGAGAGAGTTTGCAAAGGAACTGTTTTGGTTAGGAAACAAATTCTAAGGGTAAGGGTATGGGATATTTCTTTGCACTTTTCTAGAAGACTCACACATCCTTTCTGTATTTCTATGGCTTCCTCAGAGTTTGCTGTTCTATTTCTGTTCAGTCCCAGTCTGAATTTCTCCAAGCAAGGACAACTGGCAGAGCTGCTCAGGATACCATGTTTTCTAAGAGATATCCATGCTGTCCACATTTTTAGTGACAGAGCAGCTGAGAATTTTCCAGAATTGGCCATGGGAGCTCTGGCCCAGACTCTTGGGACAACAATAGTCTTAAAGCCCTACAGTTAAAGGCAGTAGCATAGGTTTTTCCAAAAACCCCAGCTCTTCCCCTCAAACACCTTTCTCCCTCTAAAAATCCCTTCCTTCAGCTATAGCTTCTCAAATAAGGCATTACTGGCCAGAACAAGTTCAGTACCAAACCTCAAGTGAAGGTCACACCTACTCTATAATGCAAACTAAAATACAATTTACAGACATGGCTTCCTCATCAAACCACTAGGCACACAATTCTTCATTTTGACACACCTTTTGCACACATGGGTATAGAAGATCCTGTGGTGACTGCATGGCACTGTAGCCTGTGACAACACACATTCAGATAACAAACATACTTTCTCACAGCAGGAAAAAGTTGGAAGTTGGAGGGAAGGGAGACAAATCATCCAGCTTTTCCCATCCAACTCTGTGGTTCTAGTAAAAACACAACCTGATCCAGATTTCTGAAGTGTTTTGAATAAAACCTAACAGCTATGCAGCCACACAGTTTTTTGGAGCTC
>WBND01000313.1:431497-452646 GCA_013398595.1 Tychaedon coryphoeus | reverse complement strand
ACTACCAAAACCACTAAAAATCAAGAAAATCTGATTCTGTAACCTTGTAGCCTGTCTGGTGGGAGACCTAGACCCAAGGCCCTTTTCTGTAGAAACCCTCTGAGCTCCAGCAAGGAGACAGTGGCAGAGGGTAGCACTGTCATGGTGAAAAACAGCTTCCAAGCAGCAAGACCTGCTCACCCCAGCACCAAGGAGGTTACTACAGCCTGCGTCCTGAGGGGATGTAGAACAGCCAGGGTACAGCTCTGATTCAGGCACTGGGGAGGAGCAGGTAGAGAAGAGGATATCTGGCTTAATATCTCCTGCCTCCTGCTTAGCCAGTGTAGGATATTTGGAGCTGTGTTACCCTTCCCATTGATTGAACAAACAGGTCCTGTTTTGATTCTGAAACAGCCTGCCCATGAGGGACAACTAGATCTTTAGATAGTGCATGGCCTATACAAAACTCCCAAGCTCTGTATCTGGCCCAGTATTTTCCATTACTTCACTCTTCTGGAAGTAATTCTCATGTGACTCTCCTTGACAGAGGGGGACAGCAGAGGGGAAGTGCAGGACATTGTGGGGCCTCAGAAGACCTGATAGGAGCCTTGCCTCCCTCCAGCTCTGTGTGTGCTGAGTCCATTCGAGGAGACAGGGGAAGACTCCAAGGCCACAGACAAGGAAAGGTATGAGATCATCTTTCACATTTCCAATGAAAAAGTAAGGTTAACTTTGCAACAGATATCTTTCTAAAAGGAGGGGGAAGGTCTTCCAGAGCTGCATAGAAACAGAAAAGCCAAAGGTGAGGAAATGCCAGGGAAAAGCTGTGAAGGTAAAAGTTTTATAGAGGGCGGAGAAGTATAAGCAATATTTGATGGGTACACTTTTATTATAAAAAAGCAACAAAACAGTGGAATGTGAAAAAACCCAAACCCTGTGCAAGATTCCATGTTTATTATTGAAGTTACTGATTTTGTAGTTACCAGGGATTTAGCGTCAAAAAATTATGGTGGTTTTTGCACTTAATCCTGTGCTTTCTTACCCAAAACATCCAACTATGAGACAGTGACAGAGAGAAAGAGATACTGAAAAACATGTCTGCATTTTTTCTCCAAGTGTGCTTGACTCATTTGAACTACAAGGTACAATATAGTGTGAGTTTTTCTGTCTTGAATAACTGACCTCACACATATTTTCCATTGTATACCTTCACCTGTAGTATCCACTGAATAAGAAATATTGAACATGAGGACAACACTGTGCAGCAGAAGGTGCTGTCAGAGGAGCAGAGCTACTCAGTGATTTGCCCTTGCAGCAAATCCATATCCACGTAGATTTCCTGGTATCTCTCCCTCTGTCATTGAGTGGGTTTCTTTTCACAGTCACACCTTTGCTTTATGGCAGTTAGTCCTTCCTTCTGCCTCTGTGTTTCCCTCCATCTTTTTTTTCCTGCTTCATTTTGGCTTACATCTTCCATTCTGGACTTTGGATTTCTCTTTGCTTATCGTCCTTCAGAAGAATGGGAAGTGTCCTGTAGGGAAAGGTTCAACTTGACTTATTTCTTCCTCAGAGGTGATGGAATGAGTCATTCCCTGGCCATGTTTCCCTCCCTTATCTCCCAAGAGCAAGGAGACTAAGTTGGATAACCTCAGTTAAATATGTGCTTTACAAAATCATTCAAATTTTACAAAACTTAACTGCTTTTTGTACAGACCCTAAAATCTTAATGCAATGTAAGCATGGTAGTAGCTGATTTCCTTCTCCAGGGCTGCCACTTAGCAAGAGCCAGAAGAGACAGTGGCCACCCCAGAGCTGTTGCTGTGGCTGAGGATCCCTTGCAGATGAGTGTCCCAGTAAAAATGGGGAGTGAAGGGCAAAGGGAACATCCCAAAACACTCCTCATTCTGCCTTGGAGATGGCGGAAGAAATACCTTCTCCAGGGACTGGGAACAGTGGGACAATCACAACTTACATAACTTCTGCTGGTGAAGTTAGTGACATTACAAGGCATGTCAAGCTTGTTGGCAACACAGAGCCCAGGTTTCCCTTCAGCTGGAGGAATCCCACCCAGCCACTTGCCATCCTCCTAGGATGCTCAAATGCATTGCCTCAAGCACATTCCTCCTCCTTGTTTGCTGGCATTGAGATGTATTTTGTGTCAACATTAAAATGCAAATCCAGGCCTGGATGCTTTCCTGCTTTGCTGGGGATATCAGCAATAAGGAGCTGCTTGAGCAGTACAAGTTCCAGCCACTTTGTTTCACTGAGAAAAGTCCTGGAACACAACCTTGTGCACAGGGACACAGATGCTTTTAAATTGCCACCTGCACTTGGTTTCAAAACACAAGTGCAAAGAAACGCTCCCAGGTTCAGGCCCCTCAAGGCTTTCATTTGAAGACAGCTCCTTGTATGTCCCCATTTCCCATCTGTAGCACAAAACCTACCAGCTACTGAGAAGCACAACCAACTAACCATATACATGAAATTAATAAAATTTGGAAGTGAAGCAGCAGGCTCCAGCCTAGTAACTGAACACAGGCTTCAAATGGCAGGCCAGGTTCAGATGAGCTGCCTTGGGACATTTGCTCACAGAATCGGTGGGGCTGGGAGCTGAGTAGTGATCATCACTTCAGGAACAGAACACCACACCCACAACTCACCTCCCTCGGGGACAGAAATTCGAGGCTGCTGTGGCAGAGCTTAATATCTGGATATGAACAGGCACTGCCAACCACACCTGTGCCTCCAGCATGGCTGGCTGGGCACTTGACAGTGTTGCCGCACTGTAGCTGGCTCAAATATCCTCTCTCTCCAAAGATCACCAAAGTCAAATGCAGAAATCAATTATCCTCTCCTGGACTCAAAGCAGGCCTTTCCCTTGAGCTGTGTGAATCATGGATTCAGTCAGTTTGTTGGTGACGCTGAGAAGATGTTTTTTGTTACCTCCCTAAAACAGTTAATCTGGTTTTTCATAAGGGAGGATTCACAGTGGATTAAAATGTTTAATTCAACCTCAAAACAAGATTTCTTGGGAGGGAGTGGGGGAAGGAGAATTGTGTCCTTTTCTCAAAATTACACAAAAAAAAGGTAGAGGGGGAGCTGAAAAAGCTTGCAGTGGCTGCCTTAACATGAAACAAATAAAGTTGCTTTATAAGTAATTTTCCTTCCCAATTTTAATGCAGTTCCCTATTCAGCATGAGAAGAAAATGACTCTTTCTATGATTCATTCTCATATGAAATTCAAAGAGTTTAAAAATGTGCCTGATTTTGGAAAGTTTCCTATGTTGCTACATAATTTTATAGCTCAGGCTATAGTGTTCAGTTAGAAAGCTGAGCTCCAGCAAAGACTGCTGACTATGCGCAAGGAGAGAAATCCCAGGGTATAGTGTGGCCTAACAGCAGGACAGTGTGCAGCAGGGAGTGCAACCTCAGAATAGCTTGTGCAATGCTGAGGAGGTGGAAAGAAAAAGAAAGGGAATTGGGAAGTTTAAAGAAACACAGGATGTGCAAGAGGCACCAGCAGAGTGATTCAGTGTGATTTTCCGGTAACGATGAAGTTGCAGGAAGGGCCAAGAGGCAACACCAACCTACAAACTTCATTCTCCTGAAACATTCAGAGGGGAGAGGGGTGGTGGGACTGGGGTCACAGATTGGAGGTTGAAGTTCTTATTGCTAAGTAGCATGGTCATTTGAAGAATCCATGAACTGTTTTCCTGCCTTGATGTCTCAAGGATTTGTATTTCTGCTGTTTGTGGAGAGATGTTCAACCGTATATGCTTCTACACCTATAAAAAAATAAGATTAGACTAAAAAAACACCAAGTAAACTTGTTAAATTATATTACCTGCTACAGAAAATTATTAACATTAATAAACATACTATTGTATGCCTTTTAATGGCATACACAAATGAGTTAAGGATGTACCTCTGGTTTCCTCAGTTCTGAGTACCTAAGAACAGGAGCAGAGTTCACAGCCTTAGGCAAAACAGCCAACAGGCCTAGATGGGCCTGAGGCTTGATGGTCACTGAAGAATATGCAGCACAGCTCTCTAATCTATGAATGACACTGTAGACACAATAATTACATCTTTGGGGTATTAGAAATATGAGCTTGTCGTGGTTTAACGCAGGTTTGGTTTTTGGCTGCGGAGGGAGTCCATGATGTGCGGAAGTGGTTCCCTGTGGGAACATGGCAGAACCAATCATCTGCCTAGTTTGGAAGATTGACACCTGGTTAACCAATCAATTGGCTAGGTTTTAAGGCTGACACCCGGTTAAACCACTTAGAAGTGGTTTAGCCTCTGTGAAAATACATCTAGGCAAGCGCGTGGGGAGCTCTTGGATTCGGGCCTTTGAACAGGTAACTGGCTGACCCAGCTCCATGTGGTCGGGCTGGGCCTGGCCTGGCCAGGCTCTGCTGTGGCACCAACCAGGCCAGCCCTGCATGGCCAGGTCGGCGCATGGCTCAGCTGAGATTCCTGCTGCTGCCAGGCCACGCCACTGGGACTATCCCAACGCTGTGAGCAACCACGCAGCCGGGACCAGCGCCAGGAGTGGGCCAGATAGCACGGCCAGCGCTGGGGCCAGCCCTGAGAGTGGGAGTGGCCACATAGCCAGGATTGCTTGGCTGAAATCAGCACGGCTGGGGCAGCACCGCGTGGCTTTGGCTGTCTCAGCATGGCTCACAAATGAACTTTGTTTACTCCAGGACCAGCGCCGAGAGTGGCCCCGAGGCCAGGAGCGACCAGAGGCAGGAGTGGCTGCTGCTGGTCCACTCCGTGGGAGGGACTGCACAGCTGGCACTGGCGAGACTGGAGATAGCCTGCAGCTATCTCAGCGTAACTTGCAACGGGCTTTGCTTGCTTAGCCACTTTGAGCCAACTGTGCTGCAGACAGAAGGACAAAAGCAGGGGCAGCAGGTTTTTTTTCTGTTTTCCCTGCGCCCTGCATGAAGGAGGGGCGCAGGGGTGGCATGGGCAGCCAGTGCAACCCACACAGTGATGGTGGGGACCACATGGTCAGCAGTGAGAGACACAGCAATTCCTTGATTGCAGAGCCTGGACAAGACCAACCTTTCAATGCTGCAGATTCTATAAAAACTGTTTCGATTGAAAAAGCTTGAGAACAAACAAACCTGCAAACATTAATTCTCTCCCTAACCAGAAATGAAAAGGGTGAAGACACATAGAGGAAACAACATGAGACACTGAGGTCAGTGAAGAAGGAGTCAAATTGTAGATGGGAGGGGATTGAGGAGATGCCTTTGTCTTGGGCTGAAATTCTTTTGTGAGGCTATGGTGAAGATATAATTGATACATCAGACTTTTATTTTTTCCCCTGTATCTCATGGAATGCATTGGGGGGATGTTGCATTCTAGTCACAGACATGAGCAGAAGCACAAGTGTTAACTGGCTTGTGGTAGCCAAGTGTTCATAGCAAAGCAGATGTTGCAGTAACTGTAATCCAATGGGAAGCTTGAAACAAGAGAGATGAGAGAGATGAGGAACTTCACCCCAGGAAGAAGGGCAAAAGCTCACTTGCCCGCAGGGATAAGAGAACTTTTGTTATTATACTAGAACAGCTCATCCTTAAAATAGTACCCCATAAGTTGATGTGGCCCATGAAAGCAGCTGTGGGAATGCTGCAAGACACAGGAGGTACTTTCACACTGCTAACAGATTTTCCTTTCCTGATTCACTGTGACATTGAAACCATGAGAGAACTGTTTCTTGTGGAGAAGATGCCATGGCATGGTGAGAGAGACACCTCTTTCTAAGTGAACTGAAGGAAGACTATTCTAGAGGTGATAAAGTTACTGAAAGTTCCAGGTTTCATCTCTTTACATTGCCAGTGGGAAAAAAAAAAGAAGATAAATGTTCTGAAGATTTATTCTGATTTCTTTTTATTTTCTTTTAGTTCTGTTAATAAAGTTTTCTTTTTAACCTTTAAAGTTTTGAGCCTGTTTTGCCTTGCTCCTAATCCATATCTCACAGCAGGAAATGAGTAAAATAATTCTAGTGGGTGCCCTGGCATTTGGCCAGCACTAACCCACTGCAGAGCTCTTGGATAAAATTTCAGCAGGAGGATGGGAAGGATCTGGAAAGGAAATTGCTGAGTAGAAACAGGATGAAGTTTGGGGCTGCAAAAGCACAGTAGCCCAGTAATGCAAAACAGTGTTGCTAGTCAGGCTGGGCAGCCGCATCCCAGGCTGGGGAAGACTCTTTCCCTGCTAGCACAAAGCAGAAGGACTACAGCATGAAAACATGCTCACTCCTGTCCCTGGGCCTGCAGCAATGTGAGCTGTTCCTCCAAAATTATACTCCTAAATTCTGTCCTACCTTCTCAACTAATGTCAAAACTGGTTTGCCAAAGTCATATTTGCATTACCCTTGTTAAGGGATTCTGTGCAAGTCATTATGATACAAGTCTGTAGGCTAAGTGATGAATAGATGCAGAATATTTAATGTTGCAGCAGAAGTATAAATTTTAGGCAGTGGGAAACATTTCTTTATCCTCTATGTGGATAGTATTTCAGTAGAGCAAATAAGAAAATATCCTGGGAAGTAAAGACTAGAATAAAACACACCAAAAGAAGGGTCTCAAAAAATTGTTAGTAAATTCTCTACTTCAAAGCAGTAATGGGGAAACTACATCATCCCTCTGCCATTACATACAAAGTGTCCCTGCATAGTATCAATGAACAGGCAAGTGCAGCCAACCATCTTGCAATTGCCTGCAGGTTAAGAATTTGGAAGTTGGTGGAAAATTTGAGTCTGAAAACTCACTCACATCTGGACTTCAATGTAACAGCCTAAAGGAAACATTGCTCTAAATTTTAAATCACAGTGAACTTGATGAAGAGCTTGAGGTATCTATAGGAAAAGGTCAGAAAAGCTGTAAATGTTTATTTCCACAAGTTTAAATGAGTGCTTTCAATCCTGCTTTCACACTTTCATCTATGTTTTCATTCAGTCTCTGCAGAAACCTTCTAGGGCTTTTCTGTCCTAGGAAATGTTTAGCGTGCATGCACAGAAAGGCAACGTATGTGGTGTATAGCCCATAAGGGACCAGGGTAGTGAAATCTGCAAGCAACTGCATCACAATTACTAACTCCAGCACAACAGCAGAAAAACCAGCTGGGCAAGAAAAGGAAAGTTTGGACCAATTCAGAAACATTAGCTCTTTTGGCAGGAAGGCTAGGGGCTATCCTTCTTTCAGCAACATATAATGAAAAATATCTCAACTCTTGAGAAACTAAGAATATAATGGACATATAGCGTCATATGAATCACATTAAAGTCTGTGTACAGAGGATGTGCACCTGGGAAGTCATCATGCTGCATTGCAAGCACCTATTATTTGGGAAGGGAAAAAAATTAGGGAACAAAATGAGTGTAGACAAGCCAGGCCATGATACTATTCTCACAGAAAAGAGATTTTAGTAGGTTCTGAGTCACTTGTGAAAGGTGGCAGAGACTTCAGTGGCAATGGGTAAAAGGGAACATTTTATCTGTCATTTGGGCTAGTTGGCTGCACACATTGCAAAACACAGATGTGTGTGCCCTGCAGCATGCGTAGGAATAACTCACTAGGCATGCCTGAGCTTCAGCTGTGCTCACTCTAGGCTATAAACAGCATTGCCAAGCTGTGTTTGAACTCTGCTTAAATGGTTGGTGATTTGTATGGCCAAACTGCTGGAGTGGGAACTCAGCACCATGAACTGTGCAGGAATTTGGAACTATTCTATCTGAAGCCAGGTGAAGTGTACACCCTCTTTCCTGAAGCTAGCTGCTAAAAGCATCTGATATAGGGAGAAAAATAATGACGAGTGTCATGGCAAGGTCTAATATTTAATGATGACCTGTGCTTGTATGCATGAGAAAGAGACATTTAAAGGATAGAGGAACTTTGTATTTAAACTGCAAGAGGATGAAAAAAACAACCCTCACGAAACCCAAGTTTAACCCTGGTCACACTGACACGTGGTTCTTGTTCTCCTCACAGCTATTTCATATGACATGCTGTTCAGTTTTTTGACTGAACCGAATTTTGGAGTAGTACATAACATACAGCCTCAAACTGCCTCTCCAGTGACACCTACTTTTGTCTGAGCCCAGCTATTCTCAGTGGCTTGAGTGCTATTTAAAAAGCCATAGCAAGCATACTTGGAGAGCATGTGCTTTCTGGGCTTTAGACCTATGACAGGTGAATTCTTGGTTTAGTTTTCTCTAAACCCTCATCTTCTTTTTTCCATCCATGCTCTAACATATGGAATTCCTGGTCTAAAAAGCAAAGCAACTAACCTGCAATGCAGCAGGAGAAAGAATACAGTGAGTGTTCATGCCACGAATGTCAGGTTGAACAGGATCAAGTCCAGGCATGAATGGCTGCATACTTATAATTTGTTAAAGTGATGCTGCCTCTTAGGAATATTTTCTGTTCTCAGTTCAGGAAGGTACATGTTTGCTTATATAGGCTTACACACAGAAATTAAGTTAATAGGTAGTGTTTGGAAAACAGCTGCTCAAACTGGATCACTACATTTCCACAATGACTACTGAATATAGGTAAAACTTTTTTTTTTAAGCCATTGAGTACTTTGTTCCATCTGGCCAGTTTCTATGGAATGCTTCTCTTCATAGTGGCTGCTGAAAGGGAATGATGGTAATATTCTTCCAGCTCAAAAGCAAACTTCACAATGACCACTGTGAATTAAAGGGGCTCTCATGCTGCAACAACAGATCCATAAAGTGCTGTGGCTAACACTATTCATGATCTGGGGCATCTCCAGTAAAAAGAGGATGAGTGTAGGATAAAAGAGAATTGGAATGAATTTTAAATAAAGGTACAAGTTCTTAGTATTATGGTGCTGGGCAAGACTAGCATTGCTTGACTTCAAAGAATGAAGAATTTCATATCTCAAGCATTTAATGCCAAATATTTGCCAGGATTTTTATCTTAGTACAACTATTTATATTGGCTCTAATGCTGTGTAAGAGACTAGCAACACATCCCCCAGGGATTATATTATTATTTTATTATTATTTGGGTTTATAGTTCTTTCACTACTTCAAATAAATCATGAACTTCTTCAGATGTGTCAGAGGCATTCCATTTCCTCAACTGCAAATGACAAATGATGAATAATAAGCATTGTTCACTTTTTTTCCCCACTTCAAGTTCCTATATAGCTCTCCAGTGATTCCAACTACTGCATTTGGTCTGGTTTTCTGCACGTGTTCTGCACAACGACCATGAATCTCTCAGATTTCATGTATGAAGATCCTTGTGTTTCAGTGCCACACATATTATATTCTGCTCATTTATTCTGTAACTGTAACGGTACTCTGTAGTGATTTTTCTTTCCCATTTGAATGTACAGAAATACTTGAAAATAAGGAAAATATTTCAAAACTATAATAATTTAGAGATACGGGGGGCTTACATTTTCCATTCCAAAGGAGGCTTCTACCTTTCTTAGCAGACACCTGTCTTTCAAACAAGACATTATGTGGCAACTATAAATGAAATATTTTTACTCATGCTGCATATTAAAAGAACATCAGTGGAGGAGCTCCTTGTGTTTTGGGGAGGACTGGCTGGAATAGTTGAAGACATACATCAATACAATCAAAAAGAGGAGCTATTTGTTCTCTTGCACTCAGTAGAGGCTATAATGCAAAAATAAGTTATTAAGCCAGTAAGACTGCCCCAGTCCTAATACAAGTTTCAGCAGCTTGTGTTGACTTTGATCTTTCTGAGCACAGTTCACATCACCCATGAATCAGTGTAACAACACAAAAGTACACATTCCCTCAGAACACGGCCTAGGGGTCTTTGGACATGGCAGTTTTGTTGACTTCCTGCTGTGTAAGGAATCTCTTGGATACAATCAACCTCCTTTCCCTGTAAGATCTTGGGCATAACACCAGCATAACACCCCTTTGTCTCATCCTGGAAACTCTTTCTGTGTTGCAGTTATGTCAGGATGGACACAACTGGCATCACCATCAGTCCTTTATTAGAAAACTTTTCATGCCTTCTTTCAGTGTACTTCTTTCTGACAACTCTGACTCCCCTCATAGGCAGCTTCACACAGTACTGACTCCTTTTCTTACAGGCAGCTCCACACAGCTCTGACTCCTTTCCTCTCTGCTACCTGGCTAACCCCAACCTGTCCCTTATCTGGCCACCTAACCCTGTCTGTCCCTCACACAACATCTTACCTTATCTGTCCCTTGCACAACCGCATATCCTTTGCCTCCTCACAGCACAGCCAGCAGACTCCATTCCAAACAGCAGCAGACTCTGGATCTCAAACTGCAACTGGTGGCCAGGTAGCCCACTCTTTTATAACACCCAAACTCATTGGGCAGGCACAGATGTTTCCACTCCTCAGTAATCACTAAAGGTATAATTCATCTGGAGAAATTGCCTTCTGGACTATCAACCTATCTTCTCACACTTATGAGCTGAAGGTCACGCTGATGGTTCTCTGTCTTAAAAAAAGATACTGCTGAAGGATCACCTAGGAACTGATTATGCTTCAGCACAAAGGGCATTAAATAATCTATAGCATCCTCCATCTGCTGCCACCTGGCTCAGATATTATCACTAAGGGCAGCCTCTGCTTCCTCAGGAGAGACTTGTATTGCTCTTCAGGAAAAGTAGAGGCTCTTGTGTGGATAACTGTTGGGAGCAATCTCTTTTGCACATGACTTTAACTGGAAAACTTTTGAATCAGGGATGACAATACATGTTTCAGGTCAACAGACTTTAAAGCATTTTGAGTGAACAGACAAGATTCCTCAGTTCCCCCAGGTTTCTGGTTTACAATGCCATATTTAGTACTGAATATAACCTGTAAGAAATTTGCTTTACCTGTAGGAAATTTGCCAAGAGTGCAGGATGAAGGAAAATTTCCATTCCAGCCAACCTCTTCAGAAGCCATGTCAAGATGTTTCTCTCATGTCTCGATCTTGCTGTCACTTGGAAGACTCCAGTGAGGACTCAAGCCAGGGAAATACCCAAGGTTAAGCCTGAAGACTGCCCTGACTGGCTGCCCTGTGCTGTGTCCTGTAGATTACAGGGGGCTACTCTGGAAAAACAAAACAAAGCACCTGCTAAATTATGCTAATTAAAATGTCTCTACAAAACAAACCATGGCATTTTTTTACCTTTTCAGAAAATGCTGTTCAATAGCCGTCAATTCCCACAGTTAATTCTGCTACAAGCTGAGAGCAGCATACAAATTGCCATAGTTTATGAACAAGAGATTAAAGTTGGTTTTTATGGAAAGGTACACAGAAGAGGAAAGAGTGGTCAAAATCAGCTGAAGAAATTATCCCAGCTGCGTCATAATTGAGGCAATTTATTGTAATGTCATCATAGAAGAAAATGGTCTAGCCAACTAGTCACTCAGTACAGCTTTATCAGAAGCATCACTTTATTTTACTGAGCCCAGACTATGTTTAAACTGAATTCCCAATCTTCATTTTAACAATAGACCTCAGAGGGCCACAGTCTGGGAATGTGGTCGAGGCAGAGGTCATTCCTATCAATATTACCTGAGTTGTGTTGCAAACATCATAGGATACCAATGTTTTGTAACTATATCCATCATTAGAGCAGTTTCTACAGAGCAGATAAGATCAAAACAAAAGCTCACTGACCCTCTTGCATTTCAAGATTCCATTATCTTTATTACAGAAATCCCTGAATGCAGCTTACTTCCCATTACATATTTAAGTCCATGTTGTCTCTGACACTCTTTAATTCTCTCAAGATCTGAAAGCACTTTTTCTCTCTACTTATTAATTTTACATGGTACTTTGAGACAAGTTAATAATAGGATCCATCTCATCCATTGTCCCACTGTTGAGGAACCAAAATGCAGAGATAGCAAACCTAGTGATAACAGCAATGCTATTCAGATAAAGTTGATTTTCCCTAGCTGTGTCAGAAAGCCAAACAACCTGCTGCTCCTGATGCCTCCAATTTTGTTCTGCTCTTGGAAGACAGTAATCAAAGTCACAAGTATTACAAACATATAATCTAATTTTCCTTCCAAACGCTACATAAATTGTTATTGCAATTTACATCTGAGGCTCATATGCTACCACATTGATACTCCCTGTGCAATGGAGACATAGACTGATTAGCCAGAATATGTTGTAATCCACTATCCTAGATGTATTGGAAATGGTTTATCTCCAGACCCCTGTAAATGTCCCATGGTCTGACCCTTCCCCTTTGCTATTACCCTACTGGCAGGATGCCAATTGTCCCCCACCCCCTTTCCTGACCCTAGAAAAGGGTCCCTAACCCTTAGGGGTTAGGTATCCCCTAACCTCACCCTCTTTTTGCCCCTGGACGCCACCATGAAGTAAACCTCGAATGCCCAGGAGGGGCAAAGAGCCTCTTTTGTAATCTTTCACTCTGTCCTTGCGGGGGGCCAGGCTGCTCCCCAGAAACAGAGCTAGTCTGGGGCCAGGAAGAAGCCTTTGCACCCTCGCAAGAATATACTGCCCAGCTGAAGCCATTCTTTTTCCTTGAAAAGGTAACAGGCTCAGGAATGAAAGGAGCCACCAGGGAAGAGCCTTATAGTTTTAAATAGGAGAATTCTTTTTCTTTCTGTGCCAATTCCAAAACCTACTCTGAAGGCATAGGTGATTCAAGGAGATATGGGCCATACTGTGGTCTTTAGACACCAATATAATAAAAGCATTTACCTGACAACTTCACTTCAGGTATTATTAATTATCACAGGAAGCCACAAAGCAGCTTGCAATGAGTGATTTATTTGGGTAACACACCACTGCTATATTTGCAATTAGTCTAAAACAAAACAGTACATTTCTCATCATTATTTTCAGTTCTGAAGTTTACTGAAGTAAACTCCTGCTATTCACAAAAGTACAGCCACATGTAAAGACTGGATACATTGCACAGAGTTTGCTTTTTGTTTTCACCTGAGTTACAGCTGTAAGTCCCATTTGGGATACCATCATAGTGAAGAATAGGGTCCTAACCTGACAAATCATCTCTCACTGGGACTGGTGCAGAAGGAAGGCAGGTTAGAGGGAAACCTAAAAAGCCCTGAATCTTTGGAAGAAAAACCTAATAAATAAGACCATGGAGCTTCAGGATTTTGAGTTAAATGTTCTGGTGCCCTTCTGGAGAAGAAAGAGTATTAGATCCCCATTCATGAACTGCAGACTTTTAGGAAGATGGTGACTTTGCAAAGACAGTCCAGGCTATGCTCCAGACTACTGCTCTCACCTAATGTTTGCACCAAGGCATTCCTCATGCACATGGATGCAAAATCGAACTGTAAGTACTGCAGCTGAGCCCCTGTCTGGCTTATTGAAAGGACAGATCTGCTATGGCCATGAACTGAGGGCACCCAAGTTCATCTTGCCCTGTTCTGTGCTGTCCCAGCTTGCAGCTCGTGTCCTTGGCCTGAAGTTCTGAAGGTGGCTTTGTTCCCCAATCTGCCCATCAAGATATTTGGCACCCACCTTCCCTGAAACTTCTGGGGACCGCTGAAAATTAGGAAGTTTCTGGGAGGTTGGCAGGAGAGATATGATAATGATGTGAAAGGAATTGTGTGATACTGCACCTCCATCAGAGGAAAGCAGTCCAACTTTGTTTTCTATTGGCCAGTTGTAAAAATCACTGATCACACTACAGCTCAGAAGATACAGACAAGTCACCTGATTTTCTCTATCACTGGGGTTTTTTCAAAAAAAGATTTTTTATGGTTTAGTTTGGAAGGGGACCTTGAAGATCATGCTGTTTCAACCTGCCTACTGTGGGCAAGGACACCTTCAAATAAACCAGATTGCTCCGATCTTGACCACTTCCAGGGATAGGGCATCCACACCTTCACTGTGCACTAGTGCCTCATCACCCTCACTTTTTTTTCCCTAATATCTAATCTAAACCTACTTTTTCTGTGTTTTGAAAGCATTTCTTCAGTATCTTCCTTTCCATCAGCAGCTGGTTGAGCATCTAACCCCACAGCAATATGGTTCCCTTTTTATTTCCCTGTGAAAGTGTGGCTCCAGAGTCTGACCATGAACACTCTCTGCCTTGTCTTTGAGCCTCTTCAGGCATATTTTTCACCTGACAGTCGACATTGTTTCATCCCACATGGTTCACTTGTGGCACCAGGCTGCAATGGGCTGCTGGCACACAAAAGGAGACTGACAGAGACATCATGTTCCGCGGGGAACAAGGAAACACAACAACCAACCACCAAAAAATATACATTGTTTCTACATATCATGCAAAATAATGGAAAGACTGCGGTAGTGACCCCAGAAAAGGCTCAGCCATGTCCAACAGAATAGCAGCACTCCTGTGTTTAATGCTGCTGTCTGCTGCTTGTGCTGCTTTGCAGAGTATGTTATCCCCTGGGATCACAGCTCATGTCCAAACTGCATCACTTCACCCAGGCTACAGATCTGCTTTGCCATCTCAAGTGTGAGAGACAAACTTGACGTCCCTGAGCAGCTGCAAAATGCTGCAAAGCTTCCCTGCTCCAGCCCCAAGCTGGCTGCAGCTTGCCAGCAAAAGAGAAGGATCCACTCCAAAAGTACTCACAAAAGCTTGGGTGAAAGGTTTT
Organism: Tychaedon coryphoeus; assembly: GCA_013398595.1. Lineage (NCBI taxonomy): Eukaryota > Metazoa > Chordata > Aves > Passeriformes > Muscicapidae > Tychaedon > Tychaedon coryphoeus. Next base: position 438,036 of record WBND01000313.1, on the reverse strand, counting down.
AGCTACAGTCAATGTGAAATGTCTGTTGTTGCCTATAGGAAAGTCAGAAGGCCACTGAAATCAGTAAGAAAACTAGTAAGACACTTTAATGACTAGAAGCTAAGTTTATCATGGAAGGAATTTTAACAAAAATATGTGTAGTAATTGCACCTGAACATAAAGAACTAGAACAGTTGCTACATACTTGGATTTATTTCAGGACATAAGAAGTAGGGAAGAATCTGGAAAAAACATGCACTGTATCACATACACATAGGAAAAATTACATGTTCTGAAAACGGCTGTCATTTCCATATTGCAATTGTAAAAGCTTTTAGACATCAAACACATTACTTTGTTACATAGTTGCACCAACTGGAGTGTTAGACAACACTCAGGGTTTCTTAGATGACACTGAAGATTCAATTGGTTTGAAGAACAGAAATGATAAGCTTCACATCAGGCAGAAGCCAGTATATCCTCTTCCATCAAAAAAGACAGATGTTTAAATCCTTTATGCTAGTGCCTGTTATCATCAACATGCAAATGCAATAAATGTTCATTATAACCCTCTGCTTTCAAGTGTTTTATAACTCAGCTATAAACATAGGGCACTCACAGGGACAGACACAGCTCTTTCTATTTCTATATCAGGACTTTAAAGAAGTGTGCATGCTGACACACATACCTAAACCAACGGTGGCATCCTAACCTTTAATCCAGTTCTGTGGCCCAAAATTATCTAAATGAAAAGAATGATTTGTCTTCAGCCTCTGACATCATAGCTCTTTACTTTCGCTGCTCTTGTGCTGTAGTCAGTTATAATTTGTTTGACAAACTTTAAAAGCAGCTGCTGCTAGACACTTACCACTTCTTCCAAGGGTTCTAACATTACTGCTGTGGGAGCCTCACCTAAGGAGGGAATCTCCCCTTTCCTCCTCATACACATTTCTGCAGCAGGTTTGTAGTGAGCTATTTGGTAAGTGTGCAAGCAGTAGTCTGAAAACCTACTTTAGCAGGTACTTAAAACAGCTACCTTTAAATAGAAGGGTTTTTTAAGCACTTGGCTGAGAAAAGCTTTGATACATTTGCAGAATCAGTGAGTGAAACAGAGCTGCTGAAGAAGCAATTTTGAAGTTTTATTTTTCACTCCTATTCTGGTTTTTATTTTAAGCTGTTATAATGAAAACAAAGGAAATAATATGAAAAGTTTCTTCATTGAAGAGAGCCTGGAGGTTCTCTCTACAGCTTCCCTAGCATACTCCCTCCAGCCCATTTCTGAGATGTGCTGTGTCTCACAAGGGCATGGCTCTCTCCACACAGAGCAGGACAGGCTCCTCCCAGGGTCCATCGGTGGAGCTTTGCAGAAAGGGGTGGCCCAGCAGCTCTGGGCAGATGTCCCCTGTTGGAGTGTATAAAATAGAAGCCTCTCTGGGTCCCTCAGAGAGAGAGAAGAATGCAGGGATTGAATTAAAGTCTTTAGAGAAATTAAAATGTATTAAACCACATAGACATGAAGTATAAGTTTTAGTTTTAAATAAGTAAGAATATATTTTAATTATTTAAGCCTTAAGAGTAAAAAATCCTAGAGTCTAGTTAAAGTTCAAGCAGCCTAAAGCCTAGTTAAAAGTTCAGAAACTTAGCCCCAGACATAATGAAAACATAGTAAGAACATTGCTTACTTTTTTAGACAGAACAGATAGAACCATTTACGTGAATAGATGAACTATATGCATAAACTATGTATAAGAATTGACACTACTTTCGTACTTTAAGAATTAAGTTCTGATAGGTGTAAAAATAATGTTTTAGCTCATTGGATAATTTATGAATAAAAAACCCCCTGTACTGGAGTGAGAGATCACCATCACCACCACCACACATGGAAGAAGGAGAAGAGATAGAAGAAGAAGAAGAATATGAAGAGAAGAACAGAAGAATAGAAGAAGAAATGCCAGTGGGCTGCTGCTGCTTCTGCTTGGGACCCCATGCCAGAAGGCTTTAGCATGGACTTTAATATTCTGACCTCTTTGCCTTTGAGACTGATGCATTCATGCAATAAACAGCTTTAACCAGCTACTGCTCTTGTCTCTTTGAAGACCCAGACCCATGCACAACTCAACAGTCCCCTAGGGTGACACACTGCATGGGCTCCCACCAGCAGCTGAAGGAACAGGCTGTGCACTCCACTAAACCCTCTTGATAGTAAAGTACTTTATGGAAGTTAACCACTGACCTCACAGTGACTATTCACACAGAGAAGCTCAGCTGTAAGATCCCATATCTTACTAAAACAGACCTAAATCCAAAGACAATTCCAGCCTTACATCTGGTCTTCATGTTAGGGATCCCATTCTACTTGTCCAGTATATAGGGCAAGAATTTGTGGAAAAAACACCTAAGAACAGATATATTTAGTGTTTAGAATTACAACTTCCAGAGATCTGTGTCTTGTATATGCTTTCTGCAACATGAAAAGGGCTCTGCAGTTATGCTGCTGAACATTAAACAAATGTAGCAAGCTGAAAACCACCACTGTTTGGAAAAGAAAGGCATCAAGGATACATTGCACTAGGCAAGGAATATTCTTTACAGCAGAATTCCAAAACTCTATAATTTCTGAATTTAACCACAAATCCACAGTGTTGCAATTCAGTAAGGATTTTAATTATTCCAAATTCTTACATACAGAAACTTGCCAGAACTGCTGGCAAGTTGCAACATCTGCACAAAGCCAAGAGCTGCACAGAAGAGCATTCACTCCAAACAAAGGAAGCAGTCAGTCAGGCTCATGGATGGGACGGGAGGACCCAACACAGGGAGGCTGTAAGGAAGATCTGTGATCTCTGTCAGTCACATGCCATGCACAGGGCTCAACCTGCTGCCTGAATCCTTACCACCATGTGTACGTAGAGAAGCAATTAGTACTAGTGAAAAGAAAGAAGCAGCAGTTTCTCCAGGGCTACCTATGTCCATGGCTTATCAAGATATGGACTTAAGGACAGAAACAAACATGCTGGCTCATTGTTTTGTTCCCTTTGTTGCCCTCTGACCCACCCTTGCGGGATGTTCATGGATATGGGTATCAGCTAGCCAACTCAGATGGTCCATGCATTGTTCCACAAATGCTTCACCCAACTGCAACATCTGAAGAAGAGCTTTGCCCATGGATAACAGCCAGGTTTGGGCTTGCACACCCAAATACACACCCACACATTGTCCCCACACCATGAGGTCAGTCTACATTTGTCTCTGCTGAACACACTCACCTGTAAGTGCACACTTGAGTGGCAGCAAAAATAAAACCACTGTGAAATTAGTAGCAAATTCAGGTCCTGAACTCAGTAGATACTAGAGTTCAGGCCTCTGTTCAGACCTCTCAATGCAGCTGCACTTGACAAACACCTGTCCAAATGCTAGAAATCTCTTTCATTTTATTTCCTATCACCAGAAAACAGATTTTCGGGCTTGCTGCTGCTAATAGATAACCTAGATGTACTGTAAGTAATGCAGGGTGAGCAACAAGATAGCCCAGTGTGATTTCCAGTGTGGCAAGTGTGCCAGAAACATGTTCTCCACTTCAGCAGCACAAACAAGTGCCTTTTCACACTGGGCTCAAGAGTCAGTGCCATTTAGTTCGTCCAGTTAGATCTCCCACACACATTCATAAACTGCATACAGACCATTCGGGTGCTAAACAACTGACAAAAGACAAAATTATCCTGTCTGGTTTGCCTGAACTTTTCTAGGAGTGGAGAATTTGTGCCTTGGCAGTGCATACGCTTAGTGATGGACTATGCACTTCCAATTCTTGCCAGTAATTACTGTTTTCTTGACTTTATTTTTTCTGATGAAAGACCAAATGTTGCAAATTACTGCCTTAAAAAACTGCTTTTTAGCTTCTGGCTTTTACTGGCTGCATTTACTGCACAAGGAGGTCCAAATGCTCACAAAATTAATGACATCAATCTCTGACTGTGCCATTTTGCTTCCTCATGAGCAGTGGCCACTTCTTCTACAAATGAGGATAGCACACAGAGCCCCTAATTACCTCTGAGGTGCAGTAACCTACCCGTTTTAGGCTCAAGGTTTCCATACAAAGTCAAACTGAACCCAATCTGGACAAACTCTACTTGCTACACTAAGGTAATGCAGTCCATCAGTTGCAAAAGGAACATGGTTTAACACTGTATTACCATGAGACTGGTCAGATTAAAAAAAAAGCCAATTGCTGAGATAATGAAAAAGTCCTGGATCACTTCAGATGGAGAATAGTGATAGCTGGGAAAATGCAGACTGTGAAACCAAAGCCACTGTGTAATAGTTAAGTCTTTCCCATATGGACTTTCCTTCACACAAAATACTGAGAGGTTTAGAGCAGATGAAAACTCGAGTACAGTCTCCCTCTAAAATCACCACTCCATAAGGCAATGCTTAAGGTTCTTTTTCAGTATTTTGGTATCATCTCACATTAAAATTTCCAAACATGTCTATTAAGCTTCTCCCTTTCTTTTTATATGATTTAGACAATGAATATAAAAGACCTGCTAAATTACTAAGTAGCAACAAAGCCAAAGGCCTTCTAGTACACAGTCTTTTAAAATTAGACTCCAGATTTTCAAGAACACTTGGAGAGGCTCAAGTCCTCAGAATGTGCAGCATGACAGAAGCGGAGATAACCTCTGGAAAGATGTAAAAATTGTAGGCTGCTGGAGAAAAAAGTATGCACTGGGTCAGACATTTGTATTGACACAGAGGATTGGTGCAGCAAACACATCCTGAGTAACCATGCAGTCTTCTCATGCAGCACCTGTACCATACCTGGAATCAGTCATCAGGTGGCTAGAGAGAAAAAGGTTTTAAACTAATGAAAGAAATCACCACACAAAAATATCTCCATACCTCTCTCCCACCAAAATTAGCTGGAGAGGGGTGATGGTTGTCACAATGGTGTTAGTGAGAGCTGCCTTTCACACCTTCATGTTCATAGTGCAACAGGCAGAGGATGAGTATGGTGAAATTCCTCTCCAAATCCATTTGTTCATTTCAGGAACAAATCAACACTTTGGTGTTTATTTGGGATATTTTCAATTAATCTACTGATCTACTAAGCACATTCGAAACATCAATTAGAGGCACAAAAGACATCATGTTTTCTTCAGAACTCACAATTTCCATTCATTTAAGTGACCAACTGCTGTTAAGAGTTTTACAAATGGGATCTTGCTGGGAAAGAGTTTAATGTACTTTTCCCTGTTGCAACCATGGCCTCCTGATCTGATCTGGTTGTGCTGCTCAGGGTTCCTCAAGATACTGGCCCAAGCAAGGCCAGCCTTTTTCCCACACCCTGCCTTCTAAGATGCAACAGAAGGCTTCAGGGACACCAACTGATGAGTGGTCATCTGCCTGATTCTTGCCTGGGCATTGGAAAAGCTGGGCAAAACAGTGCTACAAGTAGACATTATGCTGCTCAATGCAAGATATATCGCCTGGAAATGAAGGCCACAAACCTCACAAAATTTTTTCCTGCCCACTGACCAAACAGAATTTGGCACTACTTCTCTTGTTACTTTTTCTCTTATAACTAACAGGCTTCCCAAAAGCATCTGCCAACATTAGCCTTGATGTAATTCCAGCAGCTTCACCAGAGGAATATTTAGCTCTGTCCTTAATCACCCTCATCCATTTGTTGACTTTCCAGAATCCTTCTGTGAATGGTGATGTGCCTTTGATGCCTGAGACACCAAACCAAGACTTCCCTGTGGTGAGACAAACAATTCCAAGGTCAGAGTGGTGGAAAGGCAGACAGTGCTGGTTTTGCATGTCAGCTGTGGCTGCTCCCTTAGGCCTCACTGAGCTCACCAGCCCCTGCATCAGCTTGCCCTTCCCATTCACTGCTCCACAGATTCCCCCAACACCATGGACCATGGTTATCAAGCAATAACTGTTGCTCATTTCACATCATCAAACCACAAGTACATCACCTTTCATGTAAACATTTTTCCAAATACACAGGTCTTTCAATTACATATGCAAAAGGACAAAGGCTAAAGAGAAAAAAATGAAATGCATTTGTCACAAAACTCAGCAAAAGATGACTCATTGGGTGGCTTCATGATTGTGGTACCTCAATAGTCATTATTGTTCTCTACCTAAAGAGCTATAGATATTAGCCAAGGTTGGCTTTAGAAATAATTTGTGCTTTGTAGTCAATATAACTTAAAAGAAATCTTAGATCCCATGACCTTTGAGTTGCCTGCAAATACAGTAGCTGATGTAATTTTCTTTTTAAGACAGATTGTTTTTCTCAGAGCATACAATTCTCTGTTTTTAGTAAAAGCAGGGCTACAAATATCACCATAAAGATGGACTGCAAACATTTCAGCTGACAGGTAGGTGCTGCTTGATGCTGACTGCCCAGGGTGTTAGTGGAGGCAAGACTTATCTCGCCATGTGCAGTATGGAGTGTACACTTCTCAAAGGAGGCAGATCCCAGCAACCTCTTCCCACAGGTAAAGCTGACACTTTGCTGTCTCTCCAATGAAGATTCTTACAAAGCT
>WBND01000313.1:412854-424051 GCA_013398595.1 Tychaedon coryphoeus | reverse complement strand
CTTCTCTTCTTGGGAATTTCAAAAGTCCATTCGCCAAACTCTCCTTCGTCAATAGGAATTTTTAATGTACCAATATTTTATAATGTACCATAATCTGATGCTAGGGTTCCAAACAGCTGTCACAGAGAAGTTTCCTTTAAAACTATTTTCAGACTCCACCAAAACTATTTTCAGACTCCACCAAGTATTCATCACTCAACAACACTCTTATCCAACAAGGAGCATTCATACTTTAAAAATTCAAATTAATATGCTGTTGACTACTACAATCCAAACGACAGCCCACAGCAAAGACTTAACCTTATTGCCCTTGCAATACACTAGATACAGGCAGTACACCAGGTACTCTATGAATATCAGTACAAAAAGTAGGAGTGAACAAAAATAGGCTTTTTTTCAATACAGTTAAGCATAATTTCAGCATATGAATGGTTAAAGAAGTAGCAGTAAGGCAATACTCAGAAGAAAAGCTTATCTAGTGCTTAGCTTCTTGATGTATCTTAGTATTTGAGGTCTGTTCCTACCAGCTTTCATATGCATGAGATTTTCTAGAAGGAAGTGCTCTGTGAGAATCAAGGAAGTTGCATCTCTTTTGTCAACAAAACTGGAACTACCGAACACTGAAAATCCAATGCATTGTGTTTCTCAGTGACAGGCTATTGCTTAAGCATAAGTCCATTTAAATGTAAGTTACAGTTTCTTATACTTAAATAAATACCTAAGTTCTGTAAGCAGCTGTGGAGTATCTCTGGGGCTTTTTTTTTTTTTTTATTAAGATGGTTTTAAGTTCCACTAGTTTGTTTTTTTTTTAATTGCTGAAGCATATGATATATTAGTAAAATAATAACATAATACAATAATATATTTAGGAACTCACTGAGAAAGGTGTGTGTATATATATACATATACGTATATGTAGAGATATATATATATATATATATGTATGTATGTATACATGGAAAGGCATCTAGGAGGAACATAAATATACAACACACCACCCAAATAACTATCACACACCTGTAAGTGCAAAAAAATATGAAAAAACCCCATTGCATCTATTTTCTAGCAGCACTAAGACATCTCTTTGTAAACATATTCTAAAGCTGATTTTTTCCAAGCATAGAGTGAGGTTGCAGAGGTGCATTATAAGATAGCTTCAATGAACAGAAAAGATCCTAACTGTTAAGTGAAGAAAGGGATTAGTAAGTTATGAGCAACAGTAAATAGAAAAAAAGCATGAAAGAAAGGCTGTTTTGGAGAAATCTTTTGTCACTTTGAATTTCACTGCCACCTTCTGTACTCTTTTGCTGTGAAAAGAAATGCTGTTGCAAATTGGTGGCTTTCACGCAATTTTGGCAAGGTTAGGGAACATAAGAAAAGCACAAGTAGTTTGAGCATTCTTAACTTTTTTTTCCTCCCTTTGAAACATCAATTATTTAGTTAGGCTTTAGCAAAGCTACCTTGTGATTAAACATCACCATTACTGTCTGGCTCCTAAAGCCTGGCTGAAATTCAGGCTTAATAAGGGATCAAGGCAGACTAAACCAAATATTCAAGTCCAGATTCCAAGTAAGCAGTGAACTAGGTCACTGCAGATCCATGTTCTCCAAGGCTATGCTCCATATGTTTCAGTGCTGCAAGCAGAGAACTGTAGATAGAAGTGACCATCAAGGACTGCACAAGTCTGTCCTTGCAGACCTGAGGTGCATACATGAAAGGCTTTATGGTCTCAGTTTCCATTTATTTCATATTCAGTGTTCCATACACTAAAACAGGACAAAAAATTACAGCAACAGGTGGTTTTGAATACAGAGAGGTTAAATACTCCTGAGCTGACACCATGGGCAATTGACCCATGTAGACTTGTATGCAGACTGACACTAAACACTTCTATCTGAAGAGCAATTAGCTGGGATCTTGGGAAATCAACTTCTTTAATAAATGTGAGAAAAGAAATACACATCACTTCTAAAAGCATGGGCAGCTGTAGAGATTACCATGCAGCACCTTTACTAATTTCCACATGGATTTCTCTCCTTGCCACAGCCACTTCCTCCCTCCCATCGAAGACAAGATGCTCCAGTTTTCATCTTCTGACCCATTCAACCTCTCAGCCATGAGACAGACATTCAGTCTTCATGTTTGGCTTTATTCTTGTCCCCTCAAGGCTGTATTACATTACTTTTTCATTTGGTTTGTATTGGGAGTCCTTTATTCACTGAACTAACATTTTTGTGTGAATGGAATGAGAAATCATCCTTTTTCAGGAGAATTTAAGAAGTGCAGAAGAATGCAGACAGACATGGAATAGGAAGTGTCTAAATCTGCCATCACCACAATTCAAGATAGCAGTTCACATTTCTGAAAAGTGCCAAATACAAAAAGAATGATTACTGTCTAGGGCTGCACCTTCATCTATCTTATAAAGTGATGAAAAAATGGCTATGGAGGGAAAACAGCCCTGATTGCACTGACATCTCCTGTGACTTTACCAGGTGGAAACAAAGACAACTCTTTCTTATACTGGTCTATTTAGGAAGTAATTTCTTTGGTTGAGAGAGAGCTTTATAGCAAATGAGGAGCTACCCAAGACTAACTGGAGATTTCATCATTTGGATCTTTCAGTCTCTCACTTGTTTTTATAGTTGAGAAAGGAAACTTCCAGAAAATAAGTTTTCAGTTATGACTGGTTTCTGGGCAAAACCTTGTTCAAATGATACTGCATATTGATTCCATGCTCACTGAGGCAGTCAGGAAAGCTGCTGGTGGATGACTACTCCAGCCTTGAAGGATCATTTCAATAGTTTAGTTTACGGAGGAAAAATCCATACAAATTACCTCGTGAGAAATATTTTAAGGTAGTAACTGAAAATAAATACAAGACACAAGTAGGTTTAATACAATAATTAACTTTTTTTCCCTTAAAAAAACTCCAAAACCAAACACAACCAAACCAACCAAACAACAACAAAAAAAACCAAACCAAAAAACCCTCATGTACCAAATTTTGTACTATCTTCCTGTTCTGATATAATCAGCTATTGACATACTTCCCTTGAGATAAAAGAAGACTAGCAAACTTGAGTAGCCCAGGTAGCTTTCTGATCATACATTTAAGTGCTCTCAGTAGTTCACCAATAATGTACTTCTGTCTTCTCAATCTATTTCCTAAAATGCTAATTGTAATCAGCAAGTATCCAAGGTCGCTCTTCAAATTTTTTAGACTCTTCCAGTAACATCCATTACTAGATATTCTTGGAGGTGGAAGAATACCCAACAGACTAAGCAGACCTTTGGCTTAAACTAACAGCTGTTATTTTCCTCTTATGCAGGGCCTCCCATTTAGTCCTTCGAACACAGAAATTATTTTCTCCCTGTTTAGCTTTTTGGAGAGAGTAGCTCCAAACCATACAGCCAGAACCCGTTTGATGAAGCTAAATACTCTTCATGTGGATAGGACGTCCTTCAATCACTGTGCAATCATGCTTGGTGATAATGACCAGGAAAGCTCAACATTTCTTTGTTTTATAATCTTAAGACTTGACTGCTCTTGGTATTCAGCTGTGGCTATTCTGTGTCAACCATTAACTACTAGGTTCTTGATAGTGAGCAGACAATTCAGAAGGGACTACTTTCTTCCCTGCATTCTGTGTGGAAAACAGTTTTATCACTAATCATTTAGGTCCTTGAAAACTCATTCAGAAGTCTTTTCTGAGATATCATTACCAATCTGATCTGCTCTGAGATAGAGAACACTGAACATTGCCTGAGAAACATCTTGCGCATGATTACTGAAGACAAATGGGATGCAAACCAGACATTTTGTTGTCATTAGATGTACACCATTTAGATCCCAACATTCACCCAGAAGAGGCTAAGATGTTATGAAGCACTGAAGTACAGTGAAGTACAGGCTCTGACCACACCACTCAAATCTGTTGAGCGTCAATTTATAGAGAAGGCAAGTGAAACAAATTGTCCTGCTGAGCAGACTAAGCAGCAAACAATCCTGAGACTTGTGGTGAAACATCTCTTCTTATTTCATTACCAATATCATCATACACACACAACCACATGGGAGGGAGAATGCATGTGCTAAAGTGGCTTTACAACATAAAATTTTGTGTCCCAGGTGTGGGATTCTAGAAGTATTTGAAACAGAAAATCCTGCTTTACAAGTCTAAATAAATACTAATTGGACATCTATAAATTATTATAATATAGTTACTACAGATACTGTTTACTTTTAGAGATGACAGAACCAAAACACTACCTCCTTGACTCCTGGAATGGAAAAACACGTATTTTAGAAGAAGAGACTAGGTCTTGATTACCAAACCTTTTCCCCCTTTCCACATCCCCTACTTGTGCTCCTTTTAGACAACTCATGAATACATACCGCATGGCTCTCAGTGCAGTTTTGTATGCCAATTCAGCATCATGAGGTAGGAGAGAGGTGAAGAGATACTTGGCAAATGTGTGCATTGGAACACTCTCTCGATGAATGACTTCACCTAAGCCACTATATGGTCCACCTGCAGAAGAGTAACAGAATGTCAGTCTTTACAAACTGCAAAACCCCAACTTCTGAACCTTCAAAAGCATTCAGTACACCTTCAGCTAGAAGTGGTATTCAAAGACAGAGCCTTCTGCACAAAAGGTGAAGTTACATTGCTATTTTCAGTGAAATAGATAACGCATCACATATACACAATGAGTTACACGTATAATTTAGGAAAACAAGATAGACTGCAAATTGTATAATACTAAGCACGCTGCCAGTGTTTATATGAATGACAGAATGGTTACAATACTCCATGGGGCTCATTCAGCAAGCCTGGTACACAAGAGAAGAAAGTCATAATCCTACTCTGCCTCCACACAGTTATATTATGCACATCAATACCCATGCACCTGTTGGTGTGCCGCTGCTTCATCACAAATTCAGCAGGAAAAAAACAATGATGACCAGAGAAAAATGTGTATCTTTAATTGAAATTACATGACCAATCACCACAGCAGCACCTGATCCCTCAAATGTCTCACCTGACACTGGCACTAAAATAACCCTTTGGTCTGGATGTGGTCATGATTCAAGTCCTAGGTCCTGTCCATGTAGCTCCACAGTCTGAGGAGAGCATAACTGGAAAGCTGCCCTGTGGAAAAGGACCTCAGGGTGCTGGTGGCATGAGCCAGGGTGTGCCCAGGTGGCCAAGAAGGTCAATGGCATCCTGGCCTGGATCAGCACTGGTGTGGCCAGCAGGAGCAGGGCAGGGATTGTCCCCCTGTCCTGGGCACTGCTGAGGCCACAGCTCGAGTGCTGTGTCCAGTTCTGGGCCCTCAGGGCAAGAAAGACACTGAGGGGCTGGAGTGAGCCCAGAGAAGGGCAATGGAGCTGGGGCAGGGCCTGGAGCACCAGGGCTGTGAGGAGCAGCTGAGGGGGCTGGGGGTGTTTATCCTGGAGAAAAGGAGGCTCAGGAGTGACCTTATCACTCTCTACAGCTGCCTGAAAAGCCCCAGCCAAACAGAGACAAGATTAAAGGAAATGGCTTCAGACTGTGCCAGGCAAGGTTTAGACTGGATATTAGGAAAAACTTCCTAATGGAAAGGGGGATTAGGCATTGGAATAGGCTGCCCAGGTGCAATCATTGACATTGAAAGTGTTCAAATTAAGTGTGGATGTGTCACTTAGGGACACGGTTTAGTGGTGAACATAGTGGTGGCTGACCTCAATGACATTATTAGTATTTTCAAACCTGAACAATTCTATGACAATGAACACAAGGTCATATCATGCACCAAAGCTAGGTGTTAGTCCAGCATACCCACATGATTTTAAAAATTCTTTTATTTATGTGAAACCTATCCCTATTACTGGGGCAATGGATTTTTCTCTCTCAGTAGGGTGTAGATATCAACTTGGTAACAGCAGCACCATGATAGACAACAAGGACAAAGTTAAATACAATTTTTTACTTGCTGAGTTTCAAGTGTTCACAGTGCATATGAATCCTATTTCTCCATTCTTTCTGCACACTTAAGACTGTTATTCCTGTTAATAAGAAAACTGTGCAAAACAGTTTTCTGACCTTAGTGACTAGAGGTTCAGGCATTAAATGCTTCAAGAATAAGAATTTTGTATTAAATATTTATGGACAAGTATCCATAGATAGCACCCAGCAGTCCCAGAAGCTACTCCTTCTGCTAAGACTCTAACCCATCACACTTGAAAGGATTGAAGGATGGATGGATGGATGGATGGATGGATGGATGGATGGATGGATGGATGGATGGATGGCCAGCTGAGTTCACTTCTGTTTTAGCAAAGTTTTTGACTTCTGCCTTAGCACAACATGCAAGGACAGAAATCATTAGGCATGAAAGAATTCTGAGGTTCATAGGTGGTCAGTTGTAAAGACCAGGGCTGATTGCAACAGAAATATCAATGCAGATTTAGTAGGTGGCAGTTTGTCTCAATCATTTGAAATGAAGTTGAAAGCCATTCAAATCTACCTGGCATTGCCTGAATGAAAGAAGCCATTTCATGTATGTTTACCAGTTGGTGTTCCAGTCAGAAACTCAGTCAGGACACAAAAATACAAGACAAAGCATTTATGTGAAAATATATTCTATCATTAACTTAGCAGTCAAGCAAAAAATCGGAACAGTTCTTGCAAAACAGTCTTACATTCTGCTTTCTCACACACTCAAATGGTAGCTACATACAGCATGCGTTAATCTGCATCAACAGCACAGAAGTCAGCTTAATAATGGATTAAGTTTTCTTCATGGTATCCACTGAATTTCAACAAAAAACTCACAATTGGTGTGATTAGCACTTACATCACTGCACAGCTTTTCCTCCATGTAAACTGGCAGTTTCTATCTAATATGGAGTAAACTGAAACTACTGCAGGAAAGTCAGATTTCTCATCACACACTAATGCAAGACAACTGCTACACATTGCTCACAACGGCAATTTTTTAGGCAGTTTTATTAGCAGACTTTCTACTATGATCAATTCTTTACTACTCTAAGAAAACATTAAAAGAATTTCAGTGATCAAAGTAGTGAACTAATTTATCAACGAATATGTCAGAGAAATCCTGCCTTTTCCTCATAAAGCATCCTTACCAGTAAACATGCAGCAAACTGATTTTATAATGCAGAGGAATCCTGCATGTTAATAGCTAGATCTAGACAGTAGCTTTTTTTGTCAAAAGGCCATAAAACAGCAGTACAGACACACTACGATGGAAATTTTCCCTGTGTTGCAGCTTCTCTGCAGTTTCACATCTAGGCAAAAACAGTGACTTAAAGCTGGGAACCCTAAGCAACCTATTGTATCTCTTCCATAGGAGACAAAATTCTAAAAGACTAATGTGTCACAAAAATAGAGCAAAACCTGACTGTTGTGTAACAATTTCACAACTTACCTAGGGCAGTACCACACTCTCCTTCAAGCCATGTACATGTACTCAAAACCTGGACTATGTCTTTGGCTAATTTCTTCCCCAGAACAAATTTTCTTCCGTTCAAAAAGAACAAAAATGAGAAAGACAACCCGGGAATCCATAACATCACTCTCTGACCATGATCCTTAAACGCTACATGTTAAGCCTTTTGAAAAGTTAAGGTGAAAGTACACACTTCCATGTACAGATTTTATTTAAACACTCCCTAATTCCAAAATACAAATTGTGTGTCATGGTCATAACTTAGGCATAAGACCAGACCTGAAGCCATGATATTTCACCAAATATTTTAATTTCCACCTGTGACATAAACTTCAAAGGGAAGTAGTATTCTTTATTTTCACAAATAAAATGTTGCACTTCTGCCTCAGCAATTATATGTGAATTTTCTGAGCTCTTCACTTGGGCACAGTGGTCAAAATCTTCATACATATATAAAGCTGACATTTGCAGAATACAAGGAATACCTGGAATTTTGGTATCTGGGAACTGTTGATAACTGGTGTCTGTATTATATAACAGTTAGCCTGAAGTGTATAATCAAACGTTATGATATGCAACATATGTAAAGAAAAAAGTGTATTCAAAAAAACCCACAAGTTTATAGGTCAGTATATGCCTTAAATCTACAATCACGTGATATCTAAAGTATGTCAATTTTCATAAGAGACTTAATAGAAACTTTCATGGAGTTCTAAGCAAAAAAAAACATCTGAAGCATGTAAGGCAGTTTCTACAGGAACACTAGTTCTGTGTGCTTGTGTAAGTGGAGACAGTTTAGAGAAGCAGTTAGCATCTGTATTCAGCTACCTTCTAATAGGAAGACTGCTTGTTTTCGAAAAATCTTCACCAGAGTATCATCCAATTCAATTTCCTGTAGCTTAGAAATGAGCTGCTCCTCATTTCGACAAACCTTCTCTTGTGCATACAAGCCGTCTGGCATTATTCGCTGCTGTCCCAGCCCTATCAATGCTACTTCCACAGCCAGCGTTAAGTAAGATTCCCCTTCTTCCAAGAACTTGTGTGCAGGCAGGTGCTGGTACTCCAGAGATTTGCATTGCCCCAGGTTCTCTGTAAGGGGTGACACAGAAAGGAAAACACATCAGCAAACCATTTTAACTCATCGTCTGCCTACAATGCCACATACACTGTTAGTATTAATTTTTTTAAATTATGTCAATTATTAGCTAGTCTCAAAAGACAACAATCCAATCTAAAATACGTCATCTGATTCCACATAGCAGAAATACACAGAATTTGGTTTTAAATAATCCACTTAAGTAAAATTAAAATTTTCATTTTTAAACTGCACAGTTTAAAAAAAAGGCAGCTCCTCCAGCTGTGTGTTAATGAGGCCAAAATTTCAAGATCCATTCCAATTTCTTTCCCTACCCATCTCTGTATTTCCTTAAAGCTCTGATGTGCAAGAGGAAGCAAAAAGTGCTTTTACACCTACATAGATGTCAGTTGAAGCTATTAGAATTATGCACATAAAATAGGCCTAGGAACTCCACACCATTAATATATGCTCTGTTTGCTAGCACTCTTTT
The DNA here is from genome assembly GCA_013398595.1 of Tychaedon coryphoeus. NCBI lineage: Eukaryota > Metazoa > Chordata > Aves > Passeriformes > Muscicapidae > Tychaedon > Tychaedon coryphoeus. The sequence continues at coordinate 415,025 of WBND01000313.1, read as the reverse complement.
CAGGCTTTTAATTTGTTACACTTGTGTTTATGATAAAAATGCATATTGTTAACATCAGAAGTCCTACTTTTAGTAACAATTACTAGCAAATTCCACACAGGCCAACCATAAACTGCTTTAAAGAGTGCTATCAATTCATTTGATACTTCACAGGCACAACATATGACAAAATGCTACTCCAGCTTGTAGCATTTTACAGTCTACTTTGAGAACAAAAAGTTGTAATTGTCAGATGTAAGGAGATGGGCAACTGCAACAAATGGAAAAGCTGAATGCACTTGAAAGATCGCATATGCGTGTGCAAAAGAAGTTACTTTTCAGCACACAACATATTTATTTCATGACATTATTTTGGATTTTTAGTAACAGGGAAGAATCTGATTTCTAAATTTTTTAATCGCGAGTTTTTCCAGAACTGGCAGGAGAGTAGAAATTTATTGAAGAAAACCTAATTGAATAAAAGGAATTTTGAGGCAAAGCCCCAGGAAGATTGTGGATGTGTATATAAAAGAGCCTCAGGTAAAGTAATGAATCCAGTTTCTATCCACACTAGTGGTGTTAAGAAGCTACCCCAAAGGTGGAAAGAGATTGAGAGTAAGTAATTAACCAGTTAAAATCCTGGGGAGCAAATACTGAAATTGAAATGGCTGTATCCTATCCCTATCCTAAATCATGCATTGGTAGAGCAACACTACTTCCCAACTCCCACCATTTATAGACTATATATTTTACCAATTTTAAGTGTTTTGTCATTGTTTTGCAATATTATGTACACTGTAGCTAAGAAATCCAATAACATCCAGGAGTGTTTAGTTGTGTTTAGGAGTGCTGTCAGCAGGTTGAGGGAGGTGATCTTGCCCATCTACTCAGCACTATCTGGAGTATTGTGTCCAGCTGTGGGCTCCCCAGCACATGGACATGCTGCAGGAGATCTAGTGTGGGAACACAAAGATGATTAAGGGACTGCAGCATCTCTCATATAGTATGAGAGAGGTGGAATTATTTAGCCTAGAAAAGAGAGGGCTCAGGAGGATCTTACCAAAATGTATAAATATCTGATGGGAGAATGTAAAGAAGACAGTGGCAGACTCTTCTCAGTGGTATCCTGTGACAGGACAAGAGGCAATGGGCACAAACTGAAATACAGGAAATTCCATCTGAGCATAAGAAAACACTTTTTAACTATGAGGGTGGTTGAACACTGCAGCAGGTTGCCCTGGAAGATTGTATAGTCTTCACTCTTGAAGTTATTCAAAACCCAAATGGACACAGACCTGAGCAATGTGCTGCTTTAGAAGACCCTGCTATAAGCAGACCAAATGGACTAGATGATCCCTAGAGGTGCCTTCCAAACTTAACAACTCTGTGATCCTGTGATTTCCTGCAATTTCTCAGAAAGAGGACAGAGCAATGTACTTGGAGAAGACTGCTGCTATGAAGTCGTATTTGGTTTGACTTCAAACGTGAAATATGGAATTTTCTTCAAAAATGAGTAACTGGTAGCTTTTAAGTGCTTTCTTAGTTTAAATGTTTTCTCCCCCTTGTGTTTTCCTAATGTATGCAAACATGGTTTCTTGTACCACAGAAACAGGGACTTTGATTCAAAAAAGCAAGACAGAAAAAATACCTCCAGTAAATGAAGAAATGTACCAGACTTCTGCATTTGCTTGGTCTTACCTGTGAAATCGGAGAAACCATGGAAGCTGTCATCATCCACCCTGCAGGCTTCCATCAGGCTACCAAAAAGGGTGCCAATGGGGTCCAAAGGGTGTCCCACCCAGCCTTCAAGATTTGTTATTGAGGTCACTCCCCTGTGGAGAAGATCTGTGGAAAAAACACACACAGAGGAGGGAGAGAGGGAAAGAGAGCTCATGTTAGCCCATCAAAACAATTACACAAGTAAAACTGCTTAAAATGCCTTCAGTACAGAATTCAACGTATTTCCACTAGCTTCTGCACAGAAAGAGAAAATAGTATCTTTGGGGGTGAATTCACTGCCCTTGGTGAATATGCAAATGAGGAATAAGAAAAGAGAAAGAAAGGAAGTGAACCTTTTTGAGCACTAGCAAAGTGTATTATGGATCAAAAAATTCCATGGCAATGTCTTTCGAAATCTCCTCCTTGATACTAGTAGAACTCTTCTGAGAATCTCTGCTTGAACAACGATTTTT
>WBND01000313.1:395308-412419 GCA_013398595.1 Tychaedon coryphoeus | reverse complement strand
TTATTGACAATCCTTTAAAAACTGTACACAAGCCATTATGGCTGCTCTGTTCCCCTGCCTGTCACACATTAACCTGTACCTCTCTTCACTCTCTCTTATTCACAAAGCACCATATATCTGAGTAACCATATGCACTAAACTTTTAAGTCCTGCTTCCTCCTATTTAAATGTGTGGGGCTACAAAACGAAACACAGACACACTGTCAGGATGGCAGAGGTTTTTTTAAAGAATCCACTGGTATGTAATATGAAAAAACCCAAGTAAATAATTGAATTTCTAACAAATACTACATACTAAAGACAATAGGTAGAAGTAAGGAATATCACCAAGAAGGATTCTTCAGGGTGACTTCTTACTGAGTTACTTTGTTCCATTTATTCTGTTGTGCCTACTTATGACCTTCTCTTGTGTCTGGCAAGTAGAGGTTTCAGTTGTCCCATCAGAGACATTTAAGTTAAAATCACAAAAGTGGTTCCACAGACGTCAGATCAGTTACATGAATAAAAGCTAAGCAGAAGCATGAGGTGTTTGCTGAGTGAAAGCCTAAAACTGGGTTAAAGAGGGTTAGCTGCAGTTTGCCTCCGGTTATAGAGATCAGCACACCTTATGATATAAAAAGAGAGTCTTTAAAAAATTCTCCATGAGATTAAAAAATAAAAAAAGCAGTGAGTGACAACACAGAAACAACAAACTACTTTGTTTCAGGGAAGGATGGATCGCATTTCATGCATTCTTTATAAATGATAATAGAATATTAGGTGATAGCTACAGAAACTGCTCACATGGAAAGGAATTTCACTGAGGTACTGAATGTCTACATACTGCACTGGCAACTGAGAATGAAAATGAGCGCTGTTACAACCAGTATACTTGCAACAGACTCCTCACACCTGCCAGTGGTTAAGAATACATACACTGAAACAGGCACCTCCCTTCTTACAACAGTGTTCAAAAAAATGTTTACTCCTTGGTTCCGTATAAAACGGAAGTCCAGAGGAACAGAGGAACTGCAGCTAAATTTTTTTCAGCTAGGCACATATCTTGTCTTCTAAATGCTCATTTCTGGGAAAACATCTGAACACATACTTGAAAAATTTACCCGTATGATTTCACACTGCTGTTTTTGACTACAATGCATGAAGGTACACACAGTTTAGAGTAACAGAGAAGATATAAAATAAAATTTGAATGAAAGGATTATTAGTGTAGCAGCTGAGAAAGTAATTCCAGTTTTTCCACATGCACTCTTCTACCACAAAGCCACCCCCTTCTTCCACTGCCTCTTCAAACAGCAAAGGTTCAGAGCAGAATTATTTTGGGTTGCAAGGATAATGTCCCATGGAAACTATATCTGAAGAACATACCTTCAAAAAAACCAATGGTAGTGCACAGTAGAATACCACAGAATATTTTACAAAAAACAGCATTAAAAAACCCAAACAAGCCCCAAAAAATCCTAGCCAATCAAACAACCAAAAAAAACCCCACGCAAAAACACAATCTCCCTCTATTCAGAGAAACTAAAATGTTAAGCATTACAAGAGACTCTCTTGGAACACACTACCAAATTTGATCAATTTTTGTAGTTCATACTTTGCATCACTGTTACCCTCTTCAGGTTGACACCTCAGAATATAAAGCTCAGCAAAATTGTAGATCAGAGAAAAAAAACCATCCAACATGCCAAATGCAAAGTTTTGTTCAGAAAACTATAAACAGGGTGACTATTTTCATAGTGTAACCAAAACCTCTGATTGGAATAAAGACCCTATCATGCCATATATATTGGAGGAGACTGGTAAGAGCCCTGCACAGGTCACAACACAGTTTACAGAAAACCTCTGACATCCAGAATGTGACATTACCACTATCCACACTGAAGAGTTGAGAGTCATCTCTTTCACTTTAGCTTCAAAACCAGTTTCCTCATGTGAACTTCCTGGTGTCAACTTTCACGCCCTTTGCCCTCCTCTTACCCACACTTACCTTTCTTCTGAGCCCGGAACATTTCCAGCTGTTTCTGCTGCTGCCTCCTTAGTGTATTAACAATTGCTATTGCTAGCCTCAGTGCTTCCCGTGGGTATCCATGAGATCGTAATGCATCCACCCTCGCGCAGGCTGTAGGAACATGTTCTGAAACAAAAAATAAATGAAGAATAGCAATGCCTCCATAAATGCAATGGCCTGTTTTGCTAGGTCGCTCAAAAGGGCTTTTTTGTCTCAATTTTTTTCTGTTTTGTTTTGTTTTTAAAACTATGCAAGAGAGACTTAAAGGACTGCTTCTGAGCCAACATTTCAAGGGAGCCTCTGTTCTTTTTGCCAGGCTTTTCATCCTCCTCCCCCCTCAAAATAATGCCATAGAAAATGGACAAAGCACCAAGTCATGGAAACATCTTTCCGGTTTAGCCACTTACCATGCCAAAGGGGCCACCCCTGAGAGTCAAAGAGCAAGTTTTCAGTGTCGTCATGGTAACAGTAGTTGGTGTACAGGTCACTGCTGATAATGTGCTGTAAGTGGCTGTCCTGCCAGTGCAGATCGCACGCCTCAATGGCTCGAGTAAACACTGTCCGATGTGGCCTGCTCGATGAATCTGTCATTTTCACAGGTTTAGAAAGCTGCATCAGCTTTTACTCATTCATATGTGAATCAGTCATTCACAGCATTTCTGTCTTGTGCCTATTCACCAACCCCAGCCGATGGCAGTCTGTCTTGCCCCCTTCTCCACCAAGCAGACTGCAGATGACATTTCACATCCTATTACCCAAGAGCTCAGACAAAGTGTGTGCCATTCATCTTGTATTCAGAGAGATATCTAGAAACCAGCACGGCTGATGGCAAACAGGACTTTGCACAGAGAGCTAGAGGTGAAGCACATTCAGTAGCGCATACAAACCAGAAAGTATACGGCACTCAAGCATCCCTAGTCTCTCCTTAGAGCCACAGTTGTCAGAATGAAGGAGAGATAAACTGCATAGAACATTTGTAGTTTTTCTTTCTGAAAAGTGTCACTAACTTTCAGCGCTTGTATAACTTTGTTGGTCATGAACATATACAAATAGTATCAATAAAGTGAGGTGCTGAAGCCGTGAGAGTGACATAATCCTCACTGGACCTCTTCCTATGGCAAAATTTTTCTATTGACATGGCACTACATCTATCAATGTTCAGAAGCCATGTCAGAGTTATCAAAAGCCTGCCCAGGTTGGTCTGAACCTGATGAGCAAGCAAAGTACCTCTGTAAGGGGTCATCTGCTGAAAGAACTTATCTTCCTGGCTAGCTGTTAAATTTAATAATGAACCAAGCTTCTTCCTTCACGGGTGATCTTCCAAGAAAAAGAAACAAGAAAAAACCTGACTAAATGCAGATCTGACAACTACCATGTAATTTAATTTTAAGTTTATTGCAATTGTATGCAATATCTATCATTACTGACATATTTGAAGATTATGAGCAGTTTTACCTGCAAAAACACCCTGCACTTTGGCTAGTTATTAGCAGTCATCTGTGTTTGAAGAGGACTGTACAAAGCTTTGGTCAGATTTGGTAATCACATTGGATTAGAAAGCATGATATTGAGTAAAAAAAGACACCTCCTCCAAGATGGCAGCATTGCAGGTGCACCCTCCACACACCTAGTAATTCAGACAGCACATACAGAGCACATCCCAGAGACAGATGCTTTAGTTTCTCACATACAAGTTTAATGTAGTTTAAACAGATCTCTCTTTAAACAGCTATCAAGGCTTTGTAACTGCAAATAAAATACCAGAAGGAATACTAGATTATAGTCAAGCAAAGAAACAACAGGCTTTCATATGACATATTTCAAGGACATCCAATTTTCATGCAACAGTATTTAGAAGCACCAAGTGAAGAGTTAGAAGACCTAACAAAACACAATTACCTGCTCTGAAAATGTCACAGCCCCAGTATAATAAAAAAACATCTACTTTTTCTTCTGCAAAGACAGTGTTAGTACAACTGATTTTGGCTGGTCAGTCCTCAACAAGGAAGTTCCTTGCCCCAGGAAAGAGTGCTGAATTCTGCAAGGCTAGAGTGTATAAGATAGAAGTTATATTATACATTGCAGTCAGTGCATATGTTTAGGCTCACCTTGGTTAGCATTTGCACCCTGAGGCAAAGCATTGGTTAAATTGGGCAGCTCGTTTCCATGGTTTCCATCTTCCCAGGGACAAACATCCACACTGTTCCATTTTTTCAGCTGTTTTAGCCAACTGGACTTCTGCTCCAACTTGCAGTGGGGATTTAAGACTATACACATCCACAGAGCACCTGATTTTAAAAAAATTTCTAAATTATGTTTTCTATTAAAAATGAAGCAGCCAATGACTAAATGCAAACTTGTGAAGCACATATTTTTTCTTCACTCAAAGGCTAAACTGCTTGCTTCCCAGCAATGCTTAACACCATGCAGACTGAACTCCTGACACAGGTACTTGGGGCTGGCATGGCCAATCTGAAGCAGCTGAAAGATGGCAGCAAGCCAGCCTTCTCAATTAAAAGGCATTAGTAGGTCTTTCGTATTAGAAATCCAGAGTTCCCAGTGTATGGCTCATCAGACAGTAACATCAGTCAAAGGCAAAAAAGAATTCATATAAAGTTACAGAAGTTACATTGACCAAGTTTTTCTTGTAATTCTTGTATCAGAAGTGAATGTTGTTTTATATTAATGAGAACTGTATCTTTCAGCTTCTCATTACGGGAACCAAAGAAATACATTAGTAAGACACGTATTTTGTAAACATGTACTTTCACACTCAGAACCCATCAGAAGTACTCATGTAACTCATTCCCAAACACATCTGGGTCTCAGATAACTAGTAAACACTAGTTTTGTGCAGTGTGATAGGAATAAGACATTTTTACAGCAATATATTCTAGAAAATTTGTTTTGTATTTTCTGTCTAGGGAGTTCTAAGGGAAGACAAATTTGTGCTGCCATATCACATGTAATAATCCCACAGAAACTGCTCCCTGAGACTATATAGCACAGCAGGCATAAATATATCCGGGTGTCCAGCGGCAATTTTCAAATGGAAAAGTTTTTCTCTAAATCAGCTGTCCTTTCACCAGCTTGAACTTTGACAGAAGCATGAAGACATCCGAAAGTACTGTTTATCAACAGGTCATTTGCTCACTAAGAATGTGCCTTATACACTAGAAGAGATCACGAGAATATGCTTAAGACTACACCATGTTCATGATGGGCTGGAAACAACCCAAAGAATAAAAACGCAGCCGGTTCTTCTGGAATAATAAAACTCTCACATTCTGGGACTCTTTTACTAACTAAAAATGCAAAATTGATACCCAGGGCACAGAGCATCACATCACATTCATTCCTATAGTAACTCAGTAGGCCACAGCACAGGAACCAATGGAAACACAACATGATTCTTAAGGTTAAGTCTCCTGCTATTCAAGACTAACATGTCAAGGGAAGCAGTATCAAAAAAATCTGAAAACCAAAACAAAATGTGGTATGTTACTACTCAGAAGATGATAGAGACAGAGACACTAAACTACTGCAGTTTATTACTGCGCAGTTGATAGAGTACAGCAAGTGTTCTGGGTTCAGGGAGGAGTCTGAAACTTGCCATGGGAGTGAATAAGGCAAATACCACTTTTAAAAAACTTCTCTTAAAATCAAATAATATAATTTTCTTTAGACACAGTTGCCAGCACACTTCAGTCTCCAAAAGGAGTCAAATTACAACTGATTCTTATTATTAAGCATCAGTGACTCAGTACTGTCCAAGACAGAACGACTACATTTATTGAAATCTGCAAAACAAAACGCAAGATGCAGCACATGGGAAAGCCTTGGAGAACAGTTGTGGGCTTGCTTATTTATTTTCAAAATCAAGTATCACTTGAAGGTATTACACTGTACCTCTCAGCATCACACAAAAGAAACCCAAGCAACAAAAAACCCCAAATAACCAACCAACAACAAAAAAACCAAACCAAAAAACCCCCAACAACCCATCAACGTAATACTTTTTAACTAGATTCCCAGTGTTTTCAGACTGATGAAAAAGTGAAGTGGACTATCTTATTTGGTAAGTATTTCAATCATTCATCACGGCAGAACACACACTACTGTGTTGCACCATGCCCCTACAGAGTAAGTGGCTTTTTTTTCCTTCTCCACATCTGAAAAACATCATCAGAGGCAAGAGAATTCACCAGCCTCCTCAGGAAGCTCCACTACACATGTGGTACATCTAAGGAGGCAGGAGAGGGCAAAGACAACCCACGTACCAAAACTGTTTATAAACATCTGTGGTTTCATGTGGGAAACTATGTCAAGGATAACTACATTACATTGTTAGCAGCCGTTGTCTCTGAAACTCAGGCAATTTTCATGTAAAGAACGAGTCTATTTCCAACCCCCTCTCAAACCACTTAAAATTTCAATACAACCACAGCTGCACCCTGCTCCTTATGACTTCAGAGAAAGTTGCATGCATATCTGAGATCCCAATCAGTTTTGATGGCTACTGATTCCCTGCAGGAAGAGGAGTGTGAGACAAAATTACTGCACCAGAAGAAAAGGGAACAGAAAGAGCTCCTTTAGTGCTACAAAGCCTACAATCTGGAAGAAGAATATATAATGACAACAACCCCACACTCTCCAATCTATTTGGATTCCTAGGTATTTTTGGTTAGTTTGGATTTTAGTGGAGTTTTATTTTGTGTGATTTTTTTTTCCTTCTCCCTTCTCTCCCTCCCTGCCCCAAGTGTGTGCATTTACCTCTATTCATATTTCCTCCTACTTCTGCTCCCTAAACACCTTCCTCGCCCTCATACATCCGCTCCATTCTAGGTATTTCAATTCACTGATTCCTGCCCTGCTCCTCGCCCTGAAAAGTCTGAAGAAAATGTTCACTTGTGCTCAGACTTTATCACATGCCAAGTGGCAGGAGCCTGTAGGATATTCTTACTTCACTCTGATGCTGCTCAGTGGAAGACCCCTCAAGCTAGCTCTTAAATTTCACCAACCAGCCTAAAGGCCTACCCTAGTCTCAAACAAGAGAGTCTCTGTTTCTGCCTGATGGCTCCCATTTAAGTAAACTGGTGGTTGTGTTTACCCTTTACTACAGATGAGGCCTATGGAAAAAATGAAGGACTGCTACTCGTAATTTGCAAGAAAGATATCCGAATCAATTTCCAGTGACTTCAGCCTAGAAACTGCTGTTGGCAACAGTTTACGCTCCAAAGAAACTGGAATATATTTCAAAATACATTCTTAGCATTCTTCAGTTTACATGTTTGATTACATTTAGTGATGCAAACTACAACAGGAACATAAGACTCATTAAATAATAAGAATTTTTCAAAAAGAGACACCCAAACCCCAGAGAAAGTATTTGTGTTTACAGACTGCATTTTTTCTCTAACATAGCTCTCTCTCCTTCCTATCTCCTTTTCCCCAGAATTTTTTCCATGGTGGTTCTCAGCACACTGACACATCTTACCCCCACCCCAAACTGCATGCTATTAAAACACCACTGAAGTTCTTGTTTAAATCTCTGGATTCTAACCTATGTGTTTTCAATACAAAACTCCTCACAGCACAGTGGCAAAATAATCACAATTCAAGAAGTTTTTCCCAGAAAATAGTTGGAAAATATGAGAAGTTGCAACTGCAAATTCCCTAATTTCACATGGGAAAGGGTATTAGAGCTGACATACCGCAATGATGAATTGCTTATTTTGATTCAACACTATTCTCTTGACCTGAAAAAAGGTAGCTTTGCCAAAACAGACCTTTGGTTCAGACAGATCTCCTTTTGAAAATGCATAGTTATTACTCATTTTTCGTGTTCATCACACCACCACCAACCAAAAAGGAAAATTAACACGCAGGCCTTCCTTGTGCATACCAGAGAGTATCGGTACTTTGTTTCTCGGGAGACAGCCATACCTTTGAATTAACAGGGTAGAGAGGGGCAGTATGCACCTACATTGAACAGGATTTAAATATGCAAACTGAAAAACATTAAGAGCATTAAGACACTGTAAAAGTAAATGTAGCATAGAACAGTGGGATCACTATACATTCTGTGTACATACGTATCCATGAAGCTAAAGGAAGTGCAAGGATGTGTATAAACTCTCCCAAGAGATTAAGGATGGCTCCCTTTTCATAAACCCCATTCTATTTTACTCTTGCCTCAAAAAATGGGAAGGTGGTGATGGAAACAATTTTAGGGGAGTCTTAGGACACTGATCATTACTAAGGACCCAGCATACAATTCTGTTCATCTATTTAATTACACTCTGCTTTTCCTAAACATACCATCTTGTCAGGGCTGCTGTACAGCTGAGCTTGGGTCAGCATCTCCTCATTCACAACACCTTGTAATCAATGGCTGAGACTTGGCGTTTGCTTTGAAATTTTACATTTAATTTACTTTAGATCAAACAGTGTATTTCCAAAATTAAAATATTCAAGAAACAGGTGCTGTAACATTTCTTAACCCTTTCCATTAACGCACAACTTTATCTTAAAAAATAAGCTACAGGAGCAGCATTTGACCATTTCAAAGAAAATGGAGCTAGGTAATCAAGACCATTCCCTTTGCCCAACAGACAAAACAGTTTCTGCACCTGCTGCACACTTGCCACTTGAGACTAATCAATTCTATTACAAAAGCATAATCTTCCAGCTTTGAAAGTGCCAGAAGAAAAACAATACTAGCAGACAGAACCTATGAACGCTTTGAAATACAAGTGTCTGCAAAGGAGTTTAAAGCGGTTTACATCTGTATTTTAAACACATACCCAGTTTCACTGGGACAGACACTTGGAAACTTCAAAGAAGGTACTGTATGGTGTTTATTGCTTCTGATTGAGAAGGCCAAGTGCCTTCAGAATAACTGGCAAAGCTGCTGCCCTTCTCCAGGCATGGAGAGATCTCCACCAGAACAAAGCATAATCACAAGTCCCACTGGAGACTGTTCCAATTAAACAGTTGCTTTTACAGAACACTAAAGACAGGCAAAGCACTTCAAGATTGTTCCCTTTTCAATTAGAACATCAAGGAAAACTACTCTTGGCACCCAGTTGCACCCAAGTTGCAATTTCATTCACAAAAATTCCTTAATGCATTCTGGTTTCAATGTTTAGCCTTCAGAAAAAAAGGTTTTCTATGGGTGCTGTGTTTCTTGGAGAACAGAGTGTTTCATTTTGCTCTAATTCATTCTGTTACTGAATTAAACTTTGATGTATTGGTCCTGACAACTGCTTCATGCTGATTGTATTGTGTATGATAGTTTAATCACTCCCCATGCCTTTCACACTAGCTGGCTGATTAATGCAATAGATTACCTGCAGCACCGATGGCATGAGGGAATCACTGTCCTTCTGCAGGCCAACCTCCAAGCACACATTTCAGAGAGGGGAAGTATAAAACAGAGAAAATAAAATGCTTAATTCCCTATGTTTCCCTTTCTTGCTGCCTGATGCTGCTGTAAGGGTTAAAGGCACATATGCATTTGGCTGAAACAGGTATTTACATATTGAGATTCTATTCTAAGCTATCAACAACTACATGGTCTGATTTTTGTGTCACGTAACTACAAACCTCTGTTTTCTCTTTCTATGTTTTCAACTTTTAGCACAATGGAATAAGGAACTAACCACACAATTCTGATATTTTGCATGAGCCCCTCGTTCTCATTCCTCTCAAGTATGTTTTAAAAATTCCTATATTTTTCCAGACACTCTGCCATTCAACCAAAGGGTTTCAAAGAACAGGAATTTGCTTGAAAGGTGCAATTTACAGTGTGTGAGTGGACTATGATCTCCCCAAGAGAACATTAAGCATCGGTCACGTGTTCATTAGATACTCCTCTATGCATCTATAGTACTCCATAACCTAACCACTTTAGCAAGATACAGGCTATTAGTCTACAAAGCTAAAGGAAAGTATAAAGAACCTGCAAATGAACCTCACTGATTAACTTCCTTCATATTTAAAAAACTGTTTTATCATTTGTTTACAATCAACCCGCTGAAGCCAAAAGCACTGCTAATACTAACATATATAGTACAAAAACAGTCCTTTACCTTTATATAATTCTTCACAATTTTAACTAGTTGTGAATATTTACACCTTGGTGGTAAAGTATGCTCCTGACCAAAATATGTATCAGATATTCTACCAATTACTTTATCTAGCAATATACTCTCAGTAGTCACAGTCTACCTTCAGAGAATTTTCAGAAAAGTTGATGTGACTGTAACTATAAATGCATTATGCTACTTTCATAAAAATTTATCCTTGAGATGAATTAATTCCTCTCACAATAAATTTTTTTAGGAAGAGGCAAAAAAGTGGAGCAAGTGTAAACACTCCCTTGCATACTGGGAATTACAATTACCACAACTGTTCTCACAGAACATAAATAATGCACTGTAACTGACCAGAGAATTACATTCTGATTGTCTAATTTAATTCCTACCTACACTTTTGTTTCCCAAGTCACTTTTATCTTCCATGCCATGACTGTGGAGTTTTTACAAGAACAGCATACCTCAATTACAACTTCTAATACAAGAATCTAGCACGGCACCTGGCTAGACAGTTTACTGACGACCTACCACAATCCAAAATTCTAAGGTTATTTCTAGTTTTTTAGTTCAATTTCTCCAGCTCCAATTATATTTTCCAGCTACCTCTTGTGAGTTTAGAAGAACTGTAAATTTCTCTATAAAATTTTAATGTATGTAATAGATAAATTATAAAGGATTTCCTTTGTCTTGATTTGACACACCCGATCAAGATTGATATTCTTGCACCTCTCACTTCCAATTTTTTTAGGTTTTTTTCCAGTATTCATTTAAGAAAAAGAAAAAAAAAATAGCACAAGGCTAGATGGCTGAACCATACGTAAAGCTCAGGAATCAGTGACGATTCAGTAACTCCTCACCATAAATCTATTCTCTCGAGCTCTGGTATTTACTAGAAGTAGCATAGGAAAATTCAATGACAGCCTAATGTTACTGCAGTATGAAAAATAAAGAGTGAGAGAAAGGAAAAAATAACACTAATTATCAGCTTGGTTTACAGTTAAACTCTGTCCTTAATCTTTGCAGATATGATTCCACAGTTAGGGCTGCAGCGAATTGCGCATCAGCTTCAATACACAACATTTTTAAGGACATTTATAAGTAAAACAGCTCAACATCACAGGAATAAAAACAGCAACTGCTTTAATGTGGGTACTTACAAAAAATCTGAAGTATTTTCCATCCAACTGAGCAGAATGGAAATGGAACTTTCTGTATGGCATTAGAAATAAACCCCTCAAGCTATGCTTACACACTAAAGGTAATTACTGTGACCATTATTTCTGAAATCTGATAAATGCCACAGGATTAGCTCAGTTGGTTAGAGCATGGTGCTAATAACACAAGGCTGTGGGTTTGATCCCCATATGAGCCATTCACTTATGAGCTGGACTCAACGATCCTTCTGGGTCCCCTCCTACTCAGAATATTCTGTGAAATTACCTAAACCCAACATTTTTTCTGTCATACTCTGGCCTCATACACACTCTCATTTCAAATAATATTACAGCAATATCAGTAATGGAGGAAGAAGGAAAAGATCCCCAGAGAAGGTGGACGAAATCCATCTTTGCCAAAAAGCAGCCTTGCTTCACTCACTGAGGAAATGAAGGCAACAGCATCAACCAAGACAGTGTAGGGCCATGACAGCAATTTAAGTTGTCATCCATAACTCAGGTCTTAGAACAGCAAAACTGTCTTGCGATGCTAATTCTCATCTACTGTTAATTTAGCACCTCTAACAACAGAAATCATTCAAAGACACTGACATAAATTAACAGCTTGTTTCGTGAAAAAGCAGTTGTAACCTTAAGTGCTGACCTGAGGGGACACGTGTTTCGTAAGACTATGACAGCTGAGACTAAACAATATTGTAACCACTACTTAAGTAAAGACAGCCTACTGGATATGATACAGTTTAATACACAAATATGTGTAAGATACTACTCTACCTAGAAAGTCCCATCATGAAAGACCAAGAGAAATGCTGCATCCAATCTCTTTTCAAACACAGGGCTTCCTTTTCATTTCAAGGCCAGAAATGCCCTTTGTGCATGGGCATTATCTATACCTAGAAATGTGAAGTTTATTTTCTACAAGTGCAGGGCACAGGTACTTTCTTTAGCTTTAAGGCAATACATGATGCAATTGTAAGTGGGGATATTAAACAATAGACAATAAACAAAAGACAATACGCATATAAACTTAGCAGTCAAATTTCAAACTTAGAGTCTTGCTGTACTGCTTTATAAAAACCATAAAATAAGGGGAAAAGTGAATGTCTCTACTACATGGTTGACCCTAAAAAGGGATTGCATGAAGTATGCAGGTCTAGAAAAATGGTACTAGAGCACAAAAACTGTAATGAATGCTTAACTTTATCTATACTTTTTCATGGCAACCCTGGAGTAATCCTCAAATCTGGCAACAGGAAGGAATTTCTCTAGGGGCATACCAGCAACAACCATAGCTGCTTTTGTCCTTTCTTCCCCTCCACTTAAGTAGCAAGCACAGATAATCTGTTCAGAACAGCTGGCACGTCCCATTCATTCAGGTTTGTCTCTAACCGCAAAGGGAAGGAATGCCTGAGACAGAAATATAGATAGAAAATACCTTCATTCAGTTATGGTTAAAAGAATCTAACTTGCAGTTTTCTAGAAATGACTATGAATTTTTTTATCAGGAAAGATTCAGAGTGGTTTCCAAATTAAAAAAACAAACAAACAAACAAAATAGAACAAAACAAAAACAAAAAAAACCCCAAAACCAAAAAAACCATCATTATTTAACAATCGATTGTTAGTTTGCTCATGGCAAAATGGTAATTAAATCTCTCTTAATTAGTCTATGATTCCTTTCTTAAACTGCAGATTTAGAACTAAGCTTTAGATGAGGAAAGAAGTGTTACTAATAAAAGTTTAGGCATGATCTATCAGGAAATATATTATACTATTTCTCTGTATCATATGACTTTGTAAAATGGTATTTTAGTTTAACACAAAACTACATCATTCTAATCCAGAAAATGGTCAAAATACCAATAAGCATGAAATCAAAACAGGCTACCACAGCCTGACCCAACATTAAAAACTGATATACAACAGAGCAAAGTACTAGTGAAAACCCAAGACATTTAGAACTACTGCAGCAAAGTGAGGTTATCCACTCAAGAAATTCCTTTATAGCAATAGCCCATTTAATATGCTAGTATATATTTAGTATATAACAGAATGGATTGTAAGAATGTCACTGGGAAGAGCTTTATACGTGAATGAGGCTCATTTCAATACCATAAGAGGTTTCAACACTTTAAAACTTTAGATTCCAAAAGGTGGTTGAGGTAGAGAGGAGATAATTCATTAAATTCTGGAAGGTACCCAGCTGAACATAGAGAGTATCATTTAAGTTCTCCTCAACATCATAAAATAAGATGACCAAGAGAGACCTGGATCAGCATGATGCAAAACCAGAACACATTCACCAATTCTATTCACTGCCCTGCCTTACCAAGGATCTCTTTGGCCCCCCATGACAAAGCCATCATATTTCTACTTCACAAGAAATTAATCCTTGACTCAAAAAAGCCCAACTCTCCTCCCCTTTAGGAGCTTTTAAATATCAAAATGGAGGAAATCTACTATAAATGTTTGTTTTGAAACATGCAAATTATGCAAAGCCTCTTCACCATGAAGACAAGCAATAGGATACAAAGATACTCAAAATGGCAGTTCACAGGAAAAAAATCTTGATTCTGTAATCTACATGTTGACAAGGTGTTGGGCTCCATCATTCTATCACGAAAATAGATACATGTCTAAGATTCTTCTACTTGACTACTTTCATCAGATTAAGCATCTGGGATCTTATTTAAGAGTTTCAGCTTTATTAAGCTGTCACAAGAGCACCCCTACTTTGATAACAGTAGCTGCTCCAATTATGACCCGTTTAGGGTTGACAAGTATAATGATTCATTCATGGCACACGAGAAGCAATAAAAAGTTGTTTCATATTACGGCTTTAAAAATGTGGGCACTTTTTTCACTTAATTTGTCACTTAGCTTTTGCTAAGAGGATTGTTAAACTGCAGTAAGAGGCAAATCGCGCTTTTAGTTTAAATGCAATCCCCATATTTAAATGATCTGTAATGGCACAGTGTTCGAGTGGGAACACTATTGTTTCACAGTGCTCATGGTGACATGTGACATTTGTATTCAGGTCCTGTATTATCCATGTGGCTAAAGGGCTTCCAATTTCATTTCACAGCCAGAAGCCTGTAGAAAATACCAATTAACTTGCAGATCCCATTTGCCGACAAAACAGTCTCTTCCCAGTGTCTGGCATCTGGCAGTGCTCAACATTTAATTCCAAAGCAGAGATTCACAGCCATCATGATCCCTGGTCTGGGGCACAAAGTCAATTTCTCCCTCTTTTTTCAGGGAAATCTTTTCATTTTTGATGAGAACAAGCAACTTTTACTCTATTTTTCAAGGATGAGTACTAAGATTACACAGTCTATTTTTTTTCCTCTACACTATGAAGAAGCTAACTGACCTTTCCTTCAAATCAGAGATCGCAGCTCAACAGGCATCAGCAGGTATTTCCTGTGCATCTCCATGTCCACACCCCATTTTACCAATGCAATTTAATTAAAAGGCAAACCAAGGGGCTTCAGATAATTAATCATTATGACATCCCAAACTCCTCAACCATGGTTGCCACAAGTCAAACACCTAAAGACCAGCATGTGAAATTTACGTACTGGGATACCATTTAAACAGCAAGGTGAAGAATTCCAACTCTGCGAAGTGGAATTCATGTATTACTGTGGCAAGTTGGAAGTGAGCACCAGTGCAGCACTGAAATTGCATCTGAATTCTCCTAGTTTGGTAAGTATCTGAGCAAGCCTTAGAGCTCTGACTTCTAACATTTCCAACAGTTTTTCTCTGACATTCCCTAAGCAGTATACAGCTTATCCCATTCCTGGAGGTAGAACAGGGGAATCTGCTAGGCAGTTACACTCTTACTCCCTATCTAGAGGTTTTAAAAAACAACTGCCTAGTTATATGGAAGGTTTTTTTTTTTTAACATGATGCTTTTGGATCATGAGTTGCTGGAGAAATTAGGACTTTGTACTAAAATATTGCCAGATTCATGCTTAGATCTGAAGTGTTTTATTTAGGGATCTTGAGTGGAGGTTTTGGTGGTTTTAGTTTCAGGGAGTTTTCCGTTTTTATTTTAGGTGTATGGAGTTTTGCTGTTGTTGTTGTTTTTAAATCAGCGCCTTCAAACATTCAAACCCAATCTGACTTCTACTGAAATCAGCAACTTACCACAGACTTGAACAGGAACTGTGATTAAAGCTCAGTATGCCCTTCCAATGCTTTTGCCAATACCCAATGCCAAGCAGAAAGCATCACTTAAATTCTAATGAAAGGCTCAAATGACCCAGTCAAGGAGCAAAGTGAAGTAATTTAAGTATACTTAAAAGTCTATGCCAAGATGGAACTGACAAAGTGGCCATACACCTAGCAGTTGGCAGAGAGCATACCAAGGCAAGCAAGAGAGCCTTTATTTATGCAGAGTCTGTATTTACTTATTTGTATGCCCTAAAATTCTCTCTAACTACAAAAAGTTGCTACCTACCTGTGACAAATTAGAGTACAGCTAAAAGATTTTTTTAGAAGACATAAAAGACATTTTTTAAAAAGACATTTCCCAGATTACTCTGAATAGGAAATAAAAAATGTTAAATATGCAGAGGTCCATGTCTCACTCCATTGATGTTTTGGTTCTCTGACATCCTAGAAGATAACAAGCCAACATTACTTTGTAACAAATGACAGCATGACTCCTTTTAACTCAGTATTTGAGTTACTTCTACTAGTATGTGTTGCTGTGGCGATCCTGCTTTTCCCTCTGCACTCTGCTCTTGTAACTCTAGTCACCCTGAAAATCTAGTTGGACTTTTTGTACATTCACTTTCTTTTTTTTTTTTTTTTTTCTTTTTTTTTTTTTGAGATGCAATTTTCTCATGGAAAAAGCGATGTTTAATGTGAAAACAGGGAAACTCAAGCAAAGTAAGATCCTAGTAAAAACTGCAGAAGCTACTTGTAGCCTTCATACCAGGTAGAAGTTAATCTAGAGAGATTCACACAATTAACAGCATTTTGGAGGGAACTTGCTACACACCAGTGGAAGGAACCAGTGGGGAGAAGAAACAGTTTAGAAACATCAACACAATCTGGAAATGGAAGAACCAAGTTAAGTTGTATGCTTTGCCTACTGCTCACATGGTGTGACTGAAATGTATTTTCAGCTGAAACCATGGTACAAGGTCAACATATTTTGATACTCTTAAGAGGTGTCAGAGCAGTTCAGGACTGAAACAATGCAATCTGCCTCAGACTGCAAATATAGCAGTTCAGGTAGGGGTAAGGCTGCTTTTTGGGAGTGACATCTAGAATTCTGATTAAATAGAGGTGAATTAAATTCAATTAATCCAAAAGTATTAGTTATTTGATGTTCCAGGCAGATAGATTCCACCTCCTCTACCTTCAGACAAGCGCTGTCCAGAAAATTATGTTAATACAAGACTGATGAAACAAGAGGAGTCGCTACAAAAATTTTAAAGAACTTTTTTGTTTATTGACAGCATGTGGTAAGACTGCTACAGGTAACAGATGGAGAAAACATTCCTACTTCTCCCACCACCTACCAATTCAACCCACATAAGCAACGAAGCAAGATACCCCTCCACTTTTCAGTATGGTGGGATACAATTTTGTTCCATGTATGTCCAGCTAGGCATGTGCCTGGCTTGGCAAAAATTGTTATTTTTAGCAAAAAAAAGAAGGGATCATAAAAATGGCTGTTAAACTTGCAGTTGTTTCTAGACTCTAATGGAATCCTGCTACAGTATTAAGGATTTTGACCACAGAAGTCTGTAACCTCAACTAGATAATTAGCAGTTCATTAGCCTGTTGCTTAAATTAGAATGAACATAATTT
>WBND01000313.1:355922-392076 GCA_013398595.1 Tychaedon coryphoeus | reverse complement strand
ACTGCTAATGAGCACTGCTATTGATGAACATGAGGAAAATCATCACTTCAGTGCCTTTGAGCTGTGATGGCTCTGCAAAGCTAAACAAAGAGTAAAAAAATCCCCAAACAAATCCAAATTCTTAAAGCACTTAAGGCATTTCCATCATAAGTAAGAGCTACAGATACTTAAGAGCATAGAGCATGCTGCCTTCAGAAGAAGCATTTTTACATAGGCAATGTCATCTGCACAGAGTCAATTTAGAGCAACTCTACTTGAGTTCACCCAGTGTCAACTGAAATGACTAGATTCACATCCAGTAGCGCTTTGGCCACAGATTGCCAAAACAGCTTTTGCAGATCAGACCAGTGACTTTCACTCTCAAAGAATGACTAAGTTAACTAAAACAAGTTCTTGCACCATCTAGTAACTATACTTTCCTGAAGAACCCTGCACCTCCCACTGGACATTTTTTAAAAGGCCCTCAAACTGCACAGGCAGAAAAGTACTTATCTAGAGCACTGGACTCAGCTCAGGGTAGGGTATCACTATACCAGATATCAGCTCTTTTAAGCATGGCTAAGACTCAAGTTGACTTAACATTTTTAGTTTGAACTTATCACAACCACATAATCTTTATCTCTATTATGTTTTACAAAGATGTTATAGAAATTGAATCATGTTACACCATCTCTCTCTTTGAAATCTGTGTCCATGTTACCTTTGTAGAAAAACAAAGAAAATACTGCCAGGGAACAAAAATGACATCACTTTCTTAAAAGCTCAAGCATCAATTGCTTAAAAGCAGACTTTTATGGAAATTCTGAAAACCTGAAAAACCAAAATAGCTACAACTCTATGATGTATAGGAAAAAACCCATTGATTCTATTGATTCAAGCCTTTGTTTCACAATTGCAGCTCTGCCACGAAGGTGAAGTTTTTGAGTGGTCACAGGAAATGCTGAACTCTTTATTCAATGAAAATACAAACGAAGTTTCAGAGGGTCAGAGGGATGTCTTATTTACAAATTGCTGACACAGTAAACAAAAATATGTTCCAGCTCAGCAACTTCCTCAACTGCCTCCAATTTCAGAGCCTAAAGCTGGGAACACTGCTATATATATATACACATATATGTTTAATGAATAAGAAATTGTGTCTTTGCAGGTGTGAATAAACTCTCCTGCCTTCCACAGGAACACAATAGTGTCTCAGAAGACAGGAAGCAAACTCAAGACAGCATAAAAACCAAGGAGTGAAAAACCTGCTCTTCTGCAAATGCTTCAATCTTTAATGCATTAGTTTAAAGGGCTTTTGATTCTGTCAGCTACATGATACACATACTGAATAAGTCTTTGGCTGCAAAAAACAAGATAAAAAGGAAAATCAAGCCACAAGAATAAGCAGTGCAGCTGCTGCGCAGAGCCAGGTTTGCAGTATCACCTTGCAAGCAGTTTAAATATTTCATTGCTCTAAAACAAAAAGAGGATGAAGAGGAACCATATAAAAGCAACAGTATATAAAATACACTTATATTTGCTCCTTTCTTCAATAGAGATTTATCTTCAAATAATCTTGGTATGGTTACTTTCAAACTGAATTTAAAATAGCCCAGTATTCCTCAGCTCACCTTCCCTATTTAGAAGGTGAAAGAAAAATCCTTCTGTAACTGTTTACACTTTATCAAATGCTCACCTGTCATTTTGTGTTACAAGGTTAAAAAAGCAATACAGCCACCATGGATTCTTTAACAACAGGTTTCCATTACAAAAATAAGTGTGCCTGCTACCCAGGGCCGTCAGCATGACCTTAACCAAGGCTACGCCTGCCAGCACAATTCCAAATACATCTTAACCAGGAGCACAGTATCACTATGCTCACAGCACATTACTTGCAACCAGTTAGGCCAGATGACTATAAAAACTGAAGATGCCAAGCCAAGGGTCTAAGCTCTTCTACAGTGCTCTTCAGCACAGTATACAGATACATACAGCATACAGATAATTCAGAACGATTTTTTTCTCACAAGATCTTACATAGGCAACAATCAGTGTGATCAAAATTTTTAATTCTAAAGAAATTTCAGTGTACATATAAGCAGCACCTGCTGCAGTCTTCGGCAATAGCTGTGGCATGGGGACACTGTGTCTGATCAGCCACAAGTCCAGCCACCTTCCCACCAAGGCAGAAGCCAGGCATTCTACTGATGCTGCTGGAGAAGCCTCAGCATTTGCTGCCCATCATTCTTGTTTTGGGGTCAAGATATGACAATCTTCCACATCTGTCAACGAGGCTGTTCTCAAGTTCACTAGGTTCACCTGCAGTCAGGTGACTGATCTAGCCTGTTTCTTCTCCCACTCAGATCACGGATGGGATTTCTACACTGGCACTTCTCTCCTGAAAACACAGGGTGAGTGAATAGGTAAGGAACTACCTGAATGAGCAAGAAGAGGAAGTTGGCTTAGGGGCTATGAGAAGCCCTAGCAGTAGCTGTCAGGAAGGCTCAGGCTCAACACTGAATAGGCAGAGCCAAAGGTTCAACCCCAAGGCAGCAGCTTCACTCAGGGCATGGCACAGCCCTGACCAGGCATCGGCAAGGCTTTGGCAGGACAGTTTGGCTGCGGAGCGGAAAGAGGAACATGGGCAGCCCTGAATTTAAACTCTGCAGGGCAGTGTGGTGCCAAACCTAAATCCTGTTTCCTGCTTGTAACCTGAGGATAAGTGTTACTCACGTGCTTTAGGGAGATGTCATGAGGATAAATGAACTCACATTTCAACTATGAAAGTGAAAAGTACTGTATAATTATACTAATATTAAAATCCGTAATTAAACTGTGTCAGTTTACAGACACAAAACAAACATATTAATCTCCTTCTCTCCAGCCTCAGGCTTTTTAAACTTCTGCCATGACTAACTAGTCTTTGAAATACACTTTACCTCATGTACATACAGTTAAATACAATAAATAAAGTATTTATAACCAGTATACAGACACAGCCGTATATACTTATTCACACTCTTTTATTATAATTACTAAATTGCAATCTCAACAGTCAAAGCAGGAATATTGTGCACAACTGTTTTTTGACACTGAACAAATAATTGCATTTGAAAGTAGGGTAGCAACCTTTTATATTTAGGGTCATAGCAGGTTGTATGTTAAATATAACTAACTCCCAAGTTCTAAGAAGCAGAAGCATTTGTAAAAAAGGCACTTTGTTCACTTACATAGCAATCTAAAGCAACCACATTCAAGAACTGGTGCTGTACATGGAAAACTTAACCTTACAAAATAGAAGCAAGCAGGAAGCAATGACTAAAAATGGCCTAAGAAGCTCTTACACTGCCAACTACTCACGTGTAGATCAACAGGGTGATTTGGATAAAACAAGGCAAACTGCTTCCCTGATCCTTATTTCTGAGTATCACAAGAGTTGACTTCAAATAAAGCCATGCCAAATTATTCACTCTCAGCCATCCCCACTGATATTTTCTTCAACTTTATAATAAAAATGTCACTAATTTTAGTGCATAAATGAATTGTAGATCAGTTACATTTTATTAAATGCCAATCCATGGCAGCTTTAAGGAGAAGATATGGAAAAATTATCACAAATAAAAAACATGACTTAATGATTACTATGTGAAGATGGAATGAAAGAAACCCAGCTAGAAACCAATGCTGCTATATGCTGATTTGTAACAGAATAGTGATTGATTTTATAAACTTAGTACGCTCAAATTATTCTAAACAATAATTACATAAAACCAAAGATCATTAAAATAATGATTCAGAAATATTATTATGCCTTTGATTCCTCAAACAATTCCAAGTTTAGATATAAGTCACATAACTTCAGGACTTTTGGGCGAACTATTTAACACCTGTTCCGCAGCTCACAGCACCAAAGGAAAACAGCAAATGTTATGAAGCTGTCAGTGATAACAACACAAAGACAGGACAGGCTATGCTAAGTTGCTGAGGAAGGTTAATAAAATCCCAACAAGTTTTTTAACTTCAAAAAAATCTGCATTCTCTCTGTACATACAGCCAAACATGCTGTATTATCTACTAACAAGATGTAACCTCTCCTGCTAAAATCCACGTCACAAAAATCCTCATCATCATACAGCACTAAGTTTCAAAACTTACTTACACATGGCAGATAGAAGAACTTTATTGGCATAGATAAGCATACTTCAATTATTTATCTTCCATGTCTTTTAACAAAATCTCACTATTTTCTATGTAACGAATTTTATATTTATGCCTAGTGTATCCGAAAAAAACTTTCCTAAAATATTAGTTTCATAAATTATTTTTTCATGTTACTTGGTAGCTACCAATTTTTTTTTTTAACACATTCTACTACTTACTTATTTTTACTCAGGTATCTTAAATTTCCCTAGTTTTGGCTGCTCTTCATCTTTTTCAGATCTGGCTCACCAAACAATTCTCATACTATGCACTGAAGCACTTCACTTTCATTCTTCTTGAAAGGAAATATGTTATTTTCTGTATTCTTCTTTTGTAACTAGACTCTCAAAATCAATTTTTCACTTTAGGCAGGGCCATGTGAAAGATTCCATAACTCTAAAAATAGTTTATATTCTTGAACATTACGCATTCTTTTTACAAGCAGACCAGCAATACATTGTATTCAGGTGTACAGCCCTACCCTACTCTGCAATTTTCCTCTAAAACCTCCATCATTCTGGTTAAATACATTAAGTACATTAAACACATTTTAACCTGTACCTCCAAATTGTCCCTTTGAACTTAGAAGTTATAGAAGCAATATTAAATATTCTGAAATTTTCTTTGAAAGCTTTGTTTTGGTAGATGTTTTCTTCTTGAATGTCTCCTTCAGCACTGCTACTATACATTACAAATTAATATTTGCTGAGGATGCACCCACACTTGCCTGGACAAATGCATTAAAAAAGTAGAGAAACAAGGGGCCTGTCCTTCTCAGAAGATGAATGTACTTCAGCTGCTTCCTACCAGATCCTCCCTCTCACATTTGGGTTCATCTGTATGTGGGTCTGTACTGGCAAGTGTCTTTTATTGTGAGTTGGAGAATCAGAGAATGGCAGAAAGTCTAGAGAAATCTATGTAGCTCCTCCAAGAGCAGAGATTGCAACAGTAGCAGTAAACAGTGAGGAAAAGAAATAGTACAGCTTAAAGGGTAAAAATTAGTAGGTTTGCTAGGCTGCCCTAATAACAACACCAGTAGAGCTTTTTTCACTATGCACACAATTTTAAAAAATCAATGCTAATACAAGATTAAAATGAAAACAGATCTTCCCTCTCTCCCTCCACACACCCCACAGTTTCTTTGCTATTTCTACTCAAACTCTCATGAACACAGTTTGGCATTCCAACCAATTTACCAAAGTGAAAGTTTCATACCTATGAAAAAGAAGCTCTAAGATGACAAATCCAGCTGACAATCTGTTGTCATCCTGACTGCTCCCTTCCTAGACTACACTTTCTACTTGCTACAATGCTAAAGAAATTTAAATTTACAGGGAGGAAAAAAGCCTCAGCTAAGCAGGTCCCAAAGCTACATCCAGCTTCCTGTGAGAGTATACCCAAATCAAAATCCAGTGTGAAGCCAGCAGTTCTGTAGTACAAACACCAGGGAAGGTATCAGTATTAATACATTCAGCTGTCTTCAGCATGCATCACACACCACAAAACTCCAGTTTTGAGATCATCAGGAACATGAACAGCTGTGTCACATGAGAAAATCAGAATACAGTATCTTCTTAAAAATCAGAGGTGCTTTTGTGCTCTAAAAATATGCAGAGCACTCTTGCAATCACCACCAAGTGAAAACAGCATGGCAAATACAGAAAAATATTCCAAATAAATCACTTGTCTTTCCTGAAGAAGTTGGCAACTAGCCAACACATTCCTGTGATTTTAACAGCATCTTCTTATTTTTTCCTACAGTGAGGCTCAGTCCTGAAGCAAGAAAGGATATTGCATCATTTGTGTCCACCAAGAAACTCAAAGACATTGGTTATTATAAACCTGTGTCAACATTAAGTCACTTTGCTAATTCCCCCAGTAACCTCCTGAAAGGTGGCCAAAGACAGTCACTGAAAGCTGCATAACACAGAGTTTCGAGCAGATAAACAATTATCCAATTAGCTTTTTGTTTAAAGGAGAGCTCTGATGTTCCATCTAATAATCTCTCTCATGAGCTGGCTAATGAGGAAGACAAGACAACTGTGGTCAAAGGTCTTCCAAGTCCCAGACTATTCCATACAAATAAATACTATCCAAGAGCTGACTTTTTTTGCGTATCTTTGAAAATATATGAAAATTAAAACTAGTACAGTGACCACAGAGAAAAGAAAAGTGGAAGTTGTACATAGAACAACATGGAAATTTAACTACCTCTAGGCAACACTGAAAAGAATTTCCTCATCCAACTCCAGATTCAGAATTTCTCTTAATCAAAGCTGTTGCAGGTTTTTCTGTGCCAGGTCTCCTCTAGTTTCAACAGGCAAGTTTTTAGTCTCACTTATCTATACCTTTAAGTAGAATTCAATATAATTTCTCTTTAAACACCAGTTCAGTAAGGTCAAACTGTTCAAAGCAAAACAGGTCTACAAAACAGTTTTGCACTACAAACTCAGTATTTGCAGCACAGGAGATATGACAGACTAAATGGTGATCTTACATTCATCACCCTATGATATTAGAATGAGAAACATTTCTTTTGGTTAATTTTCATAGGGTTTTTTTGTTCCCTTATTTTTAATCTACAGAATTTGATTAAAGATCAAAAGGACAGAATTAGGGTATGAATCCCAGAAGAACACTTCTCTGCAGAAGTGCTCACTTTTTCCTTAAAAGAACTTCATAATTTTTTAGTATTGTGAACATGAAAATAAATTCTGAACATGGTTTTATGTGAGTCTGAGAGGAAAAGCAGGAAACTACATAAAGTCTTTTATAACCCAGTCTCTTTGGTAATAGCAGTTCATTTCCTTATGCTACCTGGGTTTTCTACTTTGGCTTTTGGCATTTTAGCAGAAAATAGTGACAGTTAATAAAGACATGCTGCAATCTCTCTCACTAGGAAGACAGCAACATATGTAAGAAAGATTTCAGTTTTGTGGATAAATTAAAACTAACCTCCTCAAATTCACTGTGAAATGTCATAACTGATCATCAACTTAGAACAGGAAATAATAAACTTTTAGCTATTTTCAATGATACAAATCTCAATTCTTTCTCCAAAACTACTTAATATAATAATGAGCAATGAGATACTCTGACAGTAAGAAAATAGCTGACAAAGACTAACACGCCCGTGATTAGTCTAATTTACAGACTTCACATTCATCAAGTCTGTAACAGCTTGTCATTTCACTTACATTAGCCACAGTATAGCTATTACAGACATTTAGAACACCTGTTATTTGTGTTCCACCCCTGCCTTCCCCTTTTCTAATCACCCATGACTGCATCTTCAGCACCTCTCTTACCCTAAATTCTTCCTTACCCACTTGGCTCACTAATGTTCAGCTGGTTAATATCTCTCATATGATAAACGCTTTCAGCTTGTAACATCTGAGCATGTTCCTCTATTGCCTAATGCCTTGCCTCTCCTTGAGTTTCACTTCCTTTCCACTGTCACCATTATATTCAAGAACTACAGCAACTGCCTTGCCTCTGGCCATACCCCCATAGCCCCCAATGTCAAAAAAGACCACTGCTCCTGAAACTCACTTTCTTGCAATATCACCTGTCTGGGCCTGTTAGGGTCACAGAAGCACAAGGTGGAAGTTTAAGCTGCAGATGAATCCTGTTATTAAAAAGACTTGGTTTTTTTCTGTGTACACTTTAACTAACACACACATGGTTTTCTTAATATTAAGCATCCTGGTTCCGTTTGTATTGCAAATTCTTTGTCTAATAGTCATGCTTCAAATACTTAACACAAGACCTGTTTCTGTCAATGAAAAAAAATATATTTTTAGATATTAGGTAACTTATTCTTCCCCCCTAAAGCTGCCCTTACACTTACAGCTCTGGCCACCTGAGAGGGCATTTCTATCAGGTGACCCTACAGAAAAATAGGACTCTAATAAATTAGCTGTTTGTAAACACCTTAAACCCACAACTACCCACTCTCAGTTCAGCAAGGTCCATAAAAAAGCCATGTCAGAAGCCTCAAGAGCCCTTTAACAAACACAGATTGTTCACAGCAAAAAAAAGCCACTAAAATCCTGTGCAGCTGAGAGCAGGAATGATCAAGATCTTTGCTATGCTGTAACTGCTGCAGCACCAACAGGAAAAAAGCATCAAAAAACAGTTTTTATGTTTCTTCTGATATCATATATAAACCAAATCCCAAAGCTTAACAGAACTACATTTACTGAATGAAAAAACAGCAACGCCTACTTGCTTTTATGTTTTGCTGTTAAAACAAAATTCCATAATCAAAGTGTCAGAAAACTAGTACAAAGATCAAAATAACAAGACACCACTGGTAAGCTGACAAAAGAGTTCCACTAAGCAATATGGCTATACAAAGAACACCACTACTCAGTTTTTACTAGCTGTAAAAGACAAGCATGAAGCAAAGCAGATCACTTATTAAATGAGCTGCTGAAGACATCAAGCTCATTGCTTATTAGTTCTTTTCTCTATTACAAAGACTATAATTTTATAAATATCTTAAAATGAAGGTTCAATAGAAGAATCCTCTTTAGTAAACACCATTGCATCAGAAAATAATTCAGCATGGAAGACAATTAGGCAGGTCACACTCCTGAATGTACAAAAAAAGCTCAAAACCTATGAGGAAATGAAGCAAAAGGAAGGACAAGTATCAAACTCACCATGGACTTGATTGATTTCTGAATTCTGAGAAAGAATTTCATCTGCTAATTTTTGAGCAGTTGGCAAAACTTCTGTGTGGTGTACTGTGATCAAATACTGCACAAATTTTTGTAGTTGGTCTCTGTTCATTTGAAACAGTGTCTCTGAAATGGGAAGATGCAGTTTGACCTGATCTGGCTTGCGGATCCGGTATAAAGAGAGTGCCACAACGTGGGCACAGTAAAATATGTCCTTGTTTCCACAGCTACAGGTCACTGAGGTAATCTTGCAACGATCAAAGCTGATAGCTACATTGCAAACAGTTTCTGGCTCCGATTGCATTGCAGGCTCTGTTACTGTACCACTCAAGTGGAAACCTGTGCAGGGAAAAAGAGAACTTAATGATATATATAAAATACTATTTATCATTATCAAGAAAGTTTTGTAAATGAAAAATTATACATCTCAAAGAACTTGT
The DNA here is from genome assembly GCA_013398595.1 of Tychaedon coryphoeus. Classification (NCBI taxonomy): domain Eukaryota; kingdom Metazoa; phylum Chordata; class Aves; order Passeriformes; family Muscicapidae; genus Tychaedon; species Tychaedon coryphoeus. The sequence goes on along the minus strand of WBND01000313.1, from coordinate 382,772 downwards.
TTTATTACAAATATGATTAATCCTTTCTTCCATACATACCTCTTTCATCTCCAATAAAATCAAAAGGGGAGTAGAAAATTAGTTTACAAGCCCACTGCCATTCCACAATATTCATAGAATTTTGACAGCAAGAGAACTGTTTATTTTGTATATGACAGCTGCAGAAGCAGAGCAGCATCCCATCAAGACCAACAGGAAACTACTCAGTAAATGGGCAGCAATTTTCTAAACCCCCCTACCAGGGAGCCTGCAGCACCTACCAGCAAATTTAGGCATTCTCTCTACAAGTGAGAAGGAGGTAGTGCACTCTAGTGGCACGAGCTCAGGTCCTAGTCTCAACTGACTCACCGAGACAAGCCACACATCCTCTTTGCCTTCACCTCTCCCACTACCGAGCTCATGCTAAAGCTCACCATCCCCTAAGTGATACAGTAGAAAGGCTATGTTTGTGCAGCATTTTGGACATGGAAACTGCTGCAGTTACCAATACACAGTATGTCAGACTTGTAACACTTTTGTTTCAAGACACATGTGCACTGTTCCAGATGCATATGCAGTCTGCATTATGGTCGTATGTTTCAATCAGCATAATAAAGCACAAGGCAAAAGAGCTAGGTCTGCATGTACTGTAGGAAGACATGGAGTAGCCTAAGCAAGATGTTTCCTTCAGCAAATTAACCATGTGCCAGCACAGCACAAGATCTCAAAGAAGAGAAGAAGACTCAACCTAAACCCACCTGTCTGTCCAACGTGAAGGCCCAGGTTTGGCTCTCAATGCTTTATCACTGAACAGCAGAATAAGGGTTTTTTTTTTCTGATTTCACATTCATTTCAGCTCAAGCATTAAATCAAAGACACAGATACAGGGCAATGAAACTGAATTTCATATGTTGTACCACCATTAGATTTGGAGAGTACATACAAAATCCGAGATAGATGCAAGTAAGGCTTCATACAATAAATACTTACAAGGGAAACAATATAAATCCACATTCCCCCAATGTCAAAAATTCATCTAGTATTGTTGAAATACCAAAGAAGTGTACTGCAGGAAGCATTATCACATGAAGCTTAGACATGGGAAGAGAGGGGGAAGCAATATATATACATAACTCTAATCCAAAATGCTGTATCCCAAATAATTTTTAAAAAGCTCTTCACCTCACAGGAAACAAAGGAAAACCCCTTATTTTTTCCATTTGTTTATGCTGTATGTTTCAGAGCAGATTATGCAGTCAGCATCACTGCAGTACACTCATACTCTACCCTGAAGAAGGTCATATGCACACACTAACACTGACTTTGCAATGGGATGTTTCCCATGTAGTCAGGAGTCAAGGCGGAAGAGGCAGTCAGTGTAAAGTGCACAGAGAGGAAGGCAGTTGATGAACAAGACCAGGTTCAAGCAGTATTCTTGCTCCCATTCACCCCTTGTTGAGAGAAAGGGAGTGTAAGTGCCCCTCACATTATGAGCTCCTTCCTCCATCATTCCTTTTGGTTTTTAAGTAGTCATAGCACATTTCTTTAAGTGCCTTCTCTCAAAAAGAAAGGTTTTGTTAAAGTTTAACCAGCTCTATGTATTTCTAGTTCATTCCCAGTAAGTGGAAGCTGGATTGGTGCTCCCAAAGAAACTTCATGTGAGATTATTTTAATTCCACTTTCCTGTGAAGCATACATAAAAAAAAACCCATCTGTAGTCCATGAGCTGAGGAAAAGTCTAACACTTGAACACAGGAAGAGCCTGATCCTATTCCTTCCTACTCTTTGTAAACACCTTAACTCCTATTAATTACAGTAGAAAACCATCTAATGAAAGCTTTTCTATTAAACTGATGCAAGTTAATAATAAAACAGACCAATCAGCTACTCTAATAATATTACCACTTCCAATTGGTCAATACATTGTTCAAGCATTCAAAAAAAGTTAAAACCCTCCTTGAAACATGAAGGTCTCCAGAAACACTCCGAGTTAAGACCAGGCCTGCCCTTAAGCCCCTGCACTGCTCAGATACCAACACAAGTCACAGCTCTCCCTCCACGGAGGGCTTTTCATGAAGAACTCATGTTACTAGCACCAAAATTTAGAAACATTTAGAAACACATACGCTGGTCTAAACAATGACAGCACTAATACAGTCACCTTAACCTACCCTTAACTTACTGGGAGTTTAAACAAAAACACCTGCTACTTTTGCAGGCTAAAGACGCAGCACTGTGCATTAACTATCACACTAGGACACACATCCTAATTATGAAACATTGTTTTCCTCCTCTGTTTGCATTTTTTGAGAAATAAATAGTTGTTAGTAAATATGACCTTTAAAAAGTGTTAACCATATCAGAAAAAACAATTCAGGAAATTTCAGCTCAGAAGCACTGGTAAGGCTGTTGTAATTTAACCCACCAGAAATCACCACTGAGCCTCAAAATTGGACAGTACTGAACACACACTTTCCACTGGTTTTTTAACCTAACCATCTAATATTCTACTAAAGTATGGAAAGTTTGTAGCAGGTCAAAAGTTGATGCACTGTGCTTTGCTACGAAGTGTTTGTTCACCAGCAGTAACTTACAGCCTGTCAAGAAGCAAGATGTTACACGCTCCTGTGAAAACACAAAAGGAATCACCTATGTGGGGACCTGAAGAAAATTACATTTCACTAAGAGGTGCAAAGAAGCAGAAAAAATCTCTTCAGCTAAAACCTGGAAGCCTTCACCCTAAACAAGTACTTCCCTTCAAAGGGAAAATTTTTCATTTAACTAAATCTTTGCTAAAAATACTTATCCAAATATATTCCAAACAACTCCAAGAACAATGATATTTCACTTTTTAGTTAAAGTGCTGATTCATTATTAGCTAAACACAACAAAAGAGTTACAGCAGAAAAGTCTGTTCATTACTGCCTACAGAAGCTATTTATAGAACAGGCACGTTTCACCTTTTCCTTTAGTGGTAGCAGTTTGAAACGTTTTACTGTTCTCAAAACAACATGTGATCAGTCACTCAAGCTTGGCTGACATGTCCAACACACAGAGGCTTTGCATTCCGCAAAAATGTGTTTAGATAAAAAGCTGAAGCATTATGACAATATATAAAATAAAGCTCTTTTACAAAATTACTTTGCTTCTGTTGGACATTCACTTCAAACACACTTCAAATGTTATTTAATAGCCAATAAAATAGTGTTCTCAGCTGTCATACATTTGGAACGGAGCTGTGCCAAAGTGCCATCAGGAAGAAAGCATTTAAAAGTCTGTGATTTTTACAAAGCAACTTTTGCCAAAATCTGCTAGACAGTATTCAATCTGTTGACTAAAAATACTCTGAGACTTTAAAGCCACCTGGTAATTGGAAATTCACACTATTACAATGTAATATTTGCCAGCACAAGGATATATGCAAAAGCAAGTTCAAACTATAACACATTAAAAAGTACAAAAAAAACCCAGTAAAACAGTGGCGTGTGGAAAAGCAGCAGCAGGTGGGCTTTTCGTTACTCAAGTCAGAAGCAGATTTTGAAATAGTGAGTTTCACTACGTGATAGGATAAGTAGCAAAATTACTGCACCAAATAAGCATCATTAATGACATCTCATAAGCATTCATCTCTAATGTCAGTGTTAAAAAAGCATCATCCTCAATGTGCCCAAGTCCAAAGAGGTATTCTGAAAACATACAGACCAAAATGAAAAAGTACTACCAGAAGTAGCCGTGTAAAATGCTAGGAGTGGTGTGGTCTGTGTGTGTTCAGCCAAAAATTCCAGTGGTTAAAAAAAAACAAAAAGAAAAAAAAAACAAATCAACAACCAAAATAAACAAAAAAACACCAAAAACTATTTTACATTTTGGTGCACCTGCAGTGGAGGGATTTGATTGAAAAACATCCACAGATCACCACTGGATATTGTTTATCCTTAACAGAAAATATAAAAATGTCAGAAATGGATTACAGTAACACCCCAAACCTTAAAAAATGGTGCTCTTGATTAGCTTTCTGTCATACGCCTTTTGAGAACAATGTTCATGCTTCATCCACTATGTACACATCCTCCTAAAATCAGGAAGTATACAACCAGCTGTATTTGGAAATTAATGTTCTCCTTAACACAAACTGACAGATTCTTTTTCCTTGTATACATACTGCTTGCTAGTCAGGAACACACAAGAGCTGCTTTACTTTCACAGAAGAGGCCAGCAGATTAAGTTACCTACTGAGAAAAAATGGAAGAGCTTGTTCTGGGAGTGGAGTAATTCAGGAAGACCTACGCAGGTATCTCCCCTGCATATAACTTTACATAGGTTATCAGAATTGTATTCTCTGTCTTTAACAATCTTTAAAATAACTTGCAGGCCTATCAGCTAACATTTATTCAAACTACCATATCACTTGGCAAATATATAATCACTGTGTAAAATGTAAACGCCTTCACCTACCTAACAACAACAGACAGAAATGATTCTGGAAAGTAGTTTCCAACCATGCCCATTAGCTATATTTTTGTGCTTACATCAGTGGTTACATTTTTTCCCCAAGACAAGCAAAAGTCTAAATCATGTTTAGCTCATTCAAATTTTGTCTTTTTAGAAGTGGTTTTCCTTCGCAATGGTAAAGTAGCATCCAACTTTTAATTCTGTCTGAACTTTGGAACACTTTAAGAGCAGATCAACAACACACATTGAAATTATTATGAAATCAAAACTTTGCATGCCACCTTAGCCTGAAGCTGATTTTAACAACCTCTTCATAAAACAGATAAAACATTGATTTAAAATTAAAAACATTCACCCATTGTATCTTAAACACGCCACTAACAAAGATATCAAGGAGTTGGAAAATAAATTAAGAGCAGTGCATAAGATGTTTGCTGTTTCTGATCAATGCATATGGTATAGACAAACCTGTGTTTTGACATTGCGACCTACAATAAAATTAGTACTACTTCTGCACCCAAACACTAACAGAGCATCTGTCTCAACTAACCACCAGGATTTCACAACTCCCTTTCATAAAGACAATAATCAGGATTTGGTATTTCAAATTTTCAATCAATTTCAAAATGTCTTATTTTTCAAGCAAGACAGTAGAAGTAGCACTAAGTCCATGGACACAGGACACTGACACCATGAAGGTTCACTAGCACTGACATTACTTCCAAGAACGTGCACATTGCAACACAGGCAGCCCTAGAGACTTGACCAACAAGATTTATTTGTCCCAACACTGAGTTCAACAGTTGCATTTAAAAATACCAATCTTCCAGGTCTTCCAGTCCAAACCTCCAAGTCTGAAAACTGGTCAACTAATTATGTCTCTTAGACAAAGGCCTTCACTAACCCTCCAAGCCAACTCTGATCATATGCCTGCTGCTCAAAAGCAGCCACATATCACTGCAGCCCAAGCAGGAATCATGGATGACAATGGATATATCCATCCAGATGACTCTTCTCTAAAAAAAAAGGAAAAGCTGTGCAAACAACAAATAACATAGGAAAATGCCTTTCACTGTCCAATAGCTGTATCAGATCCGGACTGGTTTAAGATAGATGCAGACTGAAGCAGCTCACACTGTCTAGAACAAAACATGCACCAAATGAACACGGCCTGAAGGGTCCCTCAAGGTTTCACTGCTATCCTTGCGGTTAAGCAACTTGCAACCCACCCCACAGGAGCACCATACAAATTAAAGAACAACATTCTCATCAGCAATGCTCACAGCTTCAGATCACATCTCTGCAAAATCTAAGTTGTCCGCACTTCAACTAATTTAATACAGACAAGCCCATTTTAAGTGTTTGTACCATGAGGCTTTGTAGATAAACAGAAAGCAGCAAAATATTGGTATAAGAAAGATATACATTTAGAATGGTTTTTTCCAGACAGCAGTAACACAGCCTTACTCTAGCACAGTGATGCTCAAACTGTGACCTAGGATGTTGTGGCAAATTATGCTTATGGTTCACAAAGCAGAAGCAGAGATGAAGCAGGAAAGTCTATTCCATCAAAGGCTAAACACAGTGCCAAGAATCACTTCAACTGTGAATGCTGATAGTCTTGTGAAGTCACAAGTCTAGCAATCCATGGCTGCAGGTCACCCTCTCTCAGGTATACAAATAAGCTTTTTTGTTGGTTTGTTTTTTGTTGTTTATTTTGGTTTCGTTTTCCAGTTTTGTTTTCAAAGGGCATCAGTTTGAAACAAACTATGCTTCTCCATGCTACAATTTTAACTGCTCCTCTCTCAGTACCACATATCCTGAGAGCACCAGCAAACAAAACAAAATCTCAGTGTGAGCCTGGAAACCCCAAGCTGACTGATAGCTAAGTACAGTTTACTGTGAGAAACCATCTGACAGAATATATACGTGACATTTTTCCTAATAATATAACCCAAAGAGATCATGTGATAGCAACTTACCAAAACAAGTACATGAATCTTGAATAATATTTGTAGAATGTGGGCAAATTAACATTTTGCGATTTACAATGCATGGAATATTGTAATCCTCAAACTTCTGAGGGAGGCTAGCTGAGGTGAGAGGAACTGCCTGGATCTGCCATACACCAGCTTCTACAGCAAAACTGTGAAGCCACAGTCATCAAAACTACTCTGATGCTGAATAAAAACTGGAAATAAATTTAAAATTAAGGCGGAAGGAAAAAAAGGGTACTAACAATCAAGTAAGTTGGAAGAAGTGTACCATGATGTCCACACCATCTAGCTAATGTACATTTAAATAGCTAATGTTTATAGGTAAATTTTAGTAGAATATAAATGCAAGCCTGCATCACAGTCAAGTTTACATTTTTCCATAACAAAGGCTAGAAACCAGAGGTTAGGAGACAGATTACTAACCAACATTTAAATTTTGATAAATAAACCTGCACTCTACTGACAAACTTCACAGGCCCATGTTTATTGCAAAGGGAAATGCTTGAGACAGGAAGATGTGCCAACAGTCTACGGGGAGCTGCACCTTGAGAATAACAGAGTGCCTAAGAACAAGGACTGACTACAACCAGTCTTCACAGGATCGGTGCAAAGATATGTGCCACTAGCTTTGGAGTGGGAATTCACTCCTGCTGTGATGGGGAAAAGCTGACATCTTTCCTGCAACCACCAGGCAGCAGAGATTTCTCCCACAGCCCAAGGAATCCATCTCCCAAGGTGACAGCATTTCAGCTTTTACTACAACTTTGGATTTTAAACACATTTGCAGGGAGTAACTATTATCACTTGCTAGAGCACAAGTAAAATATCACATATGAGAAAGTGACTGCAAAGTAAGAGCAACAAAGCGACAAAACCTCCCATTAAAATATCCTTAAGGCCATACTATAAATAGCCTGGTCCTGCATTCAAAAAAGTAAATATCCAGGGACTATCAGTTATTTTGAGCAACTCAGAAGATGCCTTGTCTGTCAAATAGATAGAATGTGTTTGTTTTTTTAAAGTTGCTATTTACTGCTTTGCTGCTAAGAGCAAAAGTTTTTGGTATCATATGTCAACAGTTAAGGTTTATCTTCAACTACAAATCTCATGTCTCCACCAAAAGAAAATAACAGAAAATAAACTACCTGAAACTGAAGAAAACCTTCAGCAAGACCTACTCATTCAAAAGGGGGAGAAAGAGAACAAACACAGTCTAACAACTTTTTCTTTTTTTAATTCCCCTCCCTGTTCAACAGCATCTTTGCTGTTTTTTACTGCTCTTACCATGTGTTCTTTCCTTATGTGAAGCTATATCAGCTTCACTTTACTGTCCAAGCTTAGGGTTCATCCTAATTAGGAAAGCATTAGCAGTACTTGTCTACATGGCTTTTCAAGAACAAACTGAATTCAGCTAACATAGGACACAGAACTGCACAAACCTCAGCAGAGGATGTGGGAAAGCAAGATGGAAAACTGTGAAAATTACATCCTGTTTGACTCATTCCTTAATTATGAGGAAGAACTGCACTTTTTTCTTACTCACTTGGTAAAGACTTAATCAAATTTGTATTTTTTAATTGGAAATAGAAAAAATCCTAAAAACGAAGATGACAATCACTGATGTAACCTGGAAAGAAATTTTTGAAATATCAGAAAATTATTCCTGTAAAGACTGTGTCTGGATTTCCACAGCCATACCTATAGTTTGAAAAACCCAGCCCAGGATGTCTGAAACACAGGCATCCTGCAGTAAAAGGTACTTAGGTCATTCCAACAACAGAAAACATTTAACTGATTGAGTAATTTAAAACTGCACTCTCAAACAGTTCAAATCTAGACTATGAAAAAGCACAAGCCAATGTAATTTTGAATCTAAACTGACCTTCCATCAGGAAATGTTATACTTTGCTTAAAAGAGGAAACTACCACTCCCATTTCCATTACTAACTGTGGAATAAATAATTTTCTTTTGTTTAAAAAGAGGAGGGGGGAAAAAAAAAGCTCAATGCTGCATTTGTGCCAAATGAAAAATGGCACTAAAAGTCACAGAATGTAAGGGAAACCCTTTCATTATGGCCATGATTCTATTCTTGCAATTGTCTACTAAATATACACAATGACAAATATTCACAATGTTTTATTGCTTTATTTTTTTTAACAACTGCTTATGATTACTGCAGGAGTCAGATTGTTCACTGAACTGCTATTTTACCCATAATCAAAGCAGAGGTGAAAATAGAAAAATAGACTTTTAAGTGTTAATACAACGGTCACTAAGTAGGATTTTTGGAAGGACTCAGTTCATTTTGGACTACAAATTTTACAAGAGAAATGTTTTCATCAACTTCCTCTGGTCACCAGAGTATTACAAAGGATTCCAGCAAAAATAATGAAGTACAATATAGTGTTTCCTGACAAAGCAAGGGAGAAAAAGCCATGAAAACCACAGTGTTGAAAGAGCTCCAGAACTGAAGTCTAAAAATCCACCAATATTACAAGTGAGTCACTCTTCCATGGCTGAAGTCAACACTGGTGGAAGCATTTTATTTTAGCCCTCAAGGGCCAACTGCAGTACAGTCAAAAATGAGGACTGGAATCCCAAAAATACTACTGTGATAACAATAAAAGTGTTTTAAGGAAAAGGGCAGAAAAGGTCACTTGTATTACAAACCAGAACATCCTTGATAACACTGGCATACAGCCTGAACACATACAAGCCAGCATCCTGTAGGAAATCAGGTTCTTGTGGTCCACAGTTTTTCCATACTGTTGCTAAGTTAAATCCTAATCCATTTCTCTCCACTGAATCCATTTCAATTATTATTCAGTAAAATTAAATCAATATACAGAAACCACAGCAAGTGCACCCCATTGCCAAAGCTGGCTGGCAAGTCTTGCCATAGAAGGATTCCTCCATACTGACATTCACCGCCTTTCTCTAGACATCGGATGAAGAATGAATAGATTTCATGTAAGAAAAACAGATTTCCAAAGGCAACAACAATTTTGAGTGTAAGTTGCTCACACATCTGTTCATATTTATAAAATGGAAATGTGTGCTAGCTCAAAGGGTGGGGGGAAGTATGTTCCTAGGCCACAATTCTAGCATTTCTGAGTTCTGGGAGCTGTGTGCACAGCAAGGACTTGGAACAAGTAAAGGTATGTGTGAGCAGGTGGGGAAGTCCCACATACATTCTAAGCGAACATGAGCGCATTCAGAGCACATGGCTGCTCCTCAAACAATACAAGGAAGACTAGTAAGCAATTTTCTCTAAGATAAAATTGAGAAGTCCAGCCCTTCCTCTAAAGCCACACACTACCTCTCCTTGAATTAGCAAGGCATACCACTCTTCTTTTCAAAAGCCAAGAAACTTTTCAGTAATATTTAACTCTAACCTGAGGCTCTCATAAATTTAAAAAGTTACACTTATTCTGACTGTTAATCAAAGGTTCTTGATAGCACATTAGCATGTAACATGCATGCAAGTTACTAGAATTTTGCATATTGTACCAGGTTTTGATCATGATCAGACTGACAGAAAAAAAAGCACGTCTGGTAACACATAACATTCTTAACTTTCACTGACAAGCCAAGGAACACCTTAGAACTACATCTCAACTGAGAAAAACGGAAAAAATTATACCACCACTACAATTTATTTCACTTTTATAGTGCAATTCAGGGAGACAAAAACAAAGTAACCGAGAGAATAGGAAGTGTCTCTACCAGTAAGCCAAGTAACAAGATGCTTTCATGAGACTTCCACATTTTCCTAGTGTTTTTTCCTGGGCCTCAGCTTCTGATAACCTACCTAGACTACAAGTATTTGCATTTGTGATAAGCTGCCAGGTGGTGTACTTGTGGAGGTGTGGTTGATGCCTCATTTTACCTCTGTTAGCTCTGGTTGCCTATTAAAGTCAGTAGTGAAGAGCTGGACTTGCTGATGAACATGAAACCCACACCACAGGACTAAGAACACTGCTGAATAATTTTGTGACTCTATGTTGTGTGTTGATTTTACTTATCTTAAACCAGACACTGTTCTTGTACGGGTACTAAATATCCTTTTAAATGCAAGTCTTATGCCTACAGGGCCATCTTTTGCAATAATGAAAGACTCTCTGCTTATGCTCTTAACTTTTATCATAACCTATCTAAATATAATCGGGAGGGGGGAAAAAAGGAAGACCACTCCAATTTCTTGAAGAAAATCATGTCTATCTGGACTGTGAAACAGATGCAAGTAAAGACAGAAAGCGTCAGAAAAGCTGAACAGGAATCGGGCCTTTAACATTAACTGTTGATATTATTGCTAAATTAAAGATTGGTTTCTCGCTTAGACTAAAGTAAGACTAAATTCAGTGAGATATTTGATTATTACACAACACCACTGTCACCTAAGGTTGTATTGTCACAGCGCATTTAAATAGCAAGACACTGACAAGATTACTTATGAATTAGTTTTCAGTGTTGCTCAATATACTTGGATTGAGAAACTTTTTACTACTTGAAGTAGTTCTGCATCACAATAAGAGAGACAAAAATAGAATAGTTAAATTCTAGTCTCTCTTACAATGACAAAGAATCAAACCTGAAAACTTGGTTTAAGAGTGTCAGTACCATGGTCTTAGCAAAATAAACACAAAAAGTCAGGCCCCTTACATAAAAGCAGATAGATTTATTTTCTTTAAACTTGAAATCATTCAAAAGAAATTTAAAGTATCTAGAAAGAATGCTCTCATAATGTCCCTTGCAACAACAACCCCATCCCTTTCTGCAAATGTACTCTACTTTTTCTAAGCAGAGTAATTTGAAGGAAGGCAACTGCATACTGCGTCAGAATTGTCCAAATTTTAAAATTATAATTATGCCCAAAAGAAGTCCATCCATACCCTCTTCAGACAAACAGGAAAGAAAAGAACTCTCTAAGTAGCACTGTGCTTTCAGAAAGTCAGCTACGATTTAGGTTGTTTTATTTATTGAGAAATGATTAAAATATATCATTCACTATACCATGACAGACTATGTAGCAGGGATTACTATTCCCTACATCTGCCTTTTCCTGTTTACTTAGTTAAACAGGAGGCTTCCCCCTCTGATAAGGAGTGATACTGGTATCAGGAGCTACAAGCATTATCAGCAACTTCCTTAGAAATCTGTCTTTTCTCTCAGTGGTCTGAATCTCTGGATGAGAATGTGCCATATGCCCTATATGGTATCTCCTCCCTTGTTAAATTCTCCAAGCCAGTCTTAAAAGCTAAACTTAAGATTTACAGATCTAGGCTGGTCCTAACAAGCAATGTGGATATTTTGAGGTTAAATGGGTCCGTTTACTACCTAAGTATTTGAACATTAGACTGGCTGTTTTTAAAACACTTTGAAAACAAGTAACAACTGCAATGAACCTAGAATACTCAGTTGTTGGCCTCTGCTCACTCAGCATGAAAATCCTGTTTCTCAGAAAGAAAACTCCTAGTTCTCATCTCTCACAAGACAAAGCTCATGAGCGCACAAGTGCTAGCTGAATCTTTCAATCTGTGACCTACATTAATCAGATCAAAAAACATTCTCACACACTTTGAAAGAGGGATGAGTGAATTCAATGCTCACCTTTTCAGTGTCAGTTCTCCTATATGTGTTTGCTTGGTTTTAGCTGATCTGCTGGTTGCACATGAAAAGAAGCAGACGACAAGATGATACCTACCATCCCTGGTGAGGCATCTAAACCAATCACCACCTCATCCCTGCAACCGGTACTTCACATGCCCACTTGTCCCTCTGCCACAACAATTCCTCAATCTGAATACAAACAGCTGAGCACCTGTGCTGGTTTTGGCACAGTCAATTTTTCTAAGAGAATTGGGCCAGCATGGGCTATCATTTAGATCTGCACTGGAAACAGCGTTGATAACACAGGGATGTTTTAGCTGTTGCTGAGCAGTGCTCACACAGGGTCAATGCCTTTTCTGCTCCTCATCCCATCCCACCAGCAAGGATACTGAGGGACACAAGCAGCTGCGAAGGGACACAGCCAGGACAGCCGACCCCCACTGAGTATAAGGACATCCCATCCCTTATGACATAATACTCAGCATATAAAGAGAAGAAGGAAAGAGGAGCTACTTGGAGTGATGGTGTTTGTCTGCCTGAGTCACATTTACATGTGATTTAGTCCTGCTACCCTGGAGATAGCTGAACATGTGCCTGCCCACAAGAAGTGGTGNAACTGTTGATATTATTGCTAAATTAAAGATTGGTTTCTCGCTTAGACTAAAGTAAGACTAAATTCAGTGAGATATTTGATTATTACACAACACCACTGTCACCTAAGGTTGTATTGTCACAGCGCATTTAAATAGCAAGACACTGACAAGATTACTTATGAATTAGTTTTCAGTGTTGCTCAATATACTTGGATTGAGAAACTTTTTACTACTTGAAGTAGTTCTGCATCACAATAAGAGAGACAAAAATAGAATAGTTAAATTCTAGTCTCTCTTACAATGACAAAGAATCAAACCTGAAAACTTGGTTTAAGAGTGTCAGTACCATGGTCTTAGCAAAATAAACACAAAAAGTCAGGCCCCTTACATAAAAGCAGATAGATTTATTTTCTTTAAACTTGAAATCATTCAAAAGAAATTTAAAGTATCTAGAAAGAATGCTCTCATAATGTCCCTTGCAACAACAACCCCATCCCTTTCTGCAAATGTACTCTACTTTTTCTAAGCAGAGTAATTTGAAGGAAGGCAACTGCATACTGCGTCAGAATTGTCCAAATTTTAAAATTATAATTATGCCCAAAAGAAGTCCATCCATACCCTCTTCAGACAAACAGGAAAGAAAAGAACTCTCTAAGTAGCACTGTGCTTTCAGAAAGTCAGCTACGATTTAGGTTGTTTTATTTATTGAGAAATGATTAAAATATATCATTCACTATACCATGACAGACTATGTAGCAGGGATTACTATTCCCTACATCTGCCTTTTCCTGTTTACTTAGTTAAACAGGAGGCTTCCCCCTCTGATAAGGAGTGATACTGGTATCAGGAGCTACAAGCATTATCAGCAACTTCCTTAGAAATCTGTCTTTTCTCTCAGTGGTCTGAATCTCTGGATGAGAATGTGCCATATGCCCTATATGGTATCTCCTCCCTTGTTAAATTCTCCAAGCCAGTCTTAAAAGCTAAACTTAAGATTTACAGATCTAGGCTGGTCCTAACAAGCAATGTGGATATTTTGAGGTTAAATGGGTCCGTTTACTACCTAAGTATTTGAACATTAGACTGGCTGTTTTTAAAACACTTTGAAAACAAGTAACAACTGCAATGAACCTAGAATACTCAGTTGTTGGCCTCTGCTCACTCAGCATGAAAATCCTGTTTCTCAGAAAGAAAACTCCTAGTTCTCATCTCTCACAAGACAAAGCTCATGAGCGCACAAGTGCTAGCTGAATCTTTCAATCTGTGACCTACATTAATCAGATCAAAAAACATTCTCACACACTTTGAAAGAGGGATGAGTGAATTCAATGCTCACCTTTTCAGTGTCAGTTCTCCTATATGTGTTTGCTTGGTTTTAGCTGATCTGCTGGTTGCACATGAAAAGAAGCAGACGACAAGATGATACCTACCATCCCTGGTGAGGCATCTAAACCAATCACCACCTCATCCCTGCAACCGGTACTTCACATGCCCACTTGTCCCTCTGCCACAACAATTCCTCAATCTGAATACAAACAGCTGAGCACCTGTGCTGGTTTTGGCACAGTCAATTTTTCTAAGAGAATTGGGCCAGCATGGGCTATCATTTAGATCTGCACTGGAAACAGCGTTGATAACACAGGGATGTTTTAGCTGTTGCTGAGCAGTGCTCACACAGGGTCAATGCCTTTTCTGCTCCTCATCCCATCCCACCAGCAAGGATACTGAGGGACACAAGCAGCTGCGAAGGGACACAGCCAGGACAGCCGACCCCCACTGAGTATAAGGACATCCCATCCCTTATGACATAATACTCAGCATATAAAGAGAAGAAGGAAAGAGGAGCTACTTGGAGTGATGGTGTTTGTCTGCCTGAGTCACATTTACATGTGATTTAGTCCTGCTACCCTGGAGATAGCTGAACATGTGCCTGCCCACAAGAAGTGGTGAATGAATTCCTTGTTTTGCTTTGCTTATGTTTGGCTTTTACTTTATCTAAACTGTCTGTGCCTCAATTCACAAGCTTTCTTACTTTTGTTCTTCTGATTCTCTCCCCGCTCCCACAGGGAACAAGCGACCTGGTAGCTGTGGTTGTACGGGGCTTAGTTGCCCGCTAAGGCTAAACAGCATCCTTCTTTATGAATTTACCCCCAAGAGCTCAGAAATGCAGCTCCATTAAAAGCACATCCCAGCACATCCTGCTAGTTAGGGCTGCTGGAACACTCCACCCCTCCCCAATCTCCTCCGGTCTCACATGGACTATAGAGCTAAAATTAGCTATTCATTACATGTGAAGGAGTCTCACACAGAGCAGCACCCTGCTGCTAAAGACTGCTATTTTACATGGCAGTTTTGCAACTACAGCATCTGCTACCTTACTAATATGTATATTTAATGCCTCTGCATAACGTGCAGAATTATATGTTATTCACTGCCTGTTTGTTCAGATATTACATGCTCATAAGTAGCACTATTCCATTTGAAAAACATTGTACTTTTTTTATTAGGTCTTCTCCCTGGTGTTACTTGTAATACAGCCCCAAACAAGCAGCTCATAGACTACTCTAGACCAAAAAACCTCCACGACTTGGGGTGAGACAAGGTTCTGGCCTGCACTACTATCATAATTTAGTTTATTTCCTGGGTCTCACTCTCCAGGCTATAGTTTTATATTGTTCTAATATGAAGGGAACTGTAAAGGGAATCATATCTTGACAACTGGTCAGATACGTACTCCACACTACTCTTGTCACTGAGAATATGAATACTCAGAGCCGCAGCCTTTGCAACAGATTTTGTTGCAGATTTTGTTCTTTCTACTGTAAGACACTCAAAGAAGTAAAATAAAGCTCTATCACATGCAGTTTTAATTGTTTTGTTCAAGATCAAACTACCTCAGAGAAAAAAAAAAGTCCAAGTT
This sequence comes from Tychaedon coryphoeus, assembly GCA_013398595.1. Lineage (NCBI taxonomy): Eukaryota > Metazoa > Chordata > Aves > Passeriformes > Muscicapidae > Tychaedon > Tychaedon coryphoeus. The sequence continues at coordinate 367,220 of WBND01000313.1, read as the reverse complement.
CTAAATTAGAGAGTTTAGGAGTCAATTGTGGGACCAACACATCAGGCATTTCATGCCCTCAGCAAAAACTTCAGTATTGTCCTAGGCCAAATGTCATCTTAAACCAATCTCATTGATCCTCCTCTACACCTAATTCAGGGAAAAGTGGTTATGAACACTGTTATTCCAGGTGGCAAACGATTGTCCATCTAGTGTAGAAGGCAGTAGCACTAGCATCTATGGCTGCCAGCTCAGACTTCAGCTAGAATCACATACCTCCAAGGCAACCAAAGTACAGGAAATTAATCTACTCTGCATAACTGAAGTGACTCCATTCAGGACACGCTACTTTAGATCTGATTTTGAGGAAGCAATAATCTGCTCTCTGTTGGAAGACAAACATAAATTCAAAGCAAAGGAGATTCTATTATTCTTAGCTAAAGTAAGCTCACCTAGCTCAGATCTAGAATTTGCCTTCAGACCATTTTGGTGTTAGAAAGATTTGGGAGCGCTGACAACACTTAAGTCTACCCACAGTATACTTTTAGTTACAAAATTCTAACTGGTCCATTCTCTGTGTTCCAAGCTACAAATAAATCTATAGACGAGTATGGAGAGCCAGAGACAGTCCTTACTGGCCAGGCAGAGCCTCAGTCTAGTCATCTCTTCTCTGCTATGAGCATTCAATTGTCAAATAGCTTATTGTTTCAATACGAAAGGATGCCCAAGGCTTTCCTAACTCTGCTTTATTTACAAAGTAGACAAGCTTCATTCCTAAGGTTAAAAAGGACTGCAGCGTACTGGGCCTTTTGACTTGCCCAATATGCAGGAAGGCTGCTCTGACGCACAACTCAAACTCTGCCCTGAAAATTCTGTAGAACTAAGCATCACCCAATTCTTCACAGCATAAATGTATCAGGAGGCTGACATAGATTGCCGCCTGGGATGCTTTGCCGATGAGAATAAGGATAGCAGAGAAGACTGCACCTGGGAGGAACTCCAGACGGAAAGACCAACATCTGCTCCTTACACATATATGTACACATGCAAAGCTTGTATGCAACCAGAACAACGGAAAAATTCTCAGGTTATCTTCTACACTTTGGGTCTACTTCAGACATTATACAAAATAATAAGAATATTTTCATTCTGTGAATGTGTGTGTATGCGCTGCTACTGGAATATACCAAGTTTTTATTTTTAAAGCAGTAAGCTATTCAAACAACTCATCAATCAACTCAAAAGATGAGGCAATGGTTCTCCCATCAGTGAGGAATGACCATCACAGCTTGACATTTATAAAGCATATGATGGTGAGCAGAGTAATTTCTCAAATTATGCCAGATTCAGAGAAACAAAAACAACAAAACCTATTTCTTCTACCACAGGCATGTTTGGCAAAGACAACCTCCATGTAGTCCACATGAAGAGAAACAATTTGAATACCAAAATAATGAAGCAGAACCAAGACACCTCTAAAAAAGACCAATTTTTTTTTTTAAAATTCAGCTACACGAAATTCATAAAACAGAAAATGGACCTGTTATATTTTGGCACAGGAAATTTACTATGATTTTAAAATATCCCTGCCAGTGATAAAACTGTTAGACAAAGAGTTCATTTTCTTTTTAAGTGTAAGCATGTCACCATCTGAACAATTTGTTTTGAAAAGTGATGTTTACTTTTTTCAGGAGACGCCATGAAAATTACAAACCTTCTAGAACATGAGAAACAAAACAGGTAAAGAAACCACCTTTTAAATTTCCGGAAACATGCTAAAAAAAAACAAAAAAAAAAAAACAAAAATAAATTTTTCCAGTTGTCCAGCATATTAAGGAAAAGCAACTTTTGTATTTTCCCTTCTATCTGTCTTCCAAATAAATCAGTAGCAGAAAAGCCACAAGCATTATTTCTGCTTTCAGTTGAATTTCAGGGATTTTGTTTCTCATCTAACTGTCCCCGCAATCTAATTGTTTACCACATTTAGACAAGGAATTTCTATAAAATCTCATTTTCACAGTCAAAGTATTTCTGAGGGCATTCATTGGATATATTGCTGTAATGAAATGGTGGTTAATTAAGTAAAGAAATATAACACTTTTAAAATGCTCTACAATCTGACCAGGCTGAAACAAATACTACTATACTAAACCACTTGTAGTTATACTTTCAGAGGTAATACTGACATCAGCACTACACTGACCTGAAAACAAACTACTTAACCAATTTCTTTCCCTAGTGCAATTACTTTTTGACAAATAAAAAAGCCCTAATAAAGAGAGAACGTTAGTTTGAACTCAGAGCTCCTGACTGGAGTTCTCCAGCAAGAAAACATCTTTTTTGAAACATCTTTCTTTCTACTGTATTTTAAGGGCAAAGAAGAAACAGAAAATTACTGCAATATCACTGAGTACCTGTACCTTCAATGACATTATGAAGTTTGTTTCGCTCTCTTTTCCTTAGAACTCAAAGGCTTTGCTGGAAGGAAGCCTCTCATTCCAACATTCTGCACTCATTCTGCACACCACTTGTCACCACCACTTCAAAGGGCAGAGAAAAAGCTAACACACCCAAAGTCAGTCTGCTAATGTTTGCAGCAACAGAATATTATTTCTACTCATAATCCACAAAAATCCTCTGCAGAGGGTGGGATGGGCAGAGGGATACCTCTGCCTCTATCATGGATTGCACAGCATCCTGCTGAGAAACGATGGTGAGAAGGCTCCACAAGCAGAGTGGGCTAAGCCACAGGCAGGCTGACAATGATACTGAAGGAATGCCTGCGCCCCTAGGCCCGGACAGGCATCAGGCTGCAGCTGCCAAAAAACTACTTCTTCAGTGTACTCTGACAAGCAGAAGTCTGGATGGATACAGTTTGCAGGGCAAACTGACCTACCTAAGATGAAGGATGCCTAGCACAGCAGAAGGTGAACTAGCTAACAAAGAGGGGAAAAGAACCCATGCTGCTGCTCATGGAGGAGCAAGCAGCACAACCTGTGAGTAATGCCTGCCCCAAAGAAGAGCAGTGCATGAGGAACAGACAGTCCAGAGAAACAGTCTAGACAGGATGGGGGGCAGGGGCCATGCAGCTTGTTTGCTTCAACTGTTCCACAATGAAGACTTTTCCCACATCAAACGGAGAGGAAGGGAGGGGAAAGAGACAGGCAGCATTGCAGGAAGACATATCCCACTTTTAAAAAAGAAAGAAGTCTGCCACCACTTATTCATGACACTTACTTCGTGTCTTAGAAAAGCTGATTTGTTACTTAATAACTCCAGGATTGTGTTTTTCTATACATGGGTCACCAAGAACTAAATCCCATTCATTATCTCCCAGTAAGTTAAACTGTGTCTAAATTGATGCCAAGAACTTTCTAGTCTATAACTGACTTTTAGAAACTAGACAAAACCACTAAGATAACTGCTTAAATGCATCATGGTAAACAACTACCCAACAAAAAAAAAATACAAAAAGAACAACAAGCTACCCTAAGCATCTATACCCTGCGTATCATCTTCTCTCAAGAGCAGTTCTCCAGTCATACATCAGCTACCCAAATGTACCAAATCTCAACCTTTCAAGCAGGAAAATTGGACAGAATATGGGTGAGGAAGGGACATATTAAAAATTTAAGTCTTCACAAACACAAAAATTATTTGAAACATAATATTTAACAGTTGTTTAAAATATGCATAACTAGGTTTGGAATAGTTATATTCATTTAGAGCACAAGCACATTTGTTTATGTATAAGTAAATACAGTCTGACAGCAGTTTGGATCACCTATCAGAATGAATCAACTGCAAGCTTAATAAGCATTATTTTTATTCTACACAACAGTGTACGTGTTCTTTCAAGCCACTGTGGCAATAACACATTTAAAATCTTTCACTGTGCACTAAATCTAAGGTACCCAGCAAAACACAGCACATTCCAGTTGGATGCTTCCCAAACCATATCAGTCAACTTTTTAAATATTACTGCCATCTGGCTACTAGGCTTTGTTTACCAAAACAGTAGCTGTGCACACATTTCTACAGCAGCCAAAAAAATTAAGTAATGCCATTTGGTAATTTATGTTTAAAAATGGAAAACTCTAAAACTATTTAATCAAGTCAGTTACCATTGTACCCAAAAAAATTAAATATAGGTAGCTTTGTGCTTTGCTATATTTTCCGTTTCAGTGCTTTAACACTCTTCACCAACTCATTTCCCACTGGCACTCTCACAGTCCAGAAGTAATATTAACATAAGAACATGTGGAAAGCAAATATGTAGTTTATCTTGTGTTATCTGTAATTCGATCCTGGGTAAGTACCAGTGCTACAGAAATACAACATGGAAATGATGTCATAGAAGTACCTCTGGTCGTTCTTAGGGAACATAGCAAATCACAGAGCCTTCACAAAGAGACTCAAAAACTATGCTGAAGGCTCTGATTTATTCCAGGGGCTCCTCCCAATGTCCAGGTCATAGTAAACAAAACAAGTATTTAAATTATGGCTAATCTGAAACAATGCATAATGAAAGCTGAGGAAATCCTGGGAGCAGTGGGAATATTTAAATTGGAAAAGAGCCTGTGGGTTTTTTAATTACAGTACATTATATTAATCAGGCCTGGAAGCCACAAACCCAAGGTTCTTTGTGACTGACTTATCAAGGCAGCACAAAACACACTCAAGGCCAAACAGGTGAAGAAGCATTTTAAGCAGTTTACTTTCTGGATATCTTATAGGTGTGAGGCAGAATTCAATCTTTAAATAAAGGCTGGGGCCTCAGAGAGTAGACAGGTTTTGGCTGGGTAACAGCCAATGATAGTGTAATTACAGCAGGTTTTTTTTCACCAAGTTCTGCCATGCTTAAAACATCACCTAAAGCTTCACCCACATACTTATTCAGTTCAGTACCCAAATAACCAAATATAAGAGAATGTAGCAGTTGCTTAAAGTATGCATAACTAGAACTGAAACAGTGGCACCAATTTAAAGCAAAAACACATGGATTTGTGTGCAAGAAAATATTATCTGACAGCAATCTGGATCAACTGCAAACTTAATAAGCTATAGGACAATTCAGAAAAGTTGTTCATACATATGTCAATAAGTTGAGTTATGTGGTTTTGTCTCAAATGTTCCACGAGGAACTCTGTATAGTTTGGTACATGCATCCACATTCCTTGTGGCCATAACAGCTTGCTCCTACATCTGAATGAACACAGCAGATTGATCAGGTACTCTACAGCCCAGAACTGCTCTGCAGCTGGTCTTACAGAGACTGTAGTAGAAGAGTCTCTGCTCTCTCTCAGAGAACAGTATTTCTTGACCTTTAAACTGTTTACATGTTGATGATTTAGAAAATATTGAAGTTTTTTAGAAGAATAGCTAGACTTTTCCTTTTTTTTTCTCCTTTCTCTCATATCACAGGCATTGAGGTTATCTGAGAAGCGACACGGTCCAATCTGACTGAAACAAGTACAGCACATTGAAAAGTTTTAGCCTGATCTGACTTGAGTACTTTGTAAAAGATTCCAGTCCATTAAGTACAGACTCTTCTTGCTAGGGATCAAACTGAAAAGAGCTATGAACCACAAGCAACCAAAAAATGCAGTATTACACAATTTTATGGTAAGATCACACAATATGCATGGAAATCAGTGAGTCTATCAAAGTCAAATACCTTTGCGAATGGATCCTGAAGTGTCAGGAAAATTATCATTAAGGATTATATATGAACTATCTACTAGGCCAAAGAAAGCAAGCAAGAAGGTATTCTCGTCTTATACAAATCAGCTTTCAGAAGGTCTTTAAAAATGAAGGAACCACATTATTTGCCCTCAAATACTCTCATAACACACTTTTCATCCCTAACATAAAATAATACTGAACATAAAAGATTCAGGCAATCAAATATTAATGAAGAGTATTAATGTGATCCTGAGATGTTATGGTACTGCTCACTTGCTGAGTATTTGAAAATGACAAGTGTTGTTTTCTCACATCTGTCAGTGACTCATACAGCAGGCTAGTGCTGTAGATAAACAAGACCAAGGCCAATATAGGTTATCCAACAGAACATGCCAGTAAAACTCTGAACAGGTAAGTAAGGGGAAAAAACAGTGAACAATTAAAGTACATATTTCAATTTCTGAAGTCAGAACAAAATCATAATTAGATACACCTTTTTTTTTTTGGATGCAGATCACTGTTAGCAAAGGCAAAAAATTTGGATAAGCAAAAAGATACAAGATATAAGAACTGCAGCACTAGACTACTACTCTAACTCTATTTATGTCCTAGAGAAAAAGCTTGTAGTGCGGCACTTCCTCCAGAAACATGTCATTCTTCCAAGAGATTGCTGTCAGTTGTTACAAACACAGCTGGCAGAGAAGACTGTTATTCAAGTACCAAACTTTATCTTACTTTTGGATAGAGGTAGAAAAGAGAACACATTCTTGTACATATACATTCTTGTATAAAGACATCTATTTTTTTTATTGCCTTACATCTTCCATGTTGACATTTTCCATACTTCTCTCATCTGGTAAAACTGATAATGACAGAGAATTGTCACTGATGCACCAAGTCTTTTTCTTTTTTGTACAGTCTACACCTAATCACAGTTCCAGCCTCAATGAAATCCCTAGAAGTTAAGAAACTTCTATATTTAGTTTTTAAATCTTACTTCCAAGGTGTATATAGCAATCTAAACACTTGTATGTTTTCCTCTCTCCTTAGCTCTGAAACAAGAGGAAATCCCCTTTTAATTCCTCCCTCAGCTTCTGACACACATCCAACTGCTTTTGCAGTGCTAAGTAATACCAGCTGGGGTAGCTGTGGATGAAAGCATTATTCACTTGCCCTGGGTTTCACGAGATGAAATCCACAGCCAAATTTGCACAGGTTGTCTAGATTCCCTCACTATCTCTCCAGCAACACATACATATCTAAATTCAAATTTAGCAACACATCTAAATTCAAATTTAGCAAATGACAAAGTTTAATTTAATATAGGTGAGAATAGAGAGGCAGAATTGTTTAGGAATTCTCCCTGAAAAGCAGCCTGTTGTATTAGAACCAAGCAGCTTATTTCTTTGTTTGGACAGGTTAAAAAGCTCACTTATGCCTCAAAGCATCAAATTAACACTTGAGGACATGAATTTTAAAAATGGCTATTTGCGTCTCCTCTCCAAATTGCTAATGATTTTTTCCTTAAGATGGAGGAGTACTAAAGGCAAAAGGGAAAAAGGGAAATACACAGCCAGACCTCCAAAGGAAAAACAGCCTTCTCCTCAGGCAAATTAGGCACTGACTTTACATTCTTATCAGTACAAGATGACTATATCTTAATTACACCTCAGAAATTAAGTAGATAGGTCAAATGGTGTCTAATAAAACTAATTTTTAATTACTGAATAATATTTGGCATATTATATACAACGTTCTCCCTCCTGTTCACAGAGACAAGCTCCAATATTCACAATATGAAATCCACACCAGCAGAAAAAGCTTTCAAGCATGCTTTGCACTTACACAATACTGCTCATCTTGCTAATCCTGTTTTTAATAAACTACATCATAACTTATAACACAATTATTTCTATAATAACTGTTGGGGGTTTTAAAAGAAAAAAACAAATCCTATGTGCTTTTAAACTAGATAACTGGAAGTATTTGGGACCAGGTTCTCTAACACTAGGCCTTCCACCTCTGAAAGCACCTGTGGTTTTGATCAACCCTTCACAACTAGCATTGACTAAACTATGAACTGCATTTCTATGAAAACCTTACAAGCTAGAGAGCCATTCACAAAGCCACAAACACTCTTCACAAAAAAAAATCACGCTGAACTCAAATTATGCCCTTCAGATACAGTTTAAGCAAAAGCTCATACCTCATAATTTGCTTTCTCGAGCTGTCCAAAATTTATCTGGCTGTCTTGCATTCATGTTCCCTTCCCAGCAGATGGAAGCAGGACAACAACCTGCAGATAATGCTCCCTGCCACACGGAGGTCTTGCTGGCTAAAGAGACTAATTTTTGACAGTAATTCCCAATCAATTAGCAGCACCAGTTCAACTCCAGCAGCTTGAACAATAGTGGCTGACAAAGTCAGAGCCAACGTAGTTCTACCAAAGAGATGGAGAAATAGAAGAAGCTCATGGTAGTGCACACATGGTGCTCACATCGGCAATCTCTCTGGGATACTTCCCTGCTTGCCAGAAAGTAACACCCAGAATTCACTGGGAATTGGATTTTAAAGCTTCCTTCAATGGGTAATTTTTATTTAAGGAGAATAAGCCAACATTTACCATGCAAAATTGCCCAAACCTTACAGCCAAACCTGTTGAACTTTTTCAGACTCAGGAACAGCTCAAACATCCATTACCAAATGTAACAATTCACTTCCAGCCAGCACAAGACTCAAAGAAACCCAGATATTCCATGGTATCTTTAACAATGCTGCTTCACATAGCAACCAGATTACAGTAAACACTCCGTGACAGAGTAACCTGTAGGAGCAAAAGCTGAATGCTGCTAGGTACTAGTCACTTTAAAAAATGTAAATTGGTTAATACAAAACACAGCTGTTGTTTTGAAGGCAAAAAAATTTCAGACAACAGATCCTTATATAGGCAGGTAAAGGCAAAATTTTCTTAATGTTCCCACCTGTCAGCGTGGAGAGTATCTGCCACTGCTTTTTGTGAAAACAGGAAAAAGAGCGGCAAGCAAAGAAGAAAACTCAGCCTGCATAAAGCCGCCTATAAAATGCTTCGTCACTTTTCTTCTGTGATTATTTTTTGTGTTATTTGTTGAAATATCAGTGCACAGGAAAGAGTACTATCACATAGTTACTCACAGAAGTTGTTTCCGAACAGGGAGGAACTGTTCTTTTTGTCACATTATCAGCATTAAAAAAATAGATACCATACTTCTACATTACTCAATTTGCAGCTAATAGGTTTTTATTTAAAAGATTCTTACTAGAAGCACCACGTAATTCCAGACAGGCAGAAGCAACTATACCAAAACCTGTGAATATTTTTTCTTATTATCAGTTAGCTTTACAACAACATGTCAATTATAAGGATCTGTGCAGCAACCATCACATCAAAGAGCGTAATTTCAACTAGCCTCAAGAGAAATCTTCTAAAATGTCATTAAGCCAGTTGAAACCACTTCTGTACTCTGCCAGTCTACTCCTAGAGATAGAACAAATCTCAAAGCCCCACTGAAATGCAGACACTGCCGTATCTCTATGTACCATTAGAGTATCTTTGTGACACAAGTACCACACTGTGTTACAAGAATTTGCCAGCTACCACCAAACAGCTCTGTGATATGCTTCAAGGCTAGCACAAGGTTATATTTCATGGTATAACCAAACCCTTTCTAACTGAAGATGTAAAGGATCTTTCTAACTAAGGATCTAAAGGATCTAGTTTTTTCTGTCTTGGGCCTCCTACTAGCACAGGCCAGCCACATCCAAACACACCAACTGGTGTCTTGCTTTGGTAGGCACACAAAAGATACACTCAGCACAATGACCTGTGCCGTTTACACACTAAAGGTAATAAAATGCAGTTTGTACTATATAGGGAAAGGTAAATGTGGAACACAGTCAAATCAAAATTCAAACTAAGAAGATACGAGATGCACAACAAGGTTTGAATCAAAAAGATAAAGAGTTCGAAGGCACTGAAAAGACATTTCAACTGAAGTTTGAGAAAATGCTCCTTTGACACATTTAGCCACAGGTCCCTGGGGCTAGTTATTTTACTGTTACTCAAATAATTAGAGAAAAATATACATAATTTATGTTAGTCAAACCAGTTACTTGCATCAAGCCTGCAGTGTGCAACAGAGTTCTCTGAGCCACACGTTGGCATTTTGTATAGGGTTTCCAGAGATATTAATATTCAGTTTCTCCTTGTTGCTGCCCAGTTGAGACTCCTTCAATCTCTCAGAATATCCTGGGAAAGGGAACCAATAATTCTGTCCCACACAATGGCTCATATCCTGGTATAGGGACAATATGGGATGCTGGGCAGACAGACCTGAAGAGAAAGCTGCCAACCATCTGGGTAATGAGAAGTGGAAAAGGAAATGATACACAGCAAATGGGATGAAAAAGAAAAGTTGGAAATTCGTCACCACTACCACATCCAAATCCCATCAAGGCAATAATTTCATTCTCCTGATTCATGAAACTAGAAAGGAGAGAGGGAGGAAAAAAAACAACCACCACCAACCAACCAAAAAAAAAAAACATTCTGGTATTTTAAAGCTAAACGGGCATTTTTATCCCTCCTCCATGCAAACTAAAAAACAGCTGCAGAACAATAGCCACTTTTGTACTATGGCACATGAAAAACAAGGTGAAGGGACAATAGGTAGAAGACATTTAGAAAACTTTTACACTCAGCTACTGCAAAGGATTCTTTTCAGAACCATTAGAAATACCTTCGTTGCACTTAAGAACGATCACTTCTTGCTACTTAAAATACTCAGGAAACTATTTATGTTGAGTGTTATTTTCTAACCTAATCAAATAGCTGCCTAATTTATTATTCCTAATTTATCTGCCAGCTGTGAGAGTACTCTACTGTCAGCTCTCTGGGTTCAGATATAACTGATATAGTGGGGAAAAAGCAGGGGAGTAAGACGCGGTGTCTTAATCACAGCCCTTGCAAAAGTAGCATCTATAGAAGTTGTGTGTGAAGTTGCATTATGGTTAATGCCTCTAGGAAAGAAGTAAGACAAGAACATGCTGAGTTTCAAATTTCTTTAGGTATTAAAACTTAAGGACACAAATTCACCCCAAGCACCCTTTGCCAAAATAACTGATACAGGAAAAAAAAATATCCAACATGGCACTTAATACACTGTCAAGGAAATAAGGATCCAGGGAAATCAGTTACTACATATGTGGCACATACTGGACATTTGACATCTTTTGATTATTAATCTCTGCCCATTAGAGTGACACAATGCCTATAATTACAAAGGGGTTGCTACTATATGATTTTAGATTTTTTAGAAGCCTTATGCCATTTTCTTCCTGAACACTTACATTGTACTGAACTGGTAATACTGCTCTGGTAAAAAAAAACCTATACATCAGCCAGTAGACCAGAAAGGGAAAAGTGTGCCACCTGGGCACCAGTGCTGCAGTACCGCTTATAGCTCTGGGCTTTAGTCGGTTGGTTTTAATGGTTTATTTGTGGGTTTGCAGATTTTTGGTTTGATGCTTGTTTGTGGGAGTTTTGTTTACTTTCTGTTTGGGGGGAGGGTATTTGTTTTTTGTTTTGTTTTTTTTTTT
>WBND01000313.1:326639-349338 GCA_013398595.1 Tychaedon coryphoeus | reverse complement strand
AAGAAGCTGGTTCACTAAGGCTTTTACATGGTCTTTTTCACATGCAGAACTACATCAGCTAAATCAAATCCGTGAAGGAGCCACCTGAAGCAAAGGGACACTCAGCTGTCAGGTATTTCTATTCTTCCTCTTAGTTTTAGGTAGCAGGAAATGGTTAGTTTTTCCTCCTTCCACCTTGTCTTTCAGAAAACCTTTATCAGCCAGGCCAAATATGATTTAAGACCCAGCTAGGAGAAACTGGGTAAGCCAGACACCCAGTGGGACACCCCACTTCTCCTTGGACAAAGATTTAGCATAAGCACAGGTTAGAAGAAATAAGGTAGTAAAATGTTTTATTAACAGTTTAGGAATAGGATTGGGAAATCCATAGCACCTCAGGCTAACATACCTGCAGGTGTGACCTCGCACATTACTTTCAGCATTAGGGAAAAGGCAGAAGATGGTACCAGCCACCAACACTTATTTTTTTCCTATTCTGTCTCAACAAGTTTTACCAAAACTCCTCTCTGTGGTTTTACATGGTCATTCATCTAATCAATGAATGGACTATGCTACAAGGGGGAAAAAAAACGCCACCCAAATTTTAAAAAAGACAAAAACCTCACCATGTTTCATAGTTATACTCCTTGATCCACATCACCATGCCAGGACATAAAACCCAAGACAAACCAAAATACTTCTGCAAAAGTAAAGGAATTGCACCTAAAACCTTCTGTCTTAAGCTAAAGACAGAAGAAAGCAGTCTAGAGCAACTCCAGCCTATAATGACACTGAGAAAAACGTACGTGAAACCACAGTCTGGATCATAAAATATATAAAGAGACCCACAGCCCATGGTAAAGTATACTTGCAAACATTTACCATTACATTTATCTTGGCCATTTTAGAGCTTTTCACTAGTTTAAAATGCAGACTTCAAAGTAAAAGTGGCTAAACTAAAAATACAACAGCTTTCATATAAAGACATTAGGTGAAAACACAAACCCCACTAACATTAATTATCTCCCTACTGCATTTCGAAGTAAAAAGCCCAGAACCTACCTGTTAGTTAAACTACTCACCTGACAAGGAAACATCTGCCCTGAACAGTTCTTACTCTCATGACTACCTTCAGCTAACAAGACACCACCATGTACTGATCAGGAACTCTTCCACATAGTACAGACATTCTGAATATGCAACTCTACTCCATGAGACTTCAAGTGAAAAACACCAAGTTTCAACCTTTGCATTTCATTATGGTTCAAGGTATATACTGCTAGTTACTCTCTTTCAGGACAGTTCTGTAAATATCTAACAAGAGCTAAACCTGTCTTCTTGATATGCCATGCATCCACAAGAGACACAAGCGGAGATCTTCATTCTTACAGCAGGCAGTAGAAAATAAAGCCTAAGTTCTCTAAAGGAAGACCACTTTAAAACCTGAGGATTTGCATATATTAGAATTCTAAAACAGAGCAACCACATAAACTGAAGTTATAAGTTCACTGCTTACAAGTTCTTGCTTCCTTCTTCTTGTTTCATTCAGGAGGAATTCCCCGCAAACATCTGTGACGCTCTATCATTACTGCACTTCAGATTTTCTTCTGAAAGAATGGACTACAACTTTGACTGCAAGGTGGTAGCTGTATCTATTTTATCCCTACTCTCTGAACTTCCAACCGTACATACACTTCTGAAACACAACCTGAATTTCTTAAGCATAATCAAAAACCAGAAAGAACAAAGCTGTTTATTACAAGAACAATAGGAAAAACAGCACACCCTAACCTGGACTTTAGGAAACAAACATATTTTATTTTTTCTAAACTGTTGCACTATTTCTCTTCAGCAAACCTAAGTGACTTCTCAAACAGCAGGAAGGAAGAGCAGAAGGGTGCACAGATCAGCTGTCCGCTGCTCCATTTGAAAACAAGCTTCTAGGTTGAACTGCAAACAGAAAACTCAAATTTTCATTATAAAAGGGGAAAAAAGTCATCAATACACAGTTGGCATTTTGTTATCCCTTCTGTTGGATTAAATTGCTTATGCTGCAAGTCTTGCTGTACATGGAAGTCACACAGACTGAAAACTGAGAGCCTCTGGGCCACCCTCAAGAAAAGATTTGCTGTTAAGAAAGGAAACTTTAAATAATTTCACTTTTCCAATGTAATTTTGAAGCTATTTTTCTTGCTTGTCACTTTCTCTAACTGTGATAAACTGTACCTGGAAAAAATCATATTTATTAAAGGAAAATAATCATTGACTCACAAACTATTTTACTTACACAGCATTTTCTCTGTTCTACACTGAAACATTTTTCAGCATTTGGCCAGAAAGTAGCCACTCATATATTTTGCAGCTATAATTTTTAAGTTTAGGTAATATGCAGTTGTAGGAGATTCCTCCTAACATTTATCTACATTCTGGAATAGTCAGAACTATCTTGACATTTATTACTGAAAGGGAGATGAGGAGAGGAAAGAAAGGGCAAGGAACAGATCCTGACTGATAGCTTTCTCCACCTACACCACTGTTTCCATCTCAGCTGAGGCCAGTAATGAAACCAGAAGGTAAAACACTATAGAATTTTCTCCTTGTCCTATTAAAAGCACGTAATAGAAAGCAAAGCAAGTTTTTTTATTGCATAGAGAAGATATAAATAGCCAAAATTTCTCCAAGAGATAGTCTCAATTTCTCTATACCCACGCTTTGCTCTATTCAAGATAATCTGCAGGAATCAGAGAAGTGGAAAAAAGAGGCAATCCAGGTAAAGCTTACATGAGTACCCTCAGGCCTCAAGAGTCTTATCTGTGTGAACTAAAGCAACCAACTTCTAGTAAGCAGAAATCCAAACAAGTCATAGAAACAGCTGTAATTGGTGGCAAGAAAATACTATGCTAACCTAGAACATGCAATTCATTAATTAATTTTGTAGCTCCTTACAAATAAAAGCAGCACCAATTCTGATCTCCATCCATTAAGATAATAGTGTTAAGGCTGGTATTAAAAATTCAAGCTTGAAAACTAAATTCTGCTAAGAAGGAAATTGTGCCAGTTACACTGGCAGGGTAAATGCAGAGTTGTGACTGCTTTTTAAATGTTTTTATTTCACTTTTGTTTGGGTTTAAAGGTAGTCTGAAACCAGAACCAGTTAAAATGCTCTCTTTTGATTGTTATTGGAAGCAAAGGCAGCTAGTGGTATCCTGGGCTGCAAGACGAGTGTTGCCAGCTGGTCAAGGAATGTGATCCTCCCCCTCTGCTTAGCCCCACTGAGGCCACCCACACCTGAAGGGCTGTGTCCAGGACCGGGCTCCCCGACATAGACCTACTCAAGTGAGTCCTGCACAGGGCCACAAAGGTGATGTGGGAGCTGAAGCACTTCACACAGAAAAAACAGGCTGTGACTGCTCAGACTGGTCAGCCTGGAAAAGAGAAGGCTCAGGGAGGTCACATCAATTTGTACAAATACCTAAAGGGAGAGTATAAAGAAAATGGAACCACACTCCTGTCCATGGTGCCCAGTGACAACATAAAGTAAAACACAGAGTTCCTACTGAGCAGGAAACACTTTTTTTACTGTCATAGTGACTTCCTTACCAGTCCGCCATACTATGTCTTGAAACTAGACAGAAATCTTAGGAAGCAGTTGGATAAAATTACTGACTTCTTAAGACCTTGCATTTACTTCCCTAACAGTTTTATAAGCATGCTTATGAACAGTTTCACAAGCAATATTCTTCAGCCTTGACTGAGAGTTCAAAATCCCAGAAAGAGAACTATCTTTCTTCCTGGATTAACTCTGCNAAAAAAAAAAAAAAAAAAAAAAGAAATCTAAAATTAGTCTAGACTAAAGAGTTTCAATTCTCACCTAGTCACTTAAGGAGAGAAAAAAGATACAAACAAACAAAACCCACAAAAACATCCACACCACAGCATAACCCAATGAGACAATAGGATTAAGCTCTATTGATAACTGTCCAAAAATTCTAAAGCTTAAATTCAACTTCCAGCAAACAAAATGACAACTGGCTAATGACAAAAGATCAAAAAGCTCAAAAGAAAAGGGGTGGTGTTTTTGCTTAAGAATCTTATTCTTTGTGGAGCAGTAATTTCTTAAAAGAAATCAGTGAGGACCTGTTTTTGTTGTGTTTTTTAAAAGACATTTTAGTGCAAACAAATACAAACATGCAAAGTTATTAGCTGCATAACTGCTGCTGTGATATACATTTGTGCACAAACTTAGGTACAAAATACTCTACAAATCTGACTTCACACATTTTGAAAATTAGATTTAAGTTTTGCAAGCACATAATCATCTTTCAGTATGTCCCACATTAGTAAAGTATGCCTCACAGCACATGAAATTCTTGCAAACTTAATTTAAGACTCATCAACACTGCAAGGTTTCATGTTCTTCAACTGCAGATGCAGCCAAAGCTATGTTAGTAGCAGGAATGTCCAGTGACATACTACACAGACACAGCATAGGTCAACCAAGCCCCAATCTTCCTACAGAGACAAATTGCCAAAGCAAACTAGAGCTTTTAGTAAGCCTTACTGCTCACAGATCTTCAATGAATGAACCACATTTCAAGACAAGTAGATTCCCCCTTTTATACAAAGTTTCAAAAACAATCTATAAAAAATGCAGTAAGAAAAAAAACCTGATCTAAGCATCAAACTAAAAAGAAATCCAATGGGGTTTGGAAGCTTCCAAATCGTGAGTTATGAAAAACTAACAGTGAGGGTCATGGACAAGAAACTTCATGCCACTATTCATTAGCAGCAGATGAAGAACACAGTACAAACCAATAATCTGGAGAGAGAGTCAGAACAGCAGGAAAGGGAACATCATGATACCAATATCTAAGCAAAGAGAATCCAAAATGATCCTTGAGTTCCAAAAATGCTGCTCTACATAATCCAAAAAGTGCCATAAGTAGCTGACATTTTGCCACAAGCAAGATTAAAAAAAAAAAAAAAAAAAAGAGGAAAGAAAAGAGTGTTAAGTCTACAATTAGAGATAGGTCATTTTGGCTTAGTGGGGTGGTCAGTGATTGCCAGCCATTATCTTCCTATGTCAAAAGTCGGCTTGGCCTTCTCACTAACACAGAACATTCTGAATAGTACAAATCACTGTATCATTTAGTGTTGCATCTGCTGTGCTTTGATAACCCTGTACATGTCACTGAAGTACTCTAAACAGTTTTCAAAAGTGCATTACTATGCCCTTTAAGAATCCTAAATTCTTACTAGCTTTTGCTCCTTACAGACAATGTAGTTGAATAATCACAAAGCAAAGCGATTTAAAAACAATGTAAGAAGCTTAGAAAATGGTGGCTGTAACCAGTTTTAATTTGTTTTCTACTTTCTGTGAACACACTTGTCCTCTGTAAAAAAGCAGGCTAAACACATATGTCTGCTGTAACTAAATTCAACATCTTCTATATGCAAGACAGAACTGAGAACCATAACATTTTTAAGACTTCATGACTGGGACAGAATGGAAAAAGATAAAAAATTTATTTTAATTAATACAGTATAATAACCTAATTAGTGAATTTGAGTAATTTTGGTTTAAATATTAAGAATCAGTTACTTTGTTTGAGATCACAACACAGTTCTTCCTTTTTTCTCAAGGAAGACTCCCAAAGCATTCAATAGCATATATTTTTTAAATGGTAGCATGGCATGTTAGAAATGCTCTTCAAATTAAAGAAGAGACTAGTTTCTATAATTTTTCACACTGGTAGATTCATAACAGTTTATAAACCAGAGTACAGAAACAACTGCTTGCCATTACAAAGGTTGTGATAAAAACTTTATTTGGTTCTTCAAGAAATTATGAAGATTGTGATAAAAACCTTTCCATTTCGTTCTTCAAGGAAAAGCAATTTACTTTCAGCAAACAAAGAAGCTGAAAGTACTACCTCGGTCCATCTGTGGAAGACACCACCTTCCATATGTAATTTATCCCACACAGTGCAATTGGGCAGCCTTCTTGTTACCATGCTCCTGCTTCCAAATTCCTTTTCTATGTGTATGGAGAACCTGATTTGATTTAGTGGCAGCTACCCTTTAAACAGAAGGAGCGTTTCTCCCTAACAAAGTTCTCTCCAAACACTGTTGCCAAGTTAAAGGATGAAAAGGCAAAATAAACAAAACACTGCAGCTAAAGTAGTCACATACCTAGATCAAGACTTTGTGGTAATGGTTTAGGCACATATAAAAATTAGGAGGGGGCAAGTAGCATTCCTTTAAAGTTATCTAAGTAATAACACATATGCAAAATAAGTGGTATCATGTCTATGGATGGAGATTACAAAAGCAAGCACATCAGATACTGGTTTCCAAACTTCAGGGGTTGCTTATTTTGAATGAGTATTTTCATAACACTCACACATAATGTTGAATTCAGGGAAACCCAACGGCTCGAGGACCTACAGGGTTTGTTTATTTATTTAATCTAGTTTAACCCAAACGACTC
Source organism: Tychaedon coryphoeus (assembly GCA_013398595.1). NCBI lineage: Eukaryota > Metazoa > Chordata > Aves > Passeriformes > Muscicapidae > Tychaedon > Tychaedon coryphoeus. The sequence goes on along the minus strand of WBND01000313.1, from coordinate 342,869 downwards.
CCCCATTCCTCACCACAAGACAAATCACACTACATGTGCAAGCATGTCCATTCCTCCTTTTTAACAATTATTCTACATGCATTAAAGCTTTTTGCACAACCCAAAAAGCAGCATACAAAAGCCTACAGTCATATTTGCTAAATATTTAATATTTATATATTATTAATATTATAATTATTATTAATATTTAATATTTGCTAAACTCCTTAAAGACAGTAAAACAAAAATAAATCCTTGCACTTTAGTAACACCACAATTGGGGGAATTAAGTTTCCAATCTGCACGCATGCTGCCAGCTGCCTTTACATTTGTTTTCTGGGAGTGGGGGGAGGAAGGTCTTTCCTACTCTGACAGAGGTCTTTGTTCTATCCAGAAGCCAGCTCACCTTACCTCTGAAAGCGTGAGTTTTTGTCAGCTGTTCATACAATAAACAGCTGTGGGATGTATGAAAAATCTATTACTACTGGCAAAAAAACAAAAGCTGGCAAGTAGTTCGTGTATTTACAATGCACAGATGTCTCCATGACCATTTCAATATATTCAGGAAGATTTTTTCCCCTTCCTCTCACACCTAATCTTATAGGCCTTCAAAATCAGCTTGTGCAGCCACCACAGTAAATGTAATTAACTTCAGAATGCCAAACTATAGCAAATCTCCCTGCTAATTGCTAATATAAAATGAGAAGAGCAGCACAGTCATCATCAGCACATGGGGTTAATGAAGGTTTTCCTAGAGGTCTTGCTCCTACTTCAAGTGGACTAGGTGAACTGATATAGATCTAACAGGGTAGATGTGAATCAACTCTGAATACTGTCAACAGAAGAAGTTACTCTACTTCTCAGGGATGCTCAAGAACTTAGTAACTTTCAGTGAACTTGTTAGAAGTCACAGATTCCATTCACCGGCTATATTTTTTCTCTCTTGAATAACCTCCCAACTATACTATAGTTCCAGTGTGATGTATCATTTCAGGTATAACTTCAAATGATGACCAAGATACAGCACACATACTTTATCCACTCTTCTGAGGAAATACATTTTTTGCTAAGTGACCAGACTGAATGAAGCTACTCCAGTCTTCAGCAGAGGTTCCTCTTTTGCATTCAGTTTACTCTCTCTTCATAGACCAAATTAAAATAGGCTTAATAAAGATGTGTCAAATTGTACTCATAATAACCAGAATGCAAAGAATTAAAAAAGCTTGCAGTCATCAGGAATACATTTCAAGATTTTAGCCATTAAGAATTGAAGGATTTCAAAATATTCACAACCATCGCACCTCTGGAGAGCAGTGTCACTTACAAATAGATGGGTTAAATTGCAGCTGTCTTTTCACAATAAGCTGCTTTGGGTCTGGGTTTATCTTTGTCTTTCTACCTCTTCATTACTACATGGGAGGGGGAAGGAAAACACAGAAACAAACTGAAATTATCACAAAGCCCAGGAAGAAACACAGTATGTATCTGTATATTCACCATAATTCATCATTCAATATTATATTTTTTCCTTCATTGCGGGATGCCAGCAGTTCTAAAACTGACACTCTGCTTTTAATGTCTCAATTCACTAAGTGTTCACAACACTCTAAGTCAAGAACAGACACTCCTATCTAAAAGCAAGTTTCATACCTGTGATTTGAATGACTTTTATGTTCTGAGGCTTCTCAACAGCGAAGGTTTCAATTATTCTGTACAAATTATTACGTACAAACATCTTCCGTTTTCTTTATTACCCGGGTGTGCTGTTCTTGGGAAGATAATACTAAAGGACACATCCCAAAGACACGGACTAATTAATTTTGTGCCTGTTGTTTCTTCACAAGTACTGCGAGCTAGACGAGATCCAGTACTTACATCCTAACTCTGTGACAGATTGATCTTGATGGAAGCTTATCAAATCACTGTGCACAGTAAGTTTTTCTGGTATGCATTTTGCAGAACTTGCATGCTAAAAGTAATTTCCTGAGTCTCAGTTCCTAGCTTGCACATGATTTTGTCTTTAAAGATTAATACATTTAGGGAGACTACTAGATAAACTACATCTACCATCTGCACAGCAGCAGAAACTTTAGCCAGAATTCAAACAGCACCTAAGGGGACAAAACTAATCAAACAACTTTAGAAATGCTAGTAATCTGAAACCAGTAGGAGCCCCTCCTCATATGTTCAAATTTAAAATCCAAGAGTTGTCTTAAACTTCTCTACTAGGTCAAACAATCTTGCATAACTTCACACCTACTGTGGCAACAGAAGAAACTATGCTCAAGCACAGCTGGTGGCACATTCATTGTTCCATGGAAATTGCCCTGTGGATAGTCTCCCAACAGGACTTTAGTCCTTGGTGGAAAGTGGCCAGGTGTCTTTCAGGAAGGTGAAAGATAAAGGTCTGAAGAGAGAAAATTACAGTGAGCTGCTGAAACACAGCAGCTTTTGGCCATGCACCCACAGGCAGCATTCTCACCTAGAGCTGGTGTGAGGGTGTTTACATAATGTTTCTGGAGGGCTTTGGCAAGGATGGCAAGTGCAAATCAAGATTCCTGAACCAGTTCCACAAAATTCTGAACTTGTGAGCAAATCTGTATGCAAAGACTTAAGTGCATGGGATTTACTGGTAGACTTTTTTTCATTTAACCCAAGAGCTGGGATGAGAACACCCACTTAAACCTGTTCCATCAAGAAACATCAATCCAAGTAAATTTTACACTTAGCAACATTACAGAGACTCACTCAACTGCAGCACACAAAAATTGCAGTTTTTTAACCCTCTTTTGAGTTTCCAGTAAAACAAATGCGAAAAAAGTTTTCCCAGATGAAAGATAAAACATACTCCATTATGAGTAAAACAAAAAAAAAATTTTTTCTATAATTACATGAATTACAATCTTGGATTTGTGAAAATATAGAAATTAAAGTACAGGAAATAACTTCAGAATTTCATGAAGGTAAAGATGTCTACAAGCTCTGCTTCTCTCTTCTTCCCTCACCCAGGTCCCATCCTTCCTGAGATTGTACTGAATATAACTTAACCAAGCTTCAAAATTGGACACTTTTTTTGTATTTGAGTGCTTAAAAAACCTCCTGCATTACCCGTGAGGATTGTCCTTCCTATCTGTTAGTTTCATGTGAGCAACAGCACTGTGTATAACTCAAAACCCTGTTCTAAACAGCCAATTTCCCCCAATTGTACTTATCCTCAAAATAGCAAAGCAGAAGTAGGAATGGATGTGGAGAAGTCAAAAACAAGACAACCAGGAAACCATGCTAATTGGTAGAAAAACTAAAAGACTGATTCACCTGAGTGCTTTCCAGCCTCCTAAACAGACAAAAGTTCAAACTGGTATTTCTTTAACAAACCTGGCTTGCAGAAGTCATAGTCAGCTTCCAAAGTATCACATTAAACATCTCTGATGAGTAAGATAACAAGATATGACAGAAAGTAGATATCTAATTTTATAACCATCTAATTTTATACAATTAGAAGTGGAGCTATAGAGCAGGAAAGATACCAGACTACATAACTTTACTTTCCTCAAATAAGAAATGTTTAGCTTAGGAGCCTAGACAAACATATACAATAAACACTACCTGCAGAGGTTTGGAAGGATCTAGACACTTCAGTTAAGGCTGAAGGTCATGCAGGCTCCCTTCCACCAGGAGACAACCCAGAGAGGTAAAGAACCCTGCTTAAGCTTTGCACAGCTTAAGGACCCCTTGTCTTGCTCATGAATGCCTGTAAACAGTCTGACAGCCACAACCATCTAGTGAGAACTGTAGGATGCCTCTAGGTAGTGAGCACCCCAGACAAATCCTTCCTCACTGAAGCAGGCTACTGTTAAAAGTAAGCCACTAATAACCTTAAATGTTTCACCATGCAAGCAAGTGAGAAAGCCAAAGCACCCACTCCCAGACAGTCAAGTCCCACAAAAATTCTCTTTATGGTAAAGGAAGTCATCCATTTCTGCCCTAAAAATGGCCTCATCTGCACTGTGAAGTGTGCAACAACGCTTTCAGGCTCTTCTTCCCTTCACCAGTTACAGGCAAATGAAGCTCTGCATTAGTTAGCTCCATCTGGAACAGATCACACATTGACTTTGAGTCCTGAAAACAGATCATTTCAGTAAACACACCTCACTTACCAAAGCAGCTGTCTGTCATTTAGCTTCCACACTACCGAAGTTATACAAAAGCATCATTCTGCTCAATTACTGTACTACTTGGGGAAGCAGTAATGATACTGGAAGACCACAAAGCTATTTTAGACTCTCAGTAAGTTTGTATCAAAAGCACTTATTTTACAAGCCCTAAGGCTTTTTCTCATCCACAAGCCAGCCTTACAAACTCAAAACTTGAAATCTCCACACCGCTCTCCAGCAGTTCTTTCTCAAACATTACTAGCAGTAAAAAAAGACCAAGCCAGATACCTGAAGTCTCTGCTACACTACCACGACCCTGCAACCTCCAATGACCTGAGTGGCAACAGATCAAAGTTCAAGAACTAAAGAAGAGACTTCTTATTCTTAGTCATGTTGGCTCAGCAGGTCTAGTCACACAAAAAGCTGTGAACACTCTAGCATAGCAACAGCTATGACGAAAATAAACAGATCAACAGCTGTGATGAAAATAAACACAAAATACAAAATCTGGACACCAAACAGCATAATAAGGAGAAAAATTACTTCAAAAGTCTATGTCATAAGTATACTGAAGTTCAGCACTGCCACAAGAGAAGAGGAAATGTATGAACTTGGAAGGCAAGAAGTACTTTTTGCAACAGCTATGCAAATATATACAGATATGAATTTGCACAATTGGACTAAATGGCTAGGTATTTCCTTCCCCTTTCTTACACTCATAACGTAAACATTTGTCTGGCTTTGTTTTAACCACTGATGGAGCGTGGGAGGGGGACTCATCACTTAGCCAAGGTTTTGTGCTACAAAAAAAAAAAAAAAACCACCAGATTAAGTGGTACGGAAAATGGCTCGCTCATATGCCTAACACACTCATATCTGGCACACTCATATATGCCAAGCTCGGGAAAGGCCTGTCCTGATGGCTCTGAAACAAACAGGCTGCCTCTCACCACAGGTGAACTCCCAGGCACAGAAGCTATCTCCTTTACCCAGGCAGCAGCTAGGGCTTCACACCCACTTAAGTCAAGTCAAAGTGAGATCGACACAGAAAGGAGCCCTACCCTTCTTAGTGCCCCCTCTTGCAATCTTCTCTCCCTTGCATCAAGAGTAGCATTTCCTTGGCCAATAAACCAGGTAAAACTGACCAGGTGAGATCTGAATTCGTAAGCAGGCCAGTCGTCTGGTTCACCATGCAGCTCCACAAGCCTTGGCACAAGCTGAAAGCTTAAGAACTGCAGTGTTCCTTTGAAGCAGCCTGCATTTAAGCCAGCCTAAAGCAATCACATAACTTCAGGGTGAATAACACAGTGGTCATCACAGTGGGTGAAGTTCACAAACGGCAATCACAGAAAATCTTTCCAAAATACAAGTTTATAAGCATTAACAATGTGCATTTTCTGTTCTAAGAGTTACACAATGAGGCACAGAGAAGTAAATGAGTCATGGCTCAGCAAATGAGTCAGTTCTTTCATTTACCATACTCACGACAAGTATTTCACCATGGAAAACAATTATTTTGATAGGCCTGTTTTGTAGTCTGTTCTTGGAGGAGTTCACTGGTGACAAGAGATTGCAAGCCTGCTGAAACAGGCTCTTGGGAGAATTCCTGTGCTCAAAGCCACACTGTGCTTCCGTATCAGCAGCTTTCCTTAGGGCAGCAGGCTTGGTCAACCAGGAATGTATCCCCTCCCTAGGAAAAGGAGTAACTGGAAATGTAGTTACAACTTCTGTCAGAGTTTAAGGCCTTTGTCACTTATGATCTTCATCAGGCAACCTAAGGTTACCAGCCTTAAGAAGACAGACATCAGGCCAGCAGTTGTGCTTAAAATCCATATTTACAAAGACCAGAAACGACCGATCACAGTCCTTGTTCAGTACACATTTACACAGGTTTTGCAGGCTGGTACAAGAGCCTCCGAACAGCTGGCACGCATCGTCCAAGCCAGTGGAGGCCCTGTGCTGCTGCACCACATCAGAGTCTGCGAGCTGTCACCAGCATACTGGACACCACTGTTGGACACCTATAGCACATACTGCCCACAAACATCCCAAGAGCCCCCTGCTTGCAAATATACCCACTGCCGAGAGAAAGCAGCTGACCAAAGCTGCTGTTACCTGTGCAAGAGGACCTGGACAATGGAGAGTATAGTGTGAGGACAGTGTGCTCTGCAGAGAGTAAGCCTGTCAAAGCTCCCTCCAGCCTACAATGAACATGCTGCTGCTGACTCACATTATTTGCACCCAGCTACTAATGGAAGATTAAATTGCAGGCTCCTTCTGGGGTACTCCCACTTCCAGCCGACCATACAAATACAGCATCCCCACTCTGCTTTTGATACTTAAAACCAGCATCAACTTCAACACAAGTGGATCTGCTATTGACTTTGTCATATACAAACACCACACAGCCCAATCCCCAGGCTCACGACACTGCCTCACTAAGGCAGTGTGACATGCTGTACCTCCTGGAGCAAAACATAGCTATACAAAAATGCCCATGCCTACCAATCAAGCTATATGTATCCCAGGCTAATATACAGACACTCCTTGCACTCTAATGCATCTGATTCTCCCACCATTAACTTTTGCCTGAGGTGCTTTGATTATATCACACCACCACCTTGTCCCACATCACCCTCTCTCTCCCACAACGAAGACACTGAGCACACCAAGGCCCTTGCCTGGAATGTGGTTCTGCCATTGGGCGCTTGTTGGCTCCAGAGAAGCATCACACTGGGATGGCTCTCACCATGGTCACCAGCGGTGATGTCTTCCGGATTCAGGTTCCTGTAGTGCTCAGCACTTCCAGAAAATGTTGAATGCCCTCCCAGAACTTCAGACTTTTACAGATTTTCATGCTTCTCCTTTTACTTCCTAAAATCACAGCTTAGTGTCTCATTGCTCTGTCATCTTCCTCTGCTTCCGCCTTTCAGATGTTTCTCAACACTTGATCTCTACTTCTTAACTTCCTTTTGTTATTCAATGAAGGAGAAGATGGACCCCATAATAAGCAGGATTCACTGAAGCACATGCCCACGATTCTCATCTCTTTCCACACATCCATTCTATTATTTCACTAGCTCCCATTTCACACTTTGAGTATCACGAAGGAGCAGCTTTGATCTTACTGACATCTTGCTCCCTTAAGCATATTCTACATACTAGGAATATTCAGCTTTCTGACAACAGCAGCACCCTTCCTTGTCCTGCTGAGCAGACACAAGTCCTTCCTTTTAAGTACAACAAGACTTTGGATCTCTTCATTACTGAGATTACAATGCTCACATCTGTCCTATGCTTTTAGTCTTCACAAATTATTCCCCTGCCAATGTTGTCTTCCATATGGCCTCTTATCAGCAGGAAAAACTTCTCTAGTCCTGATCACCACTGCAGCAACTGACAGTTGTCTTCCTCCTTCCCCTTCCTACTTTCGTCTGAAGAATTGTCCAATGAAGTTGTGTATCACTTTTCATCAGATCTTTGTCTCCACTTCCCATCCCAAGTCAGTACAATATATAGGTTCTCGGGAAAAAAAAAATCTGCTGTTCACAAATCTAGGTACCATAAATATTCACTACTGAGGGGAGGGGACCAAATTAAGACAACAAGTCTCTTTTTGCAATATACACTGCATTAAAACTAAAGCCATTTAATGTCTGTTCAGAAGAATTAAACTACAATCAGAAAGGGGTTACAGTGAGTCAAATTCAGCTAGAGTCTACAATTTTATCAATGAGTAATTAATGCTATGAAAAAATCTTTTTCAAACAGTTGTACAAGATGAAATCAATGATTTTGTTATACCACTGGTCAAGCTTCTATCATAACAAAAATAGCTTCTGCTAAAGTAAAACCTGACAAATACCCTTCAAATACACAGAAAGTCATCATTATCTGAAAAATCAGAACATTACCTTTGTGCACCAGATACATCTTATTTACAAAATTGAAACTGGAGCAAAAGGTTGAGAAGGGTGAGAGGACACCCACTTCATAACTTAAAACTATTTTACAATTTCAAAAGCGACAGAACAACTAAGTTACTGTTTGCTAACCTATTTTCCATCTGGAAAGCTGTGTTTTATTTTGTAGAAAAAAGTCTATCAGCTTCCACGCTTTTGCTAATACCCATTTAAAGTAGAGCATATAGAGGGAGCAGTCATTCAGACTACATCCTCCTTAAATACACCTCATCAGGTATCTAGTGAGGTCTTTGACCTCTATCTTATCTCAGGAAGTACCACTTCCCCACTTCTCTTATTGGCCTCTCATCTATAAAGCATTTTACCACCTTTCTTCTCTTCAAGCGGATTTTTTTTAATAAGACAAACTCTTGTTTACTCCCAAACACATCTTGGCTCCCTGCTACCAAACAATCACTTACATTTATTATGTACAAAATTACCTAGAAATCAAACCTGTACTGCCAGGATACATGACAATTTAAAAACTGATCACTTGAAACTGCCAGTAAACTAAATGGTATGCTGCTTCTAAAATTTATACATAGGACTAATAAATACATTCTCAGCTTCCTTATCCCATCAGACTTTCACAGCATCTGCTACACCATGTCCCAGTCCTAGTCACTGCCCGCCATTCATGCATTAGCACATTGAGCTGAAGTCACCTCTACTACTTCATGCATTCGTATTTCACCAGGAAAGGTGCATGATGCACCTCCCACATATCATGGTTTGCAATAACAAAAAGATAAAAAACAGCTGTTCGTTTTGTCATCCTCATCACCCTTCTGTGGAGGAAGCAAAATTGAAGTTTTGGGCTTCTGTATAACACAGCTACACTAAATGCAGAAACATAATATAACATACTTGATATTTTAACCCCAAGACACTAATTGTAGACCGTTTGCAAGGTTTCAGTTTACGACTTAAATCAATGGAAGAACTGAGACTCGTTTTGCATGTACCACAGCAGCAGCACAGCCAGTTGTCCCAGCTGTCACTGGTAATAACAGTACTTCAGAATAAAAGTGTTCTGTTTTTTTTTTCTTTTTTCTTGAGCTAATATATTAAACAATTAATTTAGACTATTGATTTTTCCCTGCTCTTGAGTTTTTAAATTTTAATTTATATAAATTATATAAATAATTTAGATTTTAAAATCAGCAGACTGCAGAACTGTCCTAAAGAAGAACAAGCCATGTTTAATCCAGTAAGCATGGTCACTAAATCCAGCTTTGCAAATATGCAAATGAATGTTTTACTACAACTACTTTCCACCCTCCCAAAACACTACATTGGATTCCACCAATAGTAGAAGCAAAGTCTGATGGAACTCGTGTGGAAGCAACCAACAGCTTACAGTACAGTTCTCCACTCAACTGATTTCCTCACATTATCCTGAAGATCCTAAAAAGATTATCTGTAAGCGCATTTGGTAATGAATTCTTAACACAGATTTTTCAGCTATCCTTTCATAGCCACAGCTGCACATATGTGGAAGAAAGAAACAACAGTCAAGCACATGAAATTCTGAAGACTACACCACCTGTATTTATTTATACTGCTGACAAACATACTACCAATCCCATCATTAATCACTGAATACGGATCTGTGTTCCATGCACTTCAGCCTAGTCAAAATATCAAAGTTGAATGTATAAATTAAAAACTAATAATAAAGCTCAGAAGCCACTTTTCACAAAGCTATGCTACAAGCCAAAGTGTTTGAGTTTAGAAAATTTGTGCTGCTACTAGGCCTTGCACACATAGTGGAACACTGCTATGCAGAAAGAAGGCAGACCACTAACATAAAAAGAAAGAGTCAAACGCTAAGCATAGAGAAACAAATCTGAGAGCCCTTAACCTAAAGCCAAGCTTTTAACACAAGCTTAAAAACATTTAAATAATCAGAACACATGCAAACTTGATCCTCTATTCTGTTACAGGGTGTACTTTGTCCCACACTCTATACAGGTTTATCCAATTTTAAGTACCTTGATGGTCTAATGGTTTTTATTCCATTAGTCAGTGTAAATTAAACACTGTAGTCAGCTGCACAACTCCTGCATAGTTCTGCACTGTCACTGCATTACTACTGGCTGTCAGTAACCAGTTAGCAGTTAAACTTGGCACACATACAACAAAGTCTCTCATTTCTTAGAAGTCATACAGCTATGCAACAGCTGATTTTTCAGGCCCTTAAAACAACCATTTGAATGTAATTAACTTTTGTGAAAAAACATAACAAAGACAGTTGTTATATGTAAAAATATATATTAACATGTACTTCTACTACGCCATTTCCCCCATTACTTTTCCAATGATGCCAAAATGTATTAAAGGTCTGACACGAATTAACAATGAAAGATTAATTATGTAAACAGGTGGATTGTTAAATAAACTGTGATAAAAGGTAAATCACCTGAATTTTCAGAACATTAATTCAGTAAATGAGCTTCCTATTTATCTGATCAGCTAACTCTACTAGTGGAAATCTAAACTTACTGACAGGTTTTACAGCATCCTTCCAATTAACGTCAGACTTTTTCAGCCATTGCCCTTACATTTTCAAAGCAAAATTCCAGGTATTTCAGGACTGTCAAAGACACTCACTTGCAAAGAGGAATGGAGGCTTAGAGTGAAAAATAATAATAAATAAATAACCTTTAAAGCCACAAATAACAAATCGCACTCTCTTTTTAAAAGCACCTAATGTGTGCATCACAATTACTTTAAAATATACTTAAATACTGCAGAAATCTGCCCTCTTTGACAATTTGGTTTTCACTTTTCAGAGGTGTTTAATAAAGTGTTGGTAAAAATTCCACATTAGGAGACTCTCTAGTCTATAGTGAATTGTCTCACATCAGAAAAAGTCTCTTGTATGCCCACTCAGCTCTTACAGCAGGCTTTTTATCAGTTCTGAGTTAACCACAAAGGAATTCTCTACACTAATTACTATAAGAAGGCTTGACTCCCCTAGTCTGTTTGCACATTTGCAGAATTCAGTCAGAAAACAACTATTTTAAGATGGTGATTTATATCTCAGCTTTTCCAGACTTTCTGGCCCTCCACAGCAGGGCCAAGGCAACAAAGATTGGATGCATGTTGCTTCTTCAGAGGACAGCAGGGTAGTGTGCCGCGAGGCCATCACATAAATCATGGTAATTGGCATGTAGCTGGAAGGAGAATGCAAACCAGTGTGCAGCACCAGCCAACATCGCTAGTGATCCAGGTCACAGAAGGTTATGAAGCCACTTCAAGGGTTGCACACATACCCAGCTGAGAACTTTTTACATACATCATCTTAGACAGTAAACCAAGAGGAAAAACTGGAAGTTCAAGGAGACAGATCTCTCAGAACAAGTGCAGTTGCTGGACAGCACTCAAGTATTCACGTGCTGTCAGGCTGACTGCATTCCAGGCAATCAGAATTCACATTAAATCTGTATCCTTGCTGCACATGAAAGCTTTTTATGATCTCAAATTAGTTCATGTCACAGACAGCATACTCATAAATTAGGATAGCTTCTGTCAGTTAAAATAGTGTGGTCCTTTTTTGACTTGGCTTTTGGTTTTTTTAAACATGCAGTAAATTCTCCTACCTAACCCCTCAAGAAAATAAGCTAAAGAGAAAGCAAGTTAAGGAATGTTAGCTGCTTTCCTATACTACTGTAACTTTGCACTCATATTTACACTACTACAAAACTTCACACTGTATCTTGACAACGCTAGATTACCTAGACAGCAGGTGACACTTAAATTGAACTCATGCATACCTATCTTAGAGCACGCCATCTCCTATAGCTCATCCTTCAACAGTAAAAACTCCACGTGACAATTTAGCACATTTTTTCACTTGAATCTTTTTAATTAGAACTTCACCAGACTTGTAAGTAATGGTTTGATTTTAAAACAGGTTCATTTATAAAAGCAAATGATACAGAAAAATGCAGCAACTAGCTAATGATTTTTAAGGAAACCAGTTTGTCTGATGCTGACTTTTAAACAGTACCACCCTACCCTCACACACAGATTTTGTACTTAATTAATAGTTCACCTCTGGAAGGTGAACAAACAGGGAGAGAGCAAATGCAGCCATCAACTGCTGCTGTGACAAGTGGCTCAAATTCAAACAGTGCTACATACCAAAATACTGGACAATATGCAAAAATGGAATCATTATCTAAAAGGAATGGCAGCTTTGAAAAAGAAAATTGTTTTCTTGGAAGAGAGGAAAGCCTTGAAATTGAGGGGAAAACGGAAAATAAGAAACACAAAAATGGACCTAAAACAACGAAAAATTTTGTTACATGAACCAAATACAACACTCCTGTATAAAAGATTTCTCGTTGTAAAAATTGTGAAGGCAAGTGATTAGCAATCATTTTCCTTTAAAAATGAATAAATTTATTGACATTATTGGCAGTATCGGCATTATTGACAGTATTGACATTGTCCAGTTACATTTATCCTACTATTCACAATTACATAGGAAGATAGTATACACAAATTTTTTTTCGTATCTTGACATCATTCTAAAATACTTACATTCTCTTGAAATCCAGATTAGATATTTTTTAAAAGCCTGAATTAAAGGCACAAGCTGATTTACAAAGCTTTTCCACCTTCAGTGATCTGGTTTTGAAAGACAGCTTTTTTACTTCTTTAGCTTTGTTTTAGTTTTCAGGGTTTCCGAGGAAATTATTCAAGGTCAAGGATAGTGTATTAGATAGAGCACACATACAAAAAATAGCTTGCATATTCCCCATGCATTCCAAATCTAACAAGGAAACTGGAATGCATTAGATGTCTCTCTTTCAGGAAGAAAAATTAGCTTACTAGTTTCTGTTCTGGAACTTGGAAATATCAATAGCTATTTCTTAGAGCAAACTAAAACTGGAATCGATTAAGGCATTTTCACAAGACTCTGCTAGTCTTGGAACTATGTCAAAAAATGTCCAGCAGAAAGTCAGACATCGTTTGTTTATGCTCATACCACAATATTGTATTAACAAATTCTGGATTACTTGTTCTACTCATACCTTCCTAACGAAACCCCAACTTAAGCTGACTGTGGAAGAACACAATTGCTCTTTCAGCATGTTAGCACACAAAATTCTCCTCTTCAAATAGGCAAAATTTAACACAACCTTTTCCCCTTGGAAAAAGGTCACTACACATACCAGTACAATTTGGCATCACCGGTCAAAAAAATTCAACACTAAACACAGTGCCTGTATTACCGCTAATGACAGCTTTAATTCTGTCACACAACTTAGTATTACTTTCATTAAGTAAATCCTTTTACTAAATACATCTGTCCCACAGGTTTCATCAATAATTACATATATATTGCACACATCAGTGAGGATCACCATATCTGCTAAAAGTCATTGTTCAACTCGCAGCACAGTTTAACATCCGTGCCACCTCTGCTAATAAAGTACTTGGTATGGATTTATCAACAGCAAAACACAATGTTTCATGATATACCACTGGCACTCAAACAACTGAGTCCTGAAAGAAGAGAAATTACTTTTGTTTTACTTGCTCTGCAATTTCAGAAAGTTTTGAGGTTTTTTTCAGTAAAGACTGTTAGGAAGAATCAAAATTAAAATCCCTGTCCACTAAAAGGATCTAGAATCTGATGACTACAATACAAATTCCACCAGAATTACATGCAGTCTTCTAAATAATACATAATAATAATATAGAGTCTTCTAAAGCCTTCTCTTGCTCCTGCTGAAAAAAAGTACTTCTCCTGGTTTTGAAAGCAAAAAAGTTCTCCAGTCTTTAACTTAAAAACAAATTAAAGAAACATCAGTGACCTTCAATCACTATTTAACAAATGAGAAGCTTTACTTTGCTTTTCTCTAAGAAACATTTTAGTTACATCCCCCAATCAGGCATCCCAGACAGGCTTCCAAAATACAAACTTGCAGCTCCAAGCTAATGATGCTCTTCAGCTGAACCTCCTTCCACTGACACAGCAGCTTTCCATTTATAATATTAACATCATATTCGAGATATGTGGAAAGTGCCAGTCAATGGATTCTTTATATTCTCCTCCCCTAGGAGTCCCTTCCCTCCAACTCATTCCCTTGCCATTCACATCTAAAAGCCATGACTTACCACAGAGCCTTATGCTACCACGGAAAGGGCTTGTAACTCCTTTTAAGAAAGGAGCAAGCAGGGTCTGCACAACGAAGACAAACCTACCTCAAACTGCCAACAGACAAGGATACTGCAGAAGTACTTGTATGACACACCAAAAAATTTTCAAAGCAGCTGCAGCAGTAAAGCTGAGTTTTACAGCACTACAGACAACCTCTGTCTTTCCCCAAGCAAGAGTCATACCAGCAGAGGCACAGGGGTTTATTTCTTCTCCTAGAATAGCTGCATTAAGGGCTCTCGCCAGGTCAGCTGTGCTATTGAGGGATCACACCTCTTCCTAACCTTGACAGCCACAGCTGTGATGATAATACAGTACTGTGTACTAATTCAGGACTAACCTCAGAAACCAAATATACATTTCGCCATCTAAAACTGTCTGCTTGCTCCTGGCATCTTCACAAATTTGGCCAAATGAAACACAGTCAATTTCTAACTTTCCTTTCAGATTGTTGTATTTACTCACAAAGTGCTTTCTTGTTTAGACTGTAATTTTTACTAAAAATACTTGGTTTGAAATAAGTTAAACACAAGCACGGTAAAAGACTTGTTTTATGCAGTTGGGAAGGTTTGCTTAGGAGCCTGCATTCTCTGGCTTTTTAAAAATAAACTAAAAAAGAAAAACCTTCATGCCCACTTGAAGCATATCAAAAGGTATAAATATATCAATAAATTAGAAGCAAATTGAATTTTGAAGCCATCTTCTTTGGAGAAAAACCTTTCAAACTTAAGTAATACTAATTATTATGCTAGGACAGCACCAATAAATTACAAAATAGGGTAGCAGACAACCCTACTGCCTGATTATCAAGAACATTATTTGTGTGTATCACTGATCACATGAAGATTTTTAGCGAACCTTAAGATACAAGGTTTGTGAAATCTTCCTGCTTAAACTTATTTACCATGATAAAATTGTCAGAATATTTATTCATTATTTGGCTAGACCAAAAAAATTAAAATGCAAAATTCAGAAGCAAATGGTGCTCTTTAACTACTGCTGAACTCAAATTTATGCATCTCTCAAATCAAGTCCTGTATTCCCTGTTTATAGTAATACTTCAGGTTACAAGTAAGGCTGTTAGAACTGATATGTAATAAAATGTGTTTTGTCCAATAACTGCACTTTTCCATAGTTCAACAGTAAACATTCACAGAGTTTCCATTACTCATACTGCAAAGAACACAAGTTCACATTTGTATGGTCACTAAACATGCACTTACATAAACTTAAGTCTAAGTTTTCATCAATGCTACATATTCAACTGTATTATATGGAACCAATTCCATTCTCGGCCGAGCATAACTCACTTGAGAGCTGAATTGCCTTTAACAGTTGCACCTTTCTGCTTCACAAGGAATATCCTGTCAGCAAGACCCAGTCTTAATGACACAGCTACCTACCCAAATTACACAAGAACTTTCCTACGGCAGGACCCAGCCTACTGAAGTCCTCCACAACACCCTCGATAAAGGCCTCTGTCAAAACAAATGACATCTTTCATATCACTAGTTTCCACTACTATTTTATCACAGAATTTCAAAGGAGGCTCACATAAGGTGGAGGTGCGGGCAGGGGGTGGAATACAACAAAGCAAATATATTTTCAGCAGTAAATACAGTGTTTGCTTGAAAGGCACTTAAGGGTTCCAGAAGATGCAGTCAACACTTCAGTCATATTTATGCATATTTTCTTTCTTCACACTGACCCTTGCCAACATTATTCATTGCCCTCCCCTTTGAAGACTCACAAAAAGTTACTTTTTTTCTTTCACAACTACTCATTGAGGCCTATTCCACTGCTGAAAGCAAGCAAAGCAAAGTCCATGCAGGGTGTCTGCCTCTTACAGAAGACTGCATTTTTTATTTATTGCCCCTTGGTTTTATTTTCACAGTGAATTCCTGCCTGAAATGCAATCAGCCAAGAAACCCTCCCTATGTGCACTCCTGTCATTCCT
>WBND01000313.1:310657-320840 GCA_013398595.1 Tychaedon coryphoeus | reverse complement strand
CTGGGCAGAACTTTTTAAATGCACTAAAGAAATCCCAGAGAAAAGCAGGTGGAAGAGCTCATAGATCCACCTTTTTCATCTGTCTACCATTCATCAGGAGTAGCTACTTCCCACTGAAGCTGTGTTTATTAACAGATATGCAGGATGCTGGTGAATTTTTTTAGTTTCTGGGCTACGGAGTAGACAAGGAAGCAAGAGGCATCTTTGCTCTTGTGCACAAATATGCTCCAGTTTAGATCCAGCTGCACTGATGTAGCACTTGAACAACTTACAAATTTCCATCTGAGGCTGAACTTTTGTCCTGCCAGGTTTGCCCCCTGAGTTCCCTCCATTTTCTGAAACCAAGTGGGAAGATGTGTTAACTCCAGAGAAGAAATTAGAATGTGTTAAATCCATATCTAAACTATTTTAATTTCTAGTTTGTTTTTCTTGCAGTGGATGTTCTCGAGGAAAGACCTTACGGAGCTGAGCATTTCTTTCGTCTGTTTCTGTTTCACTGTTTTGGGAAGTTTCTATTCCAGAGCTACACAGAGAGGAAGGAATTGCTGCAAAACAGCAAGCTTAACTTGGCTAACTTCCTGCATGTAATCAAAGGCTATTCTGTGAGCTGCTTGGAAAAACACCCTTGGCCACCACACAGTGAAATTCCTTCCTAATAGTCTGTTCAGAGCGTTAGGCCAGTTGCAGTCAGTTTTGCTCATTACAGTAAAGTATAAAAGGCTTGAGCATTCTACCAGTTGTGCCAATTTAAAAGAAAGGTCGCATACATCTGCACAGTTGTCTTTGTGTGAAACACACAAAGGTCTAAATGTAGAAAAATGATGGCAGATGACATAATGCTGGCCAAAATAAGTCACCCCAGTGGTTAAATCTTATCGGGAAAGATGAGACTTGCATTCCGGCATTGAAGCTGAACAAGGGTCTGGATTCATGAACTGCATAAAATATTTCTAAACTCTCAGAGGGTAGGGGGTCAAAGACAGAGAAGGAGACTTGGGAATGGAGGCTGGAGGGTTCTTGGAGATAAAGCTATAAGGAAAAAAAAGCATGAAAATTTGAGGAGACAGGGCTAAAATAATCAAAACAAGAAAGAATAATAGGCCTAATGAAACAACTGGATTTTCAATGCTAAACCAAATCTTTTTTAACCTGTTTCTGTATGCCTTTTTTAGATAACTAGGGGTTTCATTTATTTGAAGAAAGCTAAAGGTTTTACAGATACCAAATGTATTCTAACATCATGTGAAAGCTTGAAAAATGTTGCTGTGTGTAAAGGCAGTGAATATCACTGTACTTTGCAGTTTGGTTTCATTTCTGTGAAATTCAAATGCAGGAAAAGCAACCAGAAATGATAAGTGTTGATGAAACTACCATCTTAAGATTGGTTGGTGAAGAAAATAGTGTAGTTGGTCACTGTCACTAGTTTTACAATGTTTTCATAAAACAGTTTCTTTCATTATGTTCAGAAGCTATTTTTAATTTAAGGCCTAAAAAAAGAACTTTTGCCTTTTACTAGCCTTTTTAATGAAATACTGTAGGATAAATATTGCCAGCTTTTTAGAGTTTCTCTGTTAAAGTGGAAATAAACTGGGCAGCACTGAATGAGCCCTTTCAAAGTGCAGCTTTTTATTTTGATTAAATTCCATGCTGATTCTAAAACTGGAATCAGAGACTAGAATCTGAAAGCATTTAGGAAAATTTACTTAAAATATTAAGCATACTTTACCAGTATTCTAGAATAATTAAAAGAAACAAACATCTCAAGCTGAGCTAAATCCTCTTGACATTCATTTCTGTGTCCTCTGCCTTTCTGTGGCTTGATACTTGATATATGAAGTCATTCTCAGATGGACTGAAGGGGAAGGCATTGTTTGTGCCATAGTCCCAGAGCTGTGTGAATTAATTCTGCTCTGTATTTCCTCAAGGAATGAGCACATTCAGTTTACATTTCTTGAGAATAGACCCTGGGAATGAATTATTTCTTCCTTATAAGGAGCCTTGTGTTGGGATATCTGTTTGGACAGTTTAGCTCACTATAAGTTACTAGGGATAAAAGCATCACTGTTACAAGTAAAATGATAATGTGCAAGTAACTTCTTAAATTTCTTGCAGTCATTTAGATGGTTCAGAATTTTGAAATCTTAGAGGAGGAAGAGTGTCTCACCTTTCTTCAGACTTTGCATTTGCAAAAAGTCAAAAGAAGAAGGTCTTGTCTCTGAGAGAGCTCTAGATTTAATGTCTCTCTGGGTTTGTTGTGACCTTGTTTAGATCTGAGTTGCAAAATTTATGAATACTCAGAGTAAAAGCAGTTTATTCCCCTTACAAGTCTTTGAAAATGTTATTTTAAAAATGTTACATTTTCCTACTATTGAAATAAAAGAATTTGATTAAAATATTGGGCATTAAGACATCTTTCTTCATTTATTCTCTCTTTTTAGTATAAATACGTACACTTAATTGTGATAAAATGGTTAAAAAAAGAAGTTCCTTGAAACATTAGGGCACTGCCTTCTTATGGATAAGCATCCTACATTAACAGCTCCCTCTTTTTCTCTTCTTGGGCTTTCTCCCTTTGAATGTGCTTTACACTTCCTTGCACTGGACCAAGTATCTACCTTGCAGTGTCAGGCCCAATAATTCTTGGGCAGAAACTCTGCATGAAGAACATGAAAACCTCAATCTGATATTGTCATGGCATAAAAGACATAGCTTACCTAAATTTTAACCCATGGCAAAGAAAGAGAAATTACATAAACCAAAATTTTCAGAAGAGCATTTCCACATGCTAAATGCTGGTAGATTTTTTAAATGGCTTTAAATTAAAAATAAAAAAAAATCCAAACAAGTTAAAACCTTTCCTTCTCCCATTTCAAGAATGACAGAATCATTTCCAAGGTCATCAAGTCCACCCTTTTGAATGATCACCACCTTTTCAACTAGACCATAGCACTAAGTTCCAAGTCCAGTCATTTCATTAACACTTCCATAGATGCTGACTTTCCTGAGCAGTCCATCCCAATGTTTGACAGCCCTTCAGTGATGAAACTCCCTCTGATGTCCTGCCTAATCCTCCCTTGGTAAAGCTTGAGACTCTGTGCTCTTGTCCTGTTACTGTCACTGGTTGACTGGGAGAAGAGCTTGACTCCATGTGGTTCCAGCCTACTTTCAGGCAGGTGTAGAGAGTGATAGAGTCACCCCTAAACCTCTGTTCCTCCAGGATAAACAACCCCCAGCTCCCTCAGCCACTCAGTGCTTGTGCTCCAGACCCTGCCCCAGCTCTGTTGCCCTTCTCTGGACCTGCTCCAGCACCTCAATGCCCTTCCTGAATTGAGGGGCCCAGAATACGATTTGAGGTTTCAGCTCCTGCAGTGCCCAGGACAAGGGGACAATCCCTGCCGTGCCCCTGCTGGCCACACCAGTGCTGATCCAGGCCAGGATGCCATTGGCCTTCTTGGCCCCCTGGGCACACCCTGGCTCATGTTCAGCTGCTGGCACAGCACCCCCAGGTCCTTCCCAGCCACTCTGTCCCAGCCTGTGGCACTGCCTGGGGCTGTTGTGACCCAAGGGAAGGACCCAGCACTGGGCCCTGTTGAGCCTCACACCACTGGCCTCAGCCATGATCCAGCCTGCCCAGATCCCTCTGCAGAGCCTTCCTGCCCTCCAGTAGATCAATATTTACACACAACTTGTTATCCACTGATTTACTGAGAATGCACTCAAGCCCCTCATCCAGATCATCAAAAAAAGATATTAAACAGAACTGGTCCCATTACTGGCACCATTCCTCCATGGAATAGTCCAGCTAATCTAGCAAAGGGTGCACCTTTCCACGCCATGGGGTGCCAGCTTTTCCAGGAGAATGCTATGGGAGACAGTATCAAAGGCTTCGCTGAAGTCCAGGTAGGCTTCATCCACAGCCTTTGCCTCATCCATTAGGCAGGTCACCTGGTCATAAATGGAGATCAGTTTGGTCAGGTGGGACCCGCCTTTCCTAAATCTGTTCTGGGTGGGCCTGATCTCTTGGTTATTCTGTGTGTGCCATGTGGTCGCATCTAAGATGATCTGTTCCATAATCCTGCTGAGTGCTGAGGTCAGGCTGGCAGGCTGTGGTTGCCTGGATCCTACTTCCTAGCTCTTCTTTTGGATGGATGTCACACTGGCCAGCCTCCAGTCACCTCTGACATCTCCAGACTTCCCTGATTAGCCAAGACTGACTAAGAATTCTGAGTCCAGATTAATGTGTGATGGCAAGAGAGCTGAACATGCAAGGGAACAGCTTAAATATGCCAATACCCGGGGCTCTTGCCTGTGTGCTATAAAGATGGAGTGCCTTTCAGTAGGATCCTTGCTGTGCTGGTGTACCCTTATCTCCAGCAGCACAGCCAAGGCTGCTGTGGCACTAGCCACGTTAAAATTGGTGGAAGAGGAAAGTGTAGATAACGGGACAGCAATTTATTTGGGCACCAATTTTCTGTTAACTTCTCAGCCTTCGTGAATTGTAACTGAGAACCTACAAAAATTATGGAGGCAAAGAAAAGGCTGAGATAGCTAGGAAATGTTATAATGGTTCCTGTTGTAACAACTGTCATGCTTTTAAAAAGCTCAAGTACAATACCTGCTTCCTCTTACTTTTTTCCCCAGTGATTGCATTTAGCAACCTGGGAAAAACGAGCTGGACTATTTTTTTTTTTTTTTCACTTAGTGATCTCTGTGTAAAATTTGGTTCCAACTGGTACCTAAATTCTTAGTTTACAGGTATTTTAACAATATTGCAAACTTGTCTCTAGCTTTGCTGGGACTGAAACACCCAATCAAGTTTTACAGACAACTCTTTTCTTGGGTTGTATCAGAGACAAATTTACAAGGTAGTGCTCTAAGTACAAGAGCTTCTGTATAGTTAAGACAACCTTTGAAATTGTGTGACCAAGGTTTTTCTGTCCAACAAAATAATCACACAGTGCTGTGTTGGCATTTATTTGGTCAAAGAGGGCTGTAGGCTGAGGAATAATTAATAAAGACCAAATCAAGGGTAAGCTTTTTGAAGGGTTGTCTTCCCAATTTCTTTTTCCCAATCCAGATTTTGTCTTCTCTTTTTAAAACCTGGGCATTTGTCCAAAACTTTAGAAAGTATTTGAAATTTTGTAGCCCAAGTGCTAATTAGAGTGGTAATTAACAACAAGTAATTACTAACAAGTGTACTTGTTTTGCCAATCTATCCCTGCAACACTGACTGAGCTGTGGAATATTACATCTGTTCAGAGCAGTCAACTTTCAATGTTAAACACAGCTTACTAACATGTATCTTGGGTGACATTGATATACTTTCACTTTTATTTTGTATCCCAGTTGAAAGTATTTTCATTGTCTAGTTGCCTGTTTCTGTCCCTTCTTTTTCTTTCCCATCTTCCTTTCACTGTACTTTGCTGTTGCTAGTCTGTTGTACACTCTGTCCCTATTAAAAAGACAAAATGGATACATTTTCTAAACGCTTACCTTCCTTCTTCCTATTCTTCCTGTCCTGCAGTCTTGGAAATTGTACCAGAGCTAATATGCCAAGCTAAGCCTTGTAATCAAATTCAGAAGATAGAGATAAATTATGATTAGAGCCTGCAGTAAAATTTTGTCAGAGAAACCAGTACTTCCTTTTACTTCACTACCTTCAAAGCCTTCACTGGAATCCCTTTCTTGGAGCAGGGAGTTAATTTTTTTCTACTGATCTGTGACTAGACAGCATCTAACTTTTGAAGTTGCTCTGAATAGTAACATCTAATTTTTGAAGTTGCTTTGAATAGAAAGGGAGAACTATTTTTTTTTTCTTTTCTGCTCCAGGGATTAAGATGGGCTGAGAGATACACCTCTGCTGCACTTCAACACTTGGGATAATGGTGGCACAATGTGGTCTTACATTTCCAGAAACTTAGTGCTTTGAGCCTCTTCCAGGAGACTATTAGGAGTTCCAAGAATTTGGCAGGTTTACCACTGAAAAGGAAAGGAACCCTTGGTAATTAATATGTCCTCGTGCTTTTTTGCTTTAATAAATTATGCAGGACTCGTGGGACAGCTGTCCTATTGCTAGACATTGTCCTCTGCTGAGCTGCATTGGGGATCTTTGGGGGGAATGGATGCAGGCACTGTGCATGGTATGGCTCAAACACTGCAGGAGACAGAGAGTAAGTGACTGCAAGCTTAGGCAGATGTTACCATCAGTCATCCTGCAGATGTTCTGATCCATGAGCAGGAGGGGTAGAAATCTTTTCTGGGATATCATGTACAATATATTTTCTAGTGGTTCCAAAAGTGGAGCCTCTGGGCAAGGACAGATACACAAAGCCTCTGAATTCCTCCGGTTGTAGTAAAGGTCCAGTGTCATTACTGTTTCCCCAGCCTAAGACAGAATATTATCTCTAGGAAGACTATTCTCCTAACTCAGAATTGTTTCCCAATTAGTAATTTTAGTATGTTATTCTTAGAGCTTTGTTACAGATAGCACAAAAATCATTTTGTTCTTGTGGTTTCAGTGGTTCTGAGAAGCAGCAGCAGCACAGCCTGAGCATGGCTTTCACCATGTTCAGGACAACAGCCAGGCTCTACAGCTCACCATGTGCACTTGGATGACTAGGTTTGCACCTTGCTCTAATTTTCAATTTGTCTCTGCAAGCACAAAGTCTTTGATTTTTTAAAACAAAAATCTGCTTGCTGCATTTGAATGGCTGCTTTTGAAGCTAACTAGAAAAACTAGAGGTCTTTAAAAAGGAAACAAGAAATCACTAGGGTATGAGAAGTGGAATAACTGAGGAAGAAAAGGGCAGAACTAAAGTCAGTAAGATTTGAGGGATAAATGTAAAAACACAATTCCTTGCTAGCTCCACCCTGGTATTTACCAGCAGGGAAATTGGATCCACCCTGGACGGATTGTAGCATCAGGAAAATCCTCCATAAATAGCTCTGAGCCTTGCAAAAGCTGCGGTTTTCTTTACCAATAAGTGATACTGTGGTGACAACTTCCACCTGCTACTCATGAGTCTCAGTCACTACATCTGCTAAGGGGAAGAAGGCAACTTTTTCCCTTTGCTCAGAATGCGTTGTCTTGTCTGCAGTGGTGGTCCTAAGAGGTAAGAATTGCCACTAAGTTTGAGCACTTCTTAGAAGGCATGGTATTCCCTACACTGACTATTTGGAAATGAAACCTGCAGTCTCTGCTTACTCAGAGTTTAAGGAGTGTAAATGAGGAGGAACCACTTTAAGAGTACCTGGGGATTGGTCTAAGTTACATAATTGCCAGAGAATGAGGGTTTATTCCATATTGTTTAGTAAATGAAGAGTATAACCGTGGCAACATTCAGGACATGGACTGTAAGGATCTGCCAATGCAATTCTGGAATTAGCATTCAGAAGGCAGCTGTTAAAAGTGGCTCAAGAACTGAAAAATAGTGTTTCAGACTACAGTGCGTATGGGAACACACTTCAGTATCTGCAGCATAAAAATTGTGCAAAATTTATCAGTTCAGCTTATGCTGAACTTGGAAAAAGTAATTGTGGTATCATTTATATAGATCTTACTTTGATGAGTGAAAGCACAATGGTATAAATACTAATATCCAGGGGTGATTCAGACCACATAACAGCTATAATTTTGTGTGAAGTATACCTAAAAAATACTAGCTTCTTATGATCAACAATAGTGCAAAGATAGTTAAAATCTTTTTTCCAAGTTTACTTGGGGAAAAAAGTAAAGAATGACAATTCTTAAACAAGATGAAAATTCTAGTTTCTGCATATAAAGAAGAAATATGTGGGGTGAATGGGAAATAAGGAGAGAAATATGAAAGGAAGTTCTAGATCTTCATTAGTCCCTTGCTATCCCAGTTAAACTTTGTCTAATAAATACTTCTTGTTGTTACATGTTGTGCTGTTCTTGCAGAAATTCTTTTTACAGGAAGTTGTGGTCTGGCAGAATGAAGGTTGATTGAATTATAACTTGCTTCTTCATGTGTATCCACAGGTCACTGCTTTCTGGAAGAAGCAGAGTCAACATAACTATACCTTTGTCATTGAGTCATGCCAGCTCTTGCAAGTAATGCTGAACAAAAATAATTCTCAGGTTACTCTGCCTGCACTTTTATCAGTGGCTAACATTACTGTTTGTGTTTGTCTGTCTCTCCTTTTGTGTGCATGTGCCACTTAGCAGGACAGACAAATTTATATAAATAAGTTCCACAAATCATTTAGGAAATGTGTAGGGAGATGCAGAACTGCAGACCTAACTTCTGAAAGTTGGTTAGATTTTAAGCTACCTCTTCCCTCTCAACAGATGCTCAGAACAGTGACGGTTCTTTATTGCTACAATACACCATCTTGGGATAACACAGAAACTAGTCTGGAAATTTGAAATATTTTGTGTGGATTTGCTGCTTCATGTAAGACAACGCTGATGACAGTTACATCTGCAAAGAATACAGCATCATTCATGTCCCTTGCTACTCTTATAGGTAAATGTGGTACATTTGGAAGAGTTAAGTTAGTCTTCAGAATCATGGATCTATAGAAATCATGGAAATGATGCTAGTAAAAAATCTGGCCTGATCTCTGGCTGCTCAGACAATTGCTCCATGTTTTTCCCAGGGTACCTGTCCTTTATTTCACCCTCAATAGGCTTCCTTTTGTGTTTGGGTTTGTCCAGGATCAAGTTGTTCATCCATGCAGGTCTCTCAGTACTTTTGTCCAACTTCCTTTTTGTTGGGACACATTGCTTCTGACTTGGAGGACCTTGACCCTTGAAGATTATCCAGCTTTCTTGGGCCCCTCTTCCCTCCAAGACGCTATGCCCTAGTGCTCTACCAAGCAGACCCCTGAAGAGGCCAAGGGTAGTGAGCTTCTCGTGTGTCCTTCTCACTCAAAATCCACCATTTCCCAGGCTGTGCTTGAGCTTCACATTCCCCACCAGTCCCTTGTCAGCAAGATCATGGTCCAACATGTCAGCTTTTTTATTGGTTCCTCCATCATTTGGAGAAGGAAGTTATGACCAATGTATCACAGGAATTGCCTGTGCCCAGCTTTGCTGTTCCTCCAGCCAATATTGGGGTGGTTGAAGTCCCCCACAAAGACTGGGGCTTGTGAATGCCCTGGTGTGTTTGTAGCATCTGGGGAAATCCCAAAATTTTATCACTTGACAAAATGAGAAAACACATCCTATTTCAGGAATAACTCAAGAGTGTGTTAGCCATGAAAACTAATTTTAAAATAACATATTCAGATAACTTCAATTCTGTTTTTATACAAAAACTGAACAAACGGCTATCTGTATTGCTACTGTCTGTTTTCAAAAAAACTGAAACTGGGAAAGACAATCCAGAAGATTTGTTCAAAATATTAGCAATAAAAAGGGTAATGAGAATAATCAAGATTATTGAGTAGCATCCATGTAGGCAAAGAAAATTACAACTGATAAATAAGCTCTTAAAGGGAATCAGTAGAGATATTGTTTGTCAATATGGGTATAGGAGAAACAGATCTGACTACAATTTTATTAACACAGTAACCAGAAAGTGTAGTGTTTACATGACAATACTATAATGTGTAATGCTTAGATTTCTTGAAAACATTCTGACTTACTGCTGCATGACACTTTTTATATGTCATGCTAATTGGATCAATATGACCTGCTAATTAGTAGGATATTGAGTAACTGGCAGCCAAAAACAGAGCAGTAAATGGAGGATCCTAACTGAGCAAGTATATTAATATTGAGATTATTTTAGGAATTACTTTTTGCTATGTGTTATTTAATGCTCGTTTTAAACTACATCAACATTGTACGAAATGATGAATGATACTCAGAGATTACCCAAAAGATTGGAGTTATAACAAACAGCAAAGATAAGTCATTGGTACTTACCAAATGGCTTTAATAAATTTGGGGCAAATAGACAAGGGTTTTATGGATAATTATTAAAGTAAAACATTTTTGAACACAGAAAGCAGCATGTCTGTCTTGGGTTGCAATACAGGATGTGGCCAGAAATGTGTATTCTATCACCATCTGTTGATAGTGGGGTAGTGATTCCTTATCTCCATGGCACATACTATCTGCTAATGAGCCATCTGTAAGACTAGGTGGGGCAATCATCTTTATCTTTTCCACAACCCATCCTCCCTCCAGGAAGGTATCATCTGCTGCTGGGCC
>WBND01000313.1:279110-299291 GCA_013398595.1 Tychaedon coryphoeus | reverse complement strand
CTGAATGGTGAGCAGTAACAGGACCCAAGGAAATAGCCTGAAGTTGTGTCAGGGGAGGTTTAGGTTGGATATTAAGAAAATGTTTTTCATCTAGAGGGTGTTTGGGCACTGGATCAGGGTCCTTGGACAGTGGTCCCAGCGCCAGCCTGCCGGAGTTCAAGAAGCATCTGGACAATATTCTCATGTACATGATTCAGCTCTTGGGTTGGTACTGTGCAGGCCCAGGAATTGAACTTGATGATCTTTGTGAGTCCCTTCCAACTCAGTTTAGCCTATCATTCTATGACGTGTTGGATTGGGTCCAGAGGAGGGCCACAAAGATGATCTGAAGGATGGAGCACCTCTCCTATGAAGACAGGCTGAGAAAGTTGGCATTTTTCAGCATGGACAAGAAAAGGCTCCAGAAAGGCCTTATAGCACCTTCTAGTGCCTAAAGGGGGCTACATGAGTGCCAGAGAGATTATTTTTACGGAGGTAGAGAGTGACAGGGCAAGGGCGAATGGGTTTAAGCTAAAATTAGAAAGATTTTGTTGTGGTTTAACCCCAGACAGCAACCATGCTGCTTTCTCACTGCTCCACCAGTGAGACTGGGGAGAGAATAAAAGCTGGAAAACTTGTGGGTTGAATCTCAGATCATTTAACAGGGAAAGTAGAAGCCACACATGCCAGCTAGCAAATCAAGAAAACAAAACAAGGAATGAATGCAGTGCTTCCCCTGGGCAGGCAGGTGTTTAGCCATCTCCAGGAGAGCAGGGCCCAATCACACACAGCAGTGACTTGGGAAGACAAACACCATCACTCCAAATTTCCTCAGTTTCTCTTTCTTCTTCCCACTTTATATACTGAGCATGATGCCACATGGTCTGGAATATCCCTTTGGTCAACTGACCAGGGATCAGCTATCTTGGCTGTGACTCCTACCAACCTCCCAGGCACCACCAGTGCGGCAGCACAAGAAGCTGAAAAGGCCTTGACTCTGAGTAAGCCGTGCTCAGCAATAACAAAAAAATCTGAATGTTATGAACTCTGTGTTCAGCACAGTTCCAAAACACAGCCTCATACCAGGCAATGCGAAAGAAACTAACTCTACCCCAGACAAAACTTCCCAAGTTTGTATTAAATGTTACAAAGAGATTCTTCACAGTGAGGGTGGTGAGGCATTGAAACAAGTTGCCTCACCGCCTGTTGTGAATGCTTCATTCCTGGAAGTGTTCAGGTCTGGGCTTGGTGGGACAGAGCGACCTGATCTAGTGGGCTGCATCCCTGCCCATGGCAGGGGGGTTAGAACTAGATGATCTTTAGTGTCCCTTCCAACCCAATCCATTCTATCATTCTGCGATTCTATTCCATAAAGACACATTGTAAATAAAGTTTGAAGAGAAGGTGTCCTTTTATTTGCCTTTTTTTTCAAACTGTCCACACAGAATAATTGCCATTTTTTTATGCCTAGATTATGTTATGTAGTGTTGCCTATAAAGAACCCTTTGTTCCATAAAGTATCAATTTTTCCCCCTTAGTTTAAAAATTATATGCAGTCATAGTTTCTTATTTTAGCAGTAATAAACAACCATCTTTACTGTAAATCACATCTGGTTCTGGCTCAGGTATATTCCATGAGTGATATCCCATGGGGTACTTTCACTGAACAACAGAAGTTTCTGTCCCTGCTCTAAACTCATCCTTAACAGGTCAGCAAGAAAAGAAAACAATTTTATTCCAGTTTGTTCCTCAGAAATCACTTGTCTGGTTCTCTTTTTGTCTCGCAAAGGTTTTACATTCATCTAGATCTTAAAATATCTTTTCCTGTTAAACATGAGATAGACGCATTGATAAACAACAGAATGCTGGAATTAAGGAGATTAATTTTTTTCCTGCTACCTGAAGGTCATCTTTTATGTTTATAGGGCTGGTTATTTGGTGTTTGTTCTGCATCATCCCCTTTGTTTAATACACTACTGTGTACTTTATTTTTAGCCAGTTCTGAAACCCAAACCCTCTAATAATGATGGTGATGCTGGGTGGAGGTCTGAAGAAGCATTTTTGCTTTTCTCTTCATTCTCAAATTTCCCTAGAAATGTGTGAACAAGAATGAGTAGTCATGACCTACTAATCAAGAGAAACTAGGTGCTCAAAATCACAAATTTTGACAGGTATTATGGCAATATGTGTCAAATTCTACTACAGTCATGGGACTTATTCAGGGGATCTTGGGTCAGCTGTTTGGGACAAGAGATGTAGCTGCATCACCCAGCAGAACCAAGTACTTGTGAAAGGAATACATTCTCCCTTCAGAAAGCTTTTGGCGGTACAAACAGAAGCATGATGAAAATTACCCAGCTGAGCCAAGATGAAAAAAAATCATGACATGCTTTCAAAGTGTCTCTATTTTAGTGCTAAACTTAAGTAAGGATGTCCCCAGACTTCTCCTGTCCTTTCCTTTCTTGCCCTCCCTATATCCTTACTGTCACTGCTCTTTGATCACAGTCCACACGTTTGGGTGACCCTGTCTCACTACAGACGAACAAGGTCCTCTGCCCTTCCCAAACTGCAGCTGCTTTCCAGCTCTGCCATCTTGTTCCTGTGTGGTGGCCAAGTGGGAAAAGTAATCATCAAGGGTGAGAGAAAGTGCAACAAACAAAAAAAAAAAATGTATTGAGATCATAGTTCAGTGCCCCTACAGGAAGTCTGAAGTGTGGTTGAGCTATTCTGGTCCTGTTCTGCCCTTTGGCACTGTTTTATGTGTACTCAGGAGAAATAATCAGCAGTATAGTAATTTTTTAGAGTATATAGATAATTTGTGAGTATAATAAATATTTTGTTTATGCAGCACATGTGTTTGAATACAGTTTTACCTGCTTATGAGAAATTACTCAATATTTCACATGTGCTCTAAAATGTGCTGCTTTCTATAATGCTACTATGGATAGATAAATAAAGTATGTTGTGTGTTGAACACAAATACAGCAAAAAAAACTTTGTATTGTTTTACATGATAACAAATTGATTTGAATTCCTTTGCAGCTAACCAAAGCACCATATCCAAAACCTTGTATTAAATATGGATTTTCAATTTTGCATTTGCTTAAACAAATAGACCAAGTTTTATGTCAGAGATGAGTTTGGATGATAGAATATAGAATGACGTGCAGTACCTGAAACTCCTCCTCAAGTTTGGACCAAGAATACCCCAGCCACAGAGCAATAAGTTGGCTCCAGAACCTAGCAAGGATAAACACCTTTGTAGCTGCAGAAAAAGTACCTGGACTCTAGGAGAATCTTCAGAGTTGGAGATCTAGCCATCCCCAAAAAAGCTAGTTTTGCAGACTGTTGTCCTATTTTTTATGTAATTAATTACTTCCTGTTTTTTATATAATCAATTGCTTCTTGTGTTGCTAGTCCCATCAACAGTCTTTTGAAAAGTTAACGCTAAATGTTTCCCTAAGCTGAACTGAGAGAATTTATCTTTCAGCTGCGAGAGAGACTATTCTTGTTCAAGGCTTCATTCAGGCCAGTAATGGAAATGCAAAAACTCAGAAAGGGTTCCAGGCCAAGACAGGCTGCCAGTGAGCATCTCTGGTTAACTGCAGCCTACATGGAAAGGACAGATTCCGTTCCCATTTGACCTTTATTCTTCTTTTCAGATTGCTTTCATGACATGTGCTTCTTCATGCCATCTGATTTACTAGATCTTGTTATTCCACCTGGAAAAATAATTTTCTGTATGAAAACTATCTTCCTCTTGGTCAATTTTTATGCTTATATAGAAATAACACATAGTGTACTGCATTCTAGCTGCATGGTACATCTACCTGTGTAGAATCAAGCCCAGCACAGGCAAGTGCTGACAACCTCCTCTAAGTAAAATGCATCCATCAGATGTACTGACTATGGTATACGGTGGAACTTGGTAACTTTATACACAATGAGATCATCCATGGCTTCCTTCATATATGGGTGTGAATACATTCATCACTCTCAAAGTTTAACCTTTGTAGAAATCCTGCTAATGCAACTAAGCTTTTTGCTCCCATTCATCTTGTGGAAATGAACTCCAACTGTGAACACCCTTTTCTGTGAAAGCCATATCCCTTGATGAGTTTTCTCATGTCTCTTTGATATTCTCTTGATTTCACAGTGAGTCTTCTCCTTCTTGTATTCTGAAATAATAAATAAAATCCATAAGTTTCTTCATTATGTTTTCTGCACCATACAGAAATTTATATAATCTCTCAGATCTGTCCCCCTTCAAGGGTTGAATTGCTGTCTCTTCACACCCAAGCAATTTTTTTTATACCTATTGGGTTTTTAATTTTTTTTCTTTCTTAATCTTAAATGAGGGCATTCCTTGACAGAAAAAAAGCATTAAATCCCTCCACATAGTATCTGATCAGTACATATTGGTAGCCCTTATCTAGAGGGTTTTTTTTTAAAGAGCCATCTGACTTCAATCAGGCAGAATTAAATGCTACAGAAATCAACCTGAATTGACCGCAAACCTTTTTAAAAACAATTTAAAAGCAGTTTTAGTATTCCTTGCTAACATTTAGAAATGCATATACATGCATGTGGATCAGTATAATAATTGATTTTGAAATAATAATAACAACACATTTTGAAAAGGTAGCAGTATTTCATTTGAATTTAAATGTCTTGTTTTAAATAAGCAGTTATGATATGGAGCCAAATCAGTTGGCTTAACTACAAAGGGCAGTACGCTGATGAATTATGTATGTTATCTTCATTTTCTGCCTGCTGATAATTGACAGGTATCATGGCACCTTCTACTTACTTCCTGTAATTATATGCCATATATCAAACACCAACTTGTGTGTAATGGTCCTCCCTACACGCACATACACACAAAAGGATTTTATGTTTTATTTAAAGCTTACAGCATTTTAAAACTTTCTGTTCCACTCACTCTGTTTTGCAAGCTGCTTTGTCACTCAGCTCATGTCAACAGTGTTAAATTAATAAGATTTCTTCAGTGTTAGTTTGGCAGGCACTCATTCAAGCCATGGCTCCATCCTTTTGTTTGTGTTGGTTTTTTATATAAATTGGTTAGGCTAAGCCTATACTGAAGAAAATTTACATGCTGCTTGGACATGCGTAATAAAACAGGTTTCTCACTCTTTCACATAAAGTTTGTGTCTTTACTAACAGATATATTTTCCTCATTATATAGCAACTTTGTAGTTTTAGGTTGAAAAAACTAGTGTCTTAACAGAGCTGATTAAATGGCTAATTCCTTTTTGGTAGTCTGCATTTAATTCAGACTAACTGCACCATAACAAGGGTGCATACATTAATTGAGTAGCTCTACAACTAGGCTCATTAGATGCAATGCTTACTGATTAAATTTAGCCACTACTGGGTATCTTAGCACATGATTCAGAATTGCTTTCCATTCAGTGTTTTGTCTCTTGGAAGGAAATTAATTTTGGTGAGAATTATTTTAATAAACCAGTGATAACAAAGTTAATCTTCAATTAAAATGAAGCCTTAGTCACCTTGAAGGGCTTTTTACTTATATGGTCTAAATTTATATTTTAATCTAAAAACCTGCACGCAGTAAATTGTATGCCTGGTATATGTGAAAAAGCACCACTAGTATATATTGTGGAAGAGTTCCTTCCTATCATCCTGTTGCATCCTTGACAATACTCCCTACAAGAGAAAGTGGGCTTAAAACAAAGCCCCAGAAATAACAGAAATTAATTGTGCAGAAAAAAAAATTAGATTATATCTCTTTTGTTCCTATTAATTTCAACTTGATTTGTCAGATTTTTTAGAAACCTAAATTTATATTCTTTTCCTGTATCATTGATTAAGTTGGTTCAAGGCTCATATCTTAGTGAAAGAAGTGATCTGATAAACTGTTTCTCACTGAAATAGAATAAAATATTAAATATCTTTATAAAGCCTCTTTTATCAGAAAACACTCCAACTCTCAACATGGGTAGAAGCTGATATAGCCTGTGAGCAGCCAGCAATGGCAAAGGAATG
This sequence comes from Tychaedon coryphoeus, assembly GCA_013398595.1. Classification (NCBI taxonomy): domain Eukaryota; kingdom Metazoa; phylum Chordata; class Aves; order Passeriformes; family Muscicapidae; genus Tychaedon; species Tychaedon coryphoeus. The sequence continues at coordinate 293,285 of WBND01000313.1, read as the reverse complement.
GAATGAACTAACACCAGCAAGTCACACTTTTACTCTAACCTCTTTACTGAACTGAAAGAGAAAATTTTATAAAGGAAAAAATTTTCAACAAAATTTTTTCTCGAGGGCATGTTTTTGGCAGAGGCATCTGGATGTAGCACCTCTCTGGCTTGAGCTTGCTCAAGCCTGACTGCAGATAAACACCTGTCTGCAGATAAAAAAGGTAAAAAACAGACTGCAGGGCTTTTAGCAGTCTTTGTCAAATGCTCATATGAACAATTGTTGCTGAATATACATAAATCCAGTTTTCAAAGATTAAAACTGAAATAACTACAAAATCCATGGGACATACATAAGACGCTCTGCTATTGGGCTGAGTGCTAACTTCTCTTTTTCTCTCTATTTCTGTCTTTGTATTGAGGACCTATAGCTTGTTGTATAGTAAAAAAATATTGCTTGAACTTTTTTTGAACATCCCTGTAGACAGAAAGATGTTCTGTTGAAACCCTGATTTAAATGGAAATCAGCATGCTCCCCTCTCTTATATTTATTTTGCATTACCACCAGTGGACCTAAACTTCTGAAGAAGGTTTTGTTTTCTAGCTGCTACTTATCCAGTTTAGGCTGAAGGAGCATGTCTCCAAAAGGCTGTTAGGTTCAGTGGCAGAGGCTTTCCAGATGATCTCAGATGTATCTATGCCATGGGAAAGCAAGCAGGCTGCAGTGCTCCAGAGGCAGCAGACATGTGTTCCAGACATGTACAGTAGCCACTCTGCAGAAGGGAAAAGGCTAATATCAAGGACATTTTCATAAACTGGCTTATTCTGCCGGCTAAAATGAAGGTTAGGAAAGGGTTGGATTACTCTTAACAAAAATGAAATGTGAATAGTTTCCATTCTTTACCCTTGCAAAGAACAATCAAACAAACTTTCAAAACAAGACAAACTCTGATCCCATCTCATCTTTAAATGGTCTCCTCACCTATCAATCTCCTTAGCATATTCTAATTTGTTTAGGGCTAAATAATATACCACTTTCTTCACAAGAGCAGTATGTATTTAGCAAGTAAACTTGTGAAGTTAACAGGACTACTCCTTCAGTTAAGGTTGGGACCTTGGCAAAGACCTTTTCAAATCTGTGAACATTCCCATTATAAGTGCGTACATAAGGTCTTATTATGGTAGAGCAGCAGTTATTATGTTACCTAATCTTTAGTGGTCATGGGCAGCATTATTTCCTGTTGGGATGCTCACAGACTCTTGCTCCACAGCTTTCATAGATCCATTGGTGTTGGAAAAGATTTCCAAGATAAATGAGTTCTTTGACCAAACACAAGTTACTTTCAAGTAAACCATAGCACTAAGTGGCATGACGAGTAATTTCTTAAACACTGCTGGATATCGTGACCACCACTTCCCTGGGCAGCTCATGCCAGTGTTTGACAACCCCCTTCCATGAAGAAATTTTTTCTGATATGCAACCTAAATGTCCCCTGATGGAGCTTGAGACTCTGTGCCCTTGTCCCATCATTGGTTACCTGGGAGAAGAGGTAACCCAACCCCACCTGGCCACACCCTCCTTCCAGGCAGCTGTAGAGAGTGAAGAGGTCACTCCTAGCCTCCTTTTCTGCAGGATAAACACCTCCAGCCCCCTCAGCTGCTCCTCACAGCCCTGGTGCTCCAGGCCCTGCCCCAGCTCCATTGCCCTTCTCTGGGCTCACTCCAGCCCCTCAGTGTCTTTCTTGCCCTGAGGGCCCAGAACTGGACACAGCACTCGAGCTGTGGCCTCAGCAGTGCCCAGGACAGGGGGACAATCCCTGCCCTGCTCCTGCTGGCCACACCAGTGCTGATCCAGGCCAGGATGCCATTGGCCTTCTTGGCCACCTGGGCACACCCTGGCTCATGTTCAGCTGCTGGCACAGCACCCCCAGGTCCTTTTCCACTGGGCAGCTTTTCTGCCACTCTGCTGCAGCATCATAATGTGTTGAGAAGTGAGAGCCTTACACACCCTCTTCCCACAGGCCATCAGGGGTATGGACATGTGAATTCCCAAACACCTAGAGGAGGAAGATGCTGTGCCTAAACTAAGCTTTCCCACACAGATGAGCTGCAGCTGAAGATAATGAATGCCTGCTCCACAGACCCATGCACGGAGAGTTCCCATGCTGACCTCTCAGCTGCTAGGAGCTTCTGACAAAGCTTGGACCTATATGATTTTGTGAGTAGGCCTTCAAAGGGTGAATTGAAAACACACTACTCTATATTTTCCCCTAGAGTATAAGCACATAATTTCTGCTTATTTTGGCACTTAAGCCTACCAACCAAAAAGTCCTACTGCGGCAAAATAGGCTGTCATGCTCATATCAGGCTTACTTGATTAATATAGTTGCAAAGCTTGTTTTGCAATTCAAACCTTGTCAAACCAAATCCAAAATTCTTTTCTTGGATAAATCCAATTAAAATATAAATACCGAATCAGAATGCATTTTCTGTAATTACCAAACATTTCTGTGAAAAGACTGTTAAAGAAGGCTAAATTGCCTCTCTTACCCTGCCAGCCCTTCCTGCCCCACCAGGGGCAGCTTTCTGAAGCAATGCTGTGCTTGGCAGGGAGGCAGGGGATCAGCCTTCATTTGCAGAGCTCCACATCTTGGGCTGGTTTGCCAGCAGCTGTGCACCACTCAGCTCTAGTACTGCTCCCAAGGAAGAAAGGATCCCTGACAAGACAGTGTCTAATGGAAATGGACACCTCTCCTATTCTCTTTTTTCATTTGAAGTCCTCTCCTAGCTGGATATGCTTCTGTCAGATCAGTCAAGGCATCAGCAAGCTTTGCTCTATATTTGCACAAAGACAGCAATATTTTAAATTATGGTACTCATTTGTCATATGCTTCTATTTAAATAAAAAAAGATTCTATAAAGATTTCCATGGGAAAGTGTAAGAAGTTTCCTGTTTCTGTAAAGCTGGCAGATGTCAACAGCACCACTAATTCTGAGAAATCTGAATAAAAAATGCCAATATTTTTTTTTAACTGCTTTTTTTCATTAGCTGGCCACCTTGATGTTTGTAGTAGCTTTGTGTTTTTAGGGTTTGATTTCTGAGTGGCAGCTTAAACATCTCAAAGAATTCATAACATTCCCCCTCAGATTTGTGCTACTATTTTCCCCAATTAAATCATGGGCCATCAGGCCAGGATGAGGGTTTCACAAAAACTAACTGCTATGAAAAATCCTTCTGAAGCAACAAAGTTGTGTACAGGAGTGAGTACGTGTTTAGTACAGCAGGTAGAAGCATTTTTGAGAAGAGTTTTTTTCCATCTAAAAATGACAGTTGATGAAACTGAATATTTTCCAGGAAAGGCATAGTTTTGACAACAGCAACAGGAACACAGGTAGGCAGAACCTGGGTGAGGGCAATTGTGTGGGATGAGAAGAAAGGGTGCACACTCACACCAGTCAGATTCTTTGGGAACGAAAGGGTTTTCCCTCCACCCGCGACAGTGTCTGACTGTGGAGCCATTCTCTGTCCTCACTTTTCTGCTGTAAATACTCCACTACAGAGAAATAATCTCAAGTTTTCTGAGCTGGGCTGCAGCAGAGAGGCTGTGTTGAGCTGGGCTTGCAGGCAGGTGCCAGGGCTGAAGCCAGCTGATCCAGCTTTGCCCCCACACCTGGAAACACCAGTGCTCCTGCAGACCTGGTTAAGGCAGGATCATCTGGCTACTTTTTCCTGCTTTTGTTGGAAAGTGAAATTTTATACTTAAATGTGAAACAAACTATCTGGTGAATATAGAAATAAAAGACCTTGTGAATGTTTTCATAGACTTGTTTTCTAGCCAGACTCCAACGTGACAAAAAACTGACAGGCTGTTGTCATGACTGAAGGCCTTCTGGAATTCTCAAAATTGAGATCAGATCCTCACAGCATTTTTAGTGCTATATTTCACTTTAACCAAACAAAGAGGAAAAGAAAGAAGTTCTCAATCTCCAAAAGGTTTCTACTGTGCCAATAGGCATCTTTGTAGTGATGTAGTGATGATGCTTAGACTAGGAATTTATGTATCATCATATTTCAATGATGCACTCTTAGGATTTCCATGTTACAGCTTCCAGAGTAACACAGACTGTACTTTTCCAGAACTGTTTATACAATACATTTCAACTACAACACATGAATGCTTTGTACTTGCCTCAAGATAATTTGTGGAGAATGTTATAGGAACTGCATTTTTACAAGATGTTATTAAAATCAAATCAAAAATTCTTTATATAGAAATACACCATGTCTATGCCAGTTTTTCATCCTGCTGCTTCTATAGCATGCACAAGTTTCACATTTCTGCTTCTTCAGTTTTCTCTTACTAATAAAAGAATAATCTTCAGACCCAGGAAATACATAAAAAGTGTGAAAAATGATACTAAAAGACCTGTGACTTTCACATGAAAAACAGAGAAACAAATTTTAAAAATTGCCAGGAGGAGATTATTGAAAGTATCAAATCAATTACTGTATTTCCTTACCCTTGGACTAGACAGTATGCCAGTTCTCTGGTGATACAGTGGAGGAACCTGTTATTCTTGATGGACACATTTCAGGTTTATTGTTATTTTTAATGGTAGAAAGGGTGAAATGATGGTGAGGTGAATCTAACAGCTAATGATGAAAAAAATACTGCTCTTCTGGCAAGAATAATAATGATGTACTTATCAGCGAGAACCTGCAAGTGAAACCGGTCTGCTCTTGCTATTCCAGTCAGACAGACAGAGATGGGACAGAGCCATGCAGTTAGGAGCAGCAGCACAGCAGGCTCAACAACAATTTAGTATTGCTTTTAGAACATGGAAAACCCGAAGCACAATGTTAGTATTTAGAGTTTGTTCAGGTTTAGCTCAAAAAAAGCCCAGCACTAGTCAAGGGTCCAAGCACAAATAGGCAAAACATAGTTTAGAGGGAAAAGTGTTAATTGCAACATAACCTATCCCTGTTCCTGCAGTAGGGTAGGCACTGAGGAGAAACAAACATGCAGAGAGAAAAGTAAAAATAGGGATGCCCAGAGCAGTGTCACTTTGCACAAGCCATCCAGTGAAGGCAAAGACAGTCTGGATCACACACCCCAGTTGCCCGAGATGGAAACATGTTAGATCATACCATAAATGTAGAATATCTACAGGATAGGATAGAAGCTGGCATTTTACTTTTTATTTTGTGCAGTCAGTGACATTCAATTCTGATTTTTACCCACAAATTCTGTTATAGTACAAAAACTGTAATGACATGATGGAAAGGAGTTTGGCTTTTCTGGGAGCCCCAGGATGTAGCTGGTGTTCAAGCCTGGCCTTCCTACTTTTTCTATGGTTCCTAGGTATGAAAACATCTGCAAACTGGTTCAAGGTAATCATCCTTATGCAATGTAAGTATGTTCCTTCTCCGTTTGGTTAGTAGTTTTTAGAACAACCCTTCTCACAGAAAAAGATGAAATTATATATAGTGTAAAACTAGTGCTGTAAATAAGAAAACTGGGTTTTTAGTAGTTAAAAATAATAACAACAGCAACAACCCCAGAATTTAAATTCTTCCCAGTTTCAGTACTCCCTGCTTTTATTAACCAGGAGCATTTATTTAGGATCAGGTATACTTGGTTGTAAGGACCATTAGAAAAGCTAATGTACTGTGTTTCAAGTGGAAAAAAATGTTTGATTATATCTGCATCATTGACATATGTCACTCAGTCTAAATGCTTCTTTAATAAATGTTTAAATATTTGTGCTCTGGTCTGATCACTTTCACAAACAGAAATTCAGTTTTAGTGCATCATCTTACCAACACTTCAGCAGCAAGTTTTGGCCTAAATCACCAAATAATTTCCGTTTGTGAATCATCAACCAGTTTCATGACACTCAATGTATGGAAAATCTTCTTAAAGATAGATATACAGATATATAGGTGATATATAGCTATATATACAGCTATATAGTTATATAGCTATATAGCTATATAGATTGTTGTTGTTGGTTTTGTTTTGTTTTGTTTTGTTTTGTTTTGTTTTGTTTTGTTTTGTTTTGTGAGAATTTGTGATTTGGGATGGGATATGGTGAGTCCTGAGAAAAGATCCAACAGACAATAGACAGAATTATTCTACTAAGTTTTGGTTTTTGTCACCTCCTTTTTCTCCTGACAGGAACAAAGAGGAGGAATCAGAATAATTCTCCTTTTCTTTCTTGCACAACTCCAGATTTGTTGGTGAGGAAACTGGAATTTTATAAATAAAATAAAGTAAAATAAATAAGGAAGATCCACAAGATGATTGTGCATAAAAAAACTGGTTGAACTGATGCACAAGCTGGTAGTGTTGAAAAAACTTCTAGCATCCTTGCTAGCACTCATTGTCATTAAAAATGATTCCTATTTAACAGACAGATGGTGGCTGGTTTGTGCTAGAATCCAAGCCCACTTCACCTCTGGAATATTGAAACAATGTGGATATCAAGCCATGTAGATTGCTCAATACCTTACCTAGTGTTAGAACATCTCAGTGTCTTTTGTCTTGCCTAGATAAATGCATTTTAAAAGCATTTATTTGCTCCTTCTTGCAAATTTGAAGATCACTGGCATCCACCAAGCTATGCAATCACTAAATTAACAAGTGAGAATTATCTGTTTGGTGCAGATGAAAAACAAGTACATGTTCTATTGCCCCAAATGGATGTATTTTAATACTACATCCCTCACTGCACCACTTGGTGTTAGCCTTCTGTAGTCCTGCTTTGTCAAAATCTCGGTGAGAATTCCATGGACCATGCATCAATTTCTCCTAAAGACCAAAAAGGGAAGCAGTACATTCTGGAGAAACAGAAAACACCTCTCTGAAGTGGTAAACCACAGGACCAAGTTCACCAGCTTGGCTGGTCAGCCAGAGTGTGAAGGGTGTCGGGCTACATCCCTGCAAACACTGTAGTCAGTAGGGCACAACAAGATAGGGTATACTTTTGTATTTTGCAGGGTATTCAAGCCCTATTGTTGTACTATTTAGGCTCCTGCAATCTGCATAATATGCAATTAGACTGAGTAGGTTTTTTTCCTTAGTGACATGTTTATCTGCATAAATAAATATCAGGTGCCATATGCGTTGCATCACTGATTAATATTTGTACAGTAATTGTCTAAGCTGATTACAGTGCCTGAATAAGCAGAAGGGAAATGGAAAGAGGATTCCTCACCAGGATTGAAGAGTTAGTATTCTTCTTGAAGATTAAAGTTTTTTATTACCTGCATAACACATTTTTTATCCCTGTGTTTCCCTTAGAATAGATCTTGCTGACCAAAGAGCACAATGATGCATTACTTGGTGCAATCATTTTGCTGAGGTACCCACATCACTGGCCATGTGGAGGACAAGAAGTAGCTGACTGCCTCCATGACTGGAAACACCAGCTCCTTCTGTTTTCACCCTTTGCATTCATGTCAATCTGCACAGGGTGAATTCACAGCTTTCACCTCCCAGCAGTCCTTAACAGGGAGCATAGAGGAGAAGAAACCACTGTAATTGCAATTTTTCAAGCAGAGTTTGGAAGGTGTCCTACATAAAAATCAGATGGTTTTCAGATCACCTCTGTTATGGGGCAAAGAACATAAAAATAGGGAAGAGAGATTGGAGCTAGCAGAATGCTTCAATCATTTCACATCCACTTGGTCATTGCTGCGTTTTGTAGTGTTAACCACAGATTACAATTACAGGTGAATGTATTGAACAATCCCAGAGGAAAACTACAGTGTGACATTTCTAAAAAGACTTCCCACTAATTTTAGCCCCCAAATTCATGCCATTCTAAGCCATCCTGTCCAATCCAAACTTAGTGCCACCAATAGTGGCAGCAATGTTCATGTCACATAAAAGAAGCCTTAAATGATGATCTAATATTTCCTCTTACAATGTTATCAAAATTATTTACAGCAATATTTTACCTCTTCAAGTGCACTGTTCTACATCTCTTTAGAGCTTCATCAATGAAGACATAAAGTTCTAAGTCTCCAAATGCCTCTCTAATACTAAAAAAACAAATCACAAACGGTGAACTTCTTATGTTCCCTTGTCACTAGTTCACTCTCATTCCAACCAGCAACAATCTTGACACAGTTCTGTTAGGAGGCTTAAAGTGTGCCTGCTACTTCATTGTGCAAAGATAGATGAAAAGGAGACTAAGGGGAGGAAAAATAGCTCTGTTACAAAAATAAACACAGCCTTTGATGCAGGCAGAGCTAGTATTAGCAGATTCACACACTCTCAATCACACTGCAGAAGGCAGCTTCTGCATCTGGGCTCACACTGAGACTTTTTGCACAAGCAACATCAAAGCATCCACAACTCTGCCCAAAGATTTTCTCAGTTCTCACTTTTTTGTTGAATTCAGCAATGAAACTTAAAGGTGGAAATGCGTGGCCCACAGGAGCTATGAGGTTGTCACAGGATCTGGGAAGTGTCTAGAGCAGGTAAACAGGTGAGGGAGGCTGGAGAGCTGTGGGAGGTAGTGGATCATCTCCAGAAGGAGCAATGAGAAAAACTCCAGCAGGGAAACCATAGCCAGGGAGATGGGTGGGATGCAACAACATGGAGATGGAGGTGTAACATCAGGAAGGCAGATCTAGAAACCATTTGGTCTCAAATGTGCTCTGACACCCTTGCTAAGATAAGCAGAATGTTCATGTGCCTGGCAATAACTAGGAATACCCAAGGTTTTCTTACCATATGGTACATACAGTCCTAATAAAAGCCCAGGGCTGTTTGTTATTAGCTTGCCTGCACAACACATACAAGATGCACACCAACAAATTAATACTGAACTCTGAATTTGTAGAATTATTTCATCTCTTAATCCCAATATTACTTTTAATTCATGTACTATATGTTCAAACAGCAGTAACTAAAGTTAAGCAAAATCACTAAAACTTATTGAAAAGTCATATTCTCAAGTTGTCATCAGAGTGCCATGCTAAATTTTTGGCCTGCTCAGAAAACTAGAAATGTGTTAAAAATGCGTACACACTTCATTAGATATGGTATTTCTTTTAAAGAACAAAGCCCAGATTGATGTACTCACATGAAAATGCAAAATGTGATTTGTTTTTAATTTTTTTAATCATATCCTCTCAAATTTGTTTCAACTGGCAAAGCTAGCAATCATTAATAGGCAGTGTGTTCTGTGGTAGCTTATTTTCTTTAAGCAAAAACAGAACCATCAGGGCCACCCGTATCTAGAAGGGTTTTCTACAAAAGCGTTTTTGGGAAACAAGACTGCCCTTCCATTCCATCAGCAGTTCTCCTGCACTCCCCCCTGCTTTTCCTGCTGTGAATTTTTTTCCAGATGGTCAATGTCTCTCTACTCGGCAATTTATTATCCCATATTATCCATGAATAATGGACAGCAGAGTGTAAAGTTCATATGGGGCAAGTGACTTCTCTTCCTTTATTAGCTGCAGATGCAAGCAAGGAAACACACAATCTTCCATATCAAACCCTATACTTTCAGCAGAGCCATTCCCACAAAACCTCCTCCCAGTCTCAGGCAAGAAGGTCAATAGTGAACAGAAAATATCAAAACAAGTCTACAGATGAGAGAAATTCAGTTTCCCAGTCCAGCCAGCTCAGCACAACTGTCTTTAGGAGGCATATCCACCAGCTCTGACCACCCTCCTTAGCAATCCTGAACAGACCTCATTCTTGGAAGCCCCTTTCTGCATGTCTCCCCAGGTAAGAGGGTAAATATACTCTCCTTTTCACGAGTTTAGCAGAAAAGCTCTCTAATTAGCCACTGAAGCTAGACCAGGTAGCCTGCCTGTTTTCTTCTGTATACTGGCTAGTTACAGATACGACTGTAGAGAGTGAATACCTCATGCATGGTGATAAAACTTCTACCCAGCCACCATCCTGATGAATCCCTCCAGTTCCTGCACCATGCAACCCAAAGCTGTAATTACCACCAACAACCAAGGAGGTACAGCTGACAGCTCATTAAATTATGTAGTGAAAAAATATATATTTTATAGGCAAATAAACTTTAATCAAGTGTAAAATTGCCTCTGATACCTAAACTACACCGCAAAAAATTTAATATATTAAGGTTAATGAAACAAGAAAGAAAACCACAGAGATTGTACTTACCTTTGGGAACCTCTGACATCTCAGCCATAGTCTCTTACCTATGGGAAGGCTTGTCACATCCTCAGCTGAGCTCCTTTTTCTGATTAGTCACAGGATTGATGTTCTGGATCTGCCTTTTGGATTGTATTTGCTTTCAAGCCAGCTGGAGTTGCACCAACAGAGTGTCTAAGCCTACACTGTCTTCATGGACCTCAGTTAGGTACACTCTCAGGGAATTATGTAGTCAATAACATGGCTGTTCCAGCTACCAGTTAAATTGTATGGGAAGTACATGATGAGTAGAGCATTTATAGCCCTCTCAAACAAATTTTATATCAAGCAGTTAGCAAGAAAAAACAAACAAACCACAAGCAAACAATACAACAACAACAAACCCTGAAGAGAGCTCAGACCTGAGCAAAAAATTGGACAGTTTTGTGATCCTCAGTATTTCTGGGCAGTACTGCTTCCTCTGTATCTGTGTTCACTCTTCCAGGATGTTGTGGAGAACTTCTTCCCCTTTAATGGATGTTGCCATTATCCTTCCTCTTTTAAATTTGCTCACCTATCAGCTTACCTATCAGTTAGTTGGAAAGTTAGTAACTTTCAGCTGCCATTACCCAGGAAAGACAGCTTCACTGGATATCAGCCTCATGGGAATATCTCCTTTTCTCAGTCTTGCTTTGCTGACATTAAGTGGACAATTCTGATTGCACTGAAAATGATGGGAAGTTCATAAAGTGGAATGAATGCACACTGCAGGGTTCCATGGCTCCCCACAGCCCTGGCTCCCTTTGCAGCCTGGGCTAGAGCCCTGTGTGTTGCCTTGCCCAATGTGCAGCAAAGAAAAACTGCCTGGAGAACAATCATCTGGCAGCTAGCATGTATCCTTTGTATCAACCACCTTGGAGAAACATTAAGCTATGTCTACATAATTAAGGAAGCATGGCACATTCAGTCTTATTCTGGCCCTACATCTCATGTTTGCCTATTTTATCTCTTAAATGCAATTATGAGTACACTGGCATATTTGTTTTCTCAAACCTGTTTTTCTTGTTATAATAGCATGTGATATATCATCTATTCATCACAATTAAGAACAAAAAAACCCCAGTAACATTGCAAGTAAGACCATGCATACATTCCAAGGCTGTGATAACATCACAAGTCATGAGAGCTTTGCTTTTTGAGAGTATCATCTTGCCAGAATGACTGGCTGTGGATGTCTTTGGGTTAACAATTAGTTTTGGAGGGTTTTTTGGGCACAATTTTTGATTCCCTTGACTGCATTTTTAAGACCGGAAGGATGCTTCCTAGTTCTAAATGCTGCATCTGAATGTGACTAATTACACCAGAGACAACCAGTGCTAGTGTTGGTAGGAGGAGCAGTTATGAGAATGATCATTTCCAGGATCACTCTAGCATGCACCTTTTGGTGGTCTGATGGTGCTTAAAACTATAAAACTCCTTATTTTAGAAACTTTCTTTCCAAGGTTCCTCATTAGGTGACTTCAGGTGATTGTTCTTCCTTTGATTAAAGATCTACTGTTTGCTTTCTGGAACAGTTCAGAGCAAGGAAATTTGACCCACTCGTGACCTCAAAGCTGCAGCTCTCATGACTTGTAGTACTGATGGATCTCCTAAATAATTGTATGTTCCTATCTCATTCTAGAATATCTTGAATACCTGATGGATCATGAGATATAATTCAGTGGTTTTATCTCTACTGAATGCATTCAGGATAATACTTCCATAATAATTCCTAGCACTCTTTTGTTTAAACTGATGAGGCCTCATTTCAAGCAGGACTTCAGTGGTTTTGTCTCCCTTCCTCCTTGGCTTTTCCATGCCAGGTATTTTTGTCTTCTTTTCCTGCTGACTATTGCATGCCAACTAACTTATTGCTATGGCACAGAATAGACCCCATTTGTCAGAAGTATTTTTAACAGAGTTTAAGCTGGATGTTGAATAAAACCATACTTTCGGTAGAGGAGTTTTAATTATTCTTCGGTCTGTGGAAGTGGAAAGTAAGGCCAGGCTGAGCAGGACTGGGTTGTCAGGAAGATAGCTGCAGGGAATCAGAATATATCATTACCTAAGGGAGTGGTATCCTCAGTCTTCATCTACTTTAATTCTCTCACCAGACACATCAAATGACAGTGCTGTAGGGCTTAAAAAAATTGGGGCGAAGCTGGGGCAGTGGATGGCTTATAATGACAGCCTGTCTAAATGTCTGAGTGGCAGACAAGTGGAGAGAAAGAAGTTTGAGCTACAGGCTAGCTAAGGTGGAGTGATAATGTGTTTGGATTTAATCTGCTTTCTTTCTCTGGATAGATTTGACAACTGGCTAAGCTGGCTAGCTCTATGTGAGCTTTACAATGCTGTCTATTAAATTATTTGCTAAAAAAATTGAAATTTCACAATCATCACAGTTGTCCAGAACTAATTGTTACTTCATTGAACACAAGAACTAAGGACTTGAATGACTCTGGCTTTATTGGCAGAAGTGAGAGGCAGTCACAGCCTAATTTTTTATCACACCTCCTAAAAGGGACCCAAGTTAGAAGTCCAGTGCAGGTGGAATTAGGGCAAAGATGGAGCTCTCCAGGAGGGAATGTAGCTGCAGTCTCTCTTTCCTATGAAAAAAATATGCTTTTCCATTTCTGTTCACTGTTCACATACGAAAATCCATTTCCTACTCCCTAGGCAAATCTGCCTTGTCTTCCCTAGCTCATTTAGCTCTTGTGGTACATGCATATATACTTGACACAACAGCCACTAGTAATGTTGGAAATCCCTGCTGGTCCCACCACAAGCTTGCTTGTGAGGCTGGGAGATGCTGGGTTCACCCAGCACAGCTAGGAGCCCTGCACATCCCATGAATTCTCATGGGAGATGAGGAGTCTCACCAGCCCAGGACCTCTCTTCCCTGCCCAGACTCGATGATTACAATAGGCTGACAGGTGAGGGACAGTATAATGCTACCCCACCACTTCTGCACAAGAGACCTTACAAGCTTTTCCATTTGCTATGAAAGAAAAAAGATGGAAAAATGAGGCTTGCTCATATGGAAGGGTGGGGTTGCTCTTACTCAGCTGTGTGTCTTTAAAAGTTGGGCTTTTAGCTGGGGTAGTCACAAGCCTCCACTAATAGACACAGGAGAGAAATAGGCACTTCCTGAGACACATTCACATCATCTGAGACAGATATCTAAAGAGGCCAGCCCTGGCAGGTGATTCATCCCATCTAGCACTTTCTCCACTGAGGGAGGGAGACTAAACCTTCAGGTAGCAAAAATTAAGTCTGATGAGCTCAATATAGATAAAAATAAACATGGTAATATCATCCCCCAAGTGTTCTTCTAATGTTGATTTTTTTTTTCTTTTTTAATGTTTACTGTTATCTGGACCCAAACATTTATTTAGTAGTGAAACAGGTCAAACCAGCTATTGTAGATCTCTCTCTTGATTAGCAGCAGTTTTGTTACCACATAGGACAACTAGTGCACCATTTCCATCCTGTGCCATGATAGCCTTTTAATCAAAGTCTACGCCAGATATCATAGCTCATGACATCCCAGGGGACGACACAAAGATTTTTCTCTTCCACTCCCTGCTGTTTAAGTAGACAACAAAGAATTGCTCAGGCATTAAGTTGGGCAGCCACATGTAGAGAATGTAGTGTTATAAATATTCAGTATGTAGTGTATAGACTCTTTGAACTTACATGCCACTCCAGATTTCCAAATTACTTACCTGTGATGGTGGTCAGCAAGTGCTGCCTTGCCAAGAAACTGTTTGTAAAAAGCTCATTACCAATAGTCCTAATTTCTGCTCTCCTGGTTACATGTCAATTGACACTGCATCTATTTCCTGAACAGATGCAAGAACACAGAGCAAGATCTGTATTTCTTTCCTGGTCTAGGACTGCAGTGAAATAATGTCATTTGAGACAAAAAGAAAAAACCAAGATCAAAATGACATATCCTCCCCTAAATGACCTACCATCCTGATATTAAAAAGAAAAGAAAAGAAAAGAAAAGAAAAGAAAAGAAAAGAAAA
>WBND01000313.1:239919-273032 GCA_013398595.1 Tychaedon coryphoeus | reverse complement strand
TCTTTGCCTGAGAGCCCCTTAATTTCAAAATTATAATAATTTAGATGGAGGGGGTTTACTTTTTCCATTTCAAGAGAAGCTCCTGCCTTCCTTAGGAGACATCTGTCTTTTCAAACCAAGACAATGACATATTTCACTAGAAAAGGACAGACAAAAAGCAAAATCACTTTTGCAAAAGTACTTCACATACATCACAGTAAAACAAAGCTGTAATTGTCATAAGGAATGGAAAGACAGTGATCAAGTATCTTGAATTTTTAAAAAGAGCACTTTATGTACACTTTTTGTTTTCTAGATTTTAAATCTGCCCTGCCTCCTCTTTTTCTGCCACCTGGACTGTAACCAATTCAAGACAAGAAAACCATATATTATGACTCAGGATGAACTCCATTCCTACAAATCAACAATTAGTCAGAAAGATGCCACTGAAGGAAGAGAGTTCCAGGAGTAGCAGAATTTGTCTTTAGTAAGAACAGTACATTTTTTTTCAGGAGAACCTTTGTACAGAGAAAGATAAGAGTTGAGAGCAAGGTTGGTATCTGGCATTGAATCTTCAGTGCAGAAGACATGAAGATCTGCTGCACAGAGCTCCATGGTGTGCAGCCTGACAGCAATACTTGGTATGCAGATCAGGAAGGGATGGCAACAGCAGAGGCTGTATACTAGTAACCCAAGTTTCTGCTGAGACTCTGCTATAATACAGGTAGGAGTCCCTTTTTGTCCCTGGGCTCTGTAAAAACCAGGCATCCCATCCAAACTAGTCATCTTGATCTTTCCCTCTTGTCAATAGTGAGAAACAGACACTGAAAAGTAATTTATCATTCCTCATATAGGTACATACTTTAGGATAACATCACTCATTCTGAAAGAGAGAGGTTACAGTCTTAACATCCTGCCTCTTTCAGAGATTTTAGCAGCTCCCAATTAAAAATGGCAGCACTGTCACACTGGTGGAAGCATCTATGAAAATGCTGAAGGAAAAGAACTTTTTTGGCTGCTGAACCTACTTTATGTGAACCTACTTCAGGATGCTGCAGGTCATGGAATATAATAGACTCATAGATAATGTAATAATAATAGAATCATAGACTCATAGAACAAGGTGAGTTGGAAGGAATGCATAAGGATCATTGAGTCCATCTCCTGGCCCTGCAAAGAACTAACCCAAAAATGATATTATGTGCCTGAGAGTGTTGTCCAAATACTTCTTGAACTCTGGTCAGCTTGGGCCCATTCCCAACCTAAAACTTCTTGACACATCTTCGGGCCATTTCCTTGGGTCCTGTCACTGGCCACAAGAGTGAAAACATCAGTGTCTGTCCCTCTGCTTTACCTCAAGAGGAAGGTGTGTCATGAGGTCTCCCCTCAGTCTTCTCTTCTCCAGGCTGAACAAACTGAGTGATCTCAGCTATCCCTCCAGATCTTTTGCCATCTCCATGACCCTCCTTTGGATGCTCTGGAAATCTTCATATCCTTATGATACTGTGTTACCCAAAACTGCCCCCAGCTCTGGAGGTGCTGGAGGTGAGGAGGTGAGGCCGCCCCAGCTCAGAGCAGAGCAGGACAATCCCCTCTCTTGCCTGGCTGTGATGCTGTGCCTGATGCCCCCAAGACACAGCTGGCTGTCCTGGCAGCCAGGACACTGCTGGCTCATGACAGTGCAAATGCCAGAATTTTTCAGAGCCTGATCTATACCCACTGCTGTGATTAGCCAAAAGGGAGCAGTGCTGGCAAGTAGGAACAGCAAGCCATTTTTGTCATGCAGCATGAAAGGATGGGATGACACTTCTCCAGCTAGCTCCAGAAATAAACATTGTCCATTAACAGAATGGATGACAATACAACAAGACAATACTGTGACAAGACACAGTAGATTTGCCAAAGAATTTATTAGAGTGGATTAGATCTTTTTTGAGATCCCTTTGTTAGGTTTAAGCTGCGCCCCCCTATATGAGAGGTGTGATCAAATGTTTAATTGTTATAAGTTTTTATCTAAGAATGAAATTGCACACAGATGTAAATATTCCCTTCTGTTTCCAAAAAAATCCTCTAACTCTTAACGGAAGGGGCGTATTCCTCCTCTGATTTCAGTATGTAGAAGTTGCATTGTAAGGGAATTTCCAGTGAGGTCCTTGTTGCATAGAGCAGCCGTATTTTCTTCTTAGATATGTCTATTAACCTACATTTGTTCCACTCAAGTCAGTGATATAATTCCAGCTTTTTACTGATGCAGAGGAGTCCAGGGTGTGCTGGCTGCAACATTAGCCTTCAGATTGCCGGTTCAAACAAGTCCCATACCATTAAGCAAGTTTTTCTGTACAGAACAAACTGCACTACCGAGAGGGTGGAGGTGGCTATGCAGTTAAAGCTCCAGTACTGGACTAAGGCCTCTTTGTACTATGTTTAGGAGATTTAAGGGATAAACAGCTATACTCAGCCTGTGGCTCTGGATGACTTGGACTGGGAGACTCAGGAACCCAAGAGTTGGTTTAATTGTCCCTTTCCTTAAAGAGTGTGTGTGCAAGGAGGGAGCAGCTCCCTATGAGAACAGAGATCCCTCCACAATGTAACTGTTCCCAAAACTCAGAGTCGCCCTGAATGAGGAGCACAGTTAGTGTCTGGATTACAAAATCCTCTCCAGAGAGTGGAATTCTGTTCTGCTGTGTAACCTAAACCTGCAATATAACTGCAAAGCGAGCAGTTGAGTGCAATTGTGTCTTACATAAGCATATATCTGGATATAATTGAGTTTGACTTACCATTGATATAATGACAAATAAGAAGGAAAAACTGGCATCAGGTGAACCCATAATTTCAGTGATGCTATAATCAGAAAAAGAGAGTTTTTTTTGTGTAATAGTTATATATTATTCAAAGAATCTTTCCATTCCAGAATCAGACCTCTTGCTAATGTCTTAATTCCTCACTCAAATAATAATGCTGAAGCTTTATTAGTTAATCAATAAGACATGATACAGGGTATGGTTATCATAAGATAATCATACCCTGGAGCATTTTGAGGCATGAGCCTTATGCCTCTAATCAGATTGGGTGAGATTATCTTTTGATAACCACGCCTTTGGGGAATGGCTCATTTCTATTATGAGAAAATTTTATGGTTGGGGAAGGTGTGCTTTCCTGATGTAGAAAGACAAAAATGTTACCTTAGAATTATCGACTATTTCTCTCAAGATGAAAAAAAATCAGATTTACTTTTGGAATCCTTCTGGGGAATTCCTCACTATCCATGCTATTTCAAGGCAAAAAAAACTTTGAGGCAGGTGACATGTTTGGGAGTCATTTTTAGCCTACCATATATATATTATATATATATAATATATATTATATATATAATATATATATATAAAATATATAATATATATAATATATAATATATTATATATTATATATTATATATTATATTTTTTAATATTTATTTTATATATATACTTATACTTCAAAGAAGCACATGGGAAAAAATAGTCAATGACAGTTTTGCTGTAGAGCTGCAAAACAAGGAAAGGCATTGCCTTGTTTTCTTAAATGACAACACCACCACCAAACCAACCAAAAAAAAAAAACCCAAAAAATAGCAATAAACCTCCTAGATGACTAGATGTTGTTTCTGATGTCATATATGCTACACATCCAATTGCTGTTTGTGTACATTAGAAGCCTATCTACAGTCATTTTTTGTCTACTGTTTACTAATATGAAATTGTAATGTTGGTAAAAGTTCCATTTGAAGTAAAGAAAAGAGCATTTCATTAAAACAGAAAATAACCTTTTCCAAATGCATTGGTTAGAACTAGCAATTGCATTTGGGTGTATACACTGAAAACGTACTCATACACTCTGGTTTTATAAACAAACTCAGTGTAGATACTGACATATTTTGGAAATGTTTTCTGTGAGTGTTCATAAGAAACATTAATTTAAAAGATCTCAAATTTTCTTTTAAATGTGATTCCAAAATTCAGTTTTTGGGTATTTATGAAGATATAGCTGTATGAAATGTCTGTCCACTCAATTAATTCATGGTCAGTATTAATGACCGAATTCAGTTATTTTGCTGAGTAAGGGTAAAAATTAATAATAAAACCTTAAATAATAATAATTTCAGGACTTCAGACTTCAGCTATTTTTTTTATCATTGGAGCTAGCCTCTGTGTTCCATTCCACCCCACTTCCACAGTGTGGCAAAGGAAGCCACAAAGACATGAAAAGTTCAGCCTCTGCTTGTCCAAGATGCCCATGACAGAGTCAAAAGCAGAATTATTGCCTAAATACTGAGCAAATCTCTATCCCATGGCTTGATATGGGCCTGAGGGGCTCAGTGACTAACCTGAGCCCATGTCAGGGGTCTTCTTTATGCCAGCTCAGGTGAAAGAGCTCCGGTGGTGTGCACACACACATGGCCTTTCTGAACATGAAACGTGAGCCTCTGGGCATGAGCCTTACTGCAGAACGCAGATCACACAGGGGGTGGGCTCTGACCTTTCAAAGAAGATCCAGCTGATAACCCTTCAAAGCAAAGCAACAGCTGTTTTCACAACCTGTGCTCCTGCTGCAACCATGTTCTTCTGTGCTCACATGCATCCTCTCTCCTTGTCATGATTTTTCTAATCGTTGTCTGTATTTTGTAGGTATGTGTGATATTCTTCCATAAAACACAGGAAGCTGTTTTTAGGTCAGGATGTTTGTTGCCCTTCCCTTCATCACACACACCTTTTCCATTTTATTTGCTACCATTGTTCTTGGTTAAACTGTCTGTACAGCATAATAGCATGAGATTTTGTGATCACTTTGAAAAGAGAACAAATACCAAAACAATTTCAACTAACTCAGGACATTTTGTTAATCTACCAGGACAACAGTTTGTTCCTCCATGTTTCAACATGCACTCATTTCAATTATTCTGGTATTTTGGTATTTGTGAACAGAGAGGGAGTCATGGGTAATGAGATGGTAGCAGGCTCTTCGGCCATAGTGAACATGAAATGGTTGAGTTGGAAATTTTCAGAGTAATGAGAAAAAAAGACAGCATAGTTTCTACCCTGGAGAGCAAATTTCAAGCTATTCAGGGAGTTATTTAGCAGAGTACCCTGGGAACTTGCCCTTGAGGGCTTATGAGTTCATGAATGCTGCTCAGTCTTTAGAAACTACCTTTTCAACACAGAAGCAGGAAATACACTGTGTGATAACTCAAGCAAGTGTGGCAGAAGACCAACTTGGTTGGAAAGGGAAGGTCTCCTAGAGCTCAAGAAGGAAAGGAAACTGTATGATCTCTGGAAGCAAGGTCAGATCTCACAGGAAGGTTGCAGGCCTATGCTTTGTATACGCAGGCAGAAGACACAAAAGCTCAGAGTTGAAATTGGCCTTTCTATGTCAGGCAACAAAAAGGGTGTTTTTATATATGTTAACAGCAAAAGGAGGTCTGCAGAAAACATTGGACTGGTACTTGTTGAAGGTGGTATCTGACTAAGAGGATTTAAAAAACAGCAGAGATATTCAATACATTTTTTGCCTCAGTCCTTAATAATAGAGCTACATGGTGCCCTGGGGCAGAGGCACAAGTGTGGGGACAGTGATTATCTGTTTCTGGAGACTAATACTGAAAGTGAGCAGCTGTATCAGCTGTGTGTTCACAGTCCACGGCACCTGAGGGCATTGGCCCCAGAGTATTGATGGAGATCCAAGGTGTTATGTCAGAACTCTTCTTGATCATCTGTGAACGACCTTGGGAGCCTTTGGAGGTCCCAGCTGACTGGAGTGTATCCAATGTTATTCCATCTCATAAAAAGGGTGTGAGGGAAGACCCAGGAAACTACAGTTTTGTTAGTCTAATGTCAGTATCTGGAAAAATTATGGAGAAGCTCACATTGGCTGCAGTTGAAAGATTTAAAGACACTTTAAGAATAATGCAGTCATCAGACAGAGTCAACACAGTTTCACAAAAGGAAAGTCCTGTTTAACTGGTTTAATATTCTTTTATAACAAGGTCACCTGCCTAGTGGGTAAAGGAAAGGATGTGGATGTAGTTTTCCTGGATTTAAGAAGGATTAAGGATTATTAATGGATTAAGTTTGGATTAAGTCTTCTGATACTGTCCCTCACAGCATCCCTCTGGACATCTGTGCAGCTGTGGGATGAGCAGGTGTGTTGGGTGAGGACCTGGCTGAAGGGCAGAGCTCATGGCGGGCAGCTCTGGGACCAGTTGTGTTCCATTGATTATCAGTGATCTGGATGAAGGATTGGAATGCACCATAAGCAAGCTGGCTGATGATTCCAGACCTCTGGAGGGACCAGAGGCCTTAGAGAGGGATCTAGCTAGCTTAGAACATTGGGCAGTCCTCAATGGCATGGCATTTAATAGCACCAGAAAAAGCGGGGAAGGAGTGGCTGCTGGGCAGCCCTGCAGGAAGGGATCTGAGCGTGCTGGCTGACAGCAGCTCAGGGTGAGCCCGCAGGGTGCCCTGGCAGCCTGGAGGGCAAACGGCATCCCAGGAGCCTTGAGCTCCTGCCACAAGAGAGGGCATTATCCCCTGTATTCAGTGCTGTGCAGCCTCACCTACCCTGCTCAGTGCAGTTCTGTGCCCCACAGTTTTAAGAAGGTTGTGAAGGTCCTTGAGTGCATCCAGAGGAGAGCAGCAAAGGTGGTGGGAAGGCTGGAAGGCATGTCCTGTGAGGAACTGCTGCGGGCTTTGTGCTTCTCTGCTTAGTAGAGAAGGAACTGAGGGGTGCCCTGATTCCTCTCTGCAGTTTCTTGGGGAGGGGAATTGAGGGGAAAATATTACCTCTCCTTGTGATCCAGTGAGAGGATGTATGGGTTTGGTCCCATGTAGACACTTTGCATTGCATCCAA
Organism: Tychaedon coryphoeus; assembly: GCA_013398595.1. Lineage (NCBI taxonomy): Eukaryota > Metazoa > Chordata > Aves > Passeriformes > Muscicapidae > Tychaedon > Tychaedon coryphoeus. The sequence continues at coordinate 266,167 of WBND01000313.1, read as the reverse complement.
GAACTGTAATATCTGACAAATTATGTATTACACTATCAATTAATAATAAACTGTCCACAGCATGTGAGGAGAGAACTGCAATGCCTGGCAAGCTAGTTATGACACAGAGGAGGTCCAACAGGAGTTCATCTCATCCTGAAGAAAGGCCAATATCACATTGTTACACCATGGGAGTTGAGAGAGGTATATGGGTGACCCTGCTAAGATTCTTCCCACAGCTTTGTAGCTTATATGAGGGATCAGCAAGGGATCACCTTGCACAGCTGCCCACAGACTGCTCATGGCCCAGTCTTCTAAGACTGTTTGGACTTCTCCACTTCAACATCCACTGCTCCTTGAAGCAGAAAATGTTTTAGACTTAGCCAAGAGTGGCTCTGTCCTGGCAATATTCCAGAATTGCTGTTATACTGGTTGCTGGTTTTGTAAAGTGACAAGGCTGTAATGGAGCCAGAATCTGAGCCATGTATTGTCCAATTAGCTAAATAAATTTGAATTTTAAAAAGTGAACATGGCAAAGGGATCTTTGACAAGAATGCTGAAGTTGCACTTGGCATTTATTAGTCGTAAGTCTATTATTACTTTTATTATTCTTATGAAGTGTATCTTATTATTAGAGTATTTATTTCTAATTCCTTGTTGACAACAATACCAGAAACATTGAAATTAACTTGCATTTGTTTGTCACATTGACTATTCAGACATGGGATTTTTCATTGAAATAATGGAATGTCCCTTAAAATAATTTTTATTTATTAGATATATGACTCAAGGAGTAAACATCAACATGAGTGTTAAAGGCTAACATTTCTATCTAGACTCCACAAATATCTAAACCCACTAGGGATATGGGAATAATTTAAAAAAATACAATCATCATTTTGTCATCAAGTCTCTCTCTAACTACATGATTTCAGCTTCATACTTCTTACATGAAAATTTCAGCAATACCTGTCCCTCTCAAGTATAAGTTAAGTTTTTTTTACTAACAAAGTGAAAGCAGATCCACGTCCCGTGCTCAGTTAGGGTCAGCTGCAGCAGCTTGCCCAGCACCATGTCCAGCTGGGTTTTGACTATCTCCACAGATGGAAAATTCACAACATTTCTGGGAAACCCCTTCAGTATTGATGGTAAAAAATGTTTTCTTGTGTTTAGATAGATTTTCACATGTTTCAGTTTGTGCCCACTGCCTCTTGTGCTCTCATTGAGCACCCAGGAATAATCTCCTTCTTCATTCTCTCCCATAAAGTAATTAGGCACATTGTTGAGATGCACTGTGATCCCCTCTAGTCACAGGGATATACTGAGTTATGAAGAACATCCAGGATCAGCTCCAGTACAAAAGTACTGCATGATCTCTAACTGCTATCTTCAAAACCATTTGATTAGAAAAGTGAATTTCTCCCAAGCAAATTAAAGAAGTACAACTTTCCTTAGGGCTGTCCCAAATTTTTTGATTTAAAGGGGAAAGACTAGACAATTTCACTTTGAGTACGTAGTTTTCAGAATGTGTTTCTCAATTTTCAAAGCATTTTTGAAGCACAGGGTTCTTCCAAAAGCTGTATGTGAAGATTAGAAGATTGGCTTATCAGTCATTCTCAGCAACATTCTGTACAGCTGGTAAAGAGGTGACATTGGCTTCTGACACAGAAATACAAGTGTGTTGGGAACTGGAGCAGACAAGCACTCTTTCATTTCATGGGCAAAGGCTGGGTCGAGGAGACAGTTCGTCAGCTTGTTTTCTATTGATAGAGAAAACTGGTAGTAAAGAGAAGGTTCTGGTCCAAATGGATTTAAATGCCCAAAGGGATTTAAAAATATAAAATCACCAAGACTGAAATGAGAATAGAGAACAATTTTGACAGCTAAAACTAAGGAAGTCAAAACAAAATAATCAGCATTGTTGTTTATATCTGTATCCCACACACCCCATAGAACACTGGTTGAACATATCTGGTTGGCTACTGAGAACATAAAGTATCTCAGAAATTTTCTGTTGAGGAAGGGTTCTTTTGTAGCTTTTTTGTTGTTGTTGTTGTTTGTTTGTTTGGGATTTTTGTTTGTTTGTTTGTTTGTTTGTGTGATGGTTTAATTTTGTTTGGGATTTCTTTCCATGCAGGAAGGAAAGTTCAAAAGATTCAGATTCTCCAAAACAAGTGACTGGACTGGAATCCAGAGTGGTGTACAGTCTTGTTCCCCAGAGAGGAGGTCATGTGCAATAATATTTTCTTACCTTCCTACATTTTTAGTAAAGATTTTTTATTAAGTTTAAATATCTCCCTTTTTCAGTGTTCGCAAGATTTGTAAACACTTATCAAAAAGCCACTGCTAAGCCTTTAAGGTTAAGATCTTGAATAAGAGAAAACCAGGGTGAAAGTTTTGCTCACAATTCTTTCCAGTAGCCCTCCCCAGCACATGAAAACCCAACCTGCTGCAGTAAGTAGCAAAGCTACTGCTTTGAACTGCCAAGATTTTGCTCAGTCACTCTTAAACACTTCATGGCAGACATCCAATATCTCACTATAAACTCTACAAGCACACTCTTTACAGCTTGTTAACAACTTTATGTTTTTGTTCTCAGAGGAGCATATCATTAATCATTGCCCAAGACCAGTAAAACCCACATTTTAATAATTTGTTTTAAACCTGTAAGATACAGAATCCCTTTGTCCTGGTGAAATGGACACACAGCTAGTAACCCAAGAAATGCAAGGGAAGAATGCAGGTTCTCCTCTTTTGGCCCTCCTTGGTCATTAATATGTTTGCCATCACCAGGACTGGTGTAATTATCTAGGAATCCAATACAGCACTTCTTATTCTTCACTCTTCATTGCAGTGTATTTTCCCCAAAATTAAAAATAAAACACAAAAACAGTAAAAAATAAGGAGATAACTGTAACTCAGAATAAAGATGAACTTCCAGTCCAGCTGTGATCAGCAAAGATTCCGTCTGTATTTCCAGTTGAATCTGCAGAGTTTAGGTCCATCATTTTCACAGAAAGGAACTATTTCTTTGGCAGTAGGATTCAAGGCCCTGCAGAGCTCTGAATACACTAGCTGTGGCTCACAAAATTGAACAGAATGAAACCCCTCATCACTTATAGTCGACAGGAAGGATTTGAATTCACTGGTTGCAGATTTAATTGCAAATTTGACTGCAAATTTGACTTCACTTTAAAAAATGTTGTCCTATAAAGTATAATTTAGTCAACTATGCACATACTTTGAAGCCTCATTTAAAACCAATCCTTTTCCCAAATGCTATTTTTAGATCATTAAACAAAGACTTCTTAGTATATTAGTAAAAGTATGGCACTCTAGTATGTGAAATGTCACTCCAAAAACTTTCCACCTGAGGCTGGTTATTCATGTACTCCACTTGAGAATGAATTGATTATTTTTAATGAAACCATATGTCATACTTTGCAACTGAAAATNAAGGCAAATACTTCCTTCTAAAAACTTCTTTCCTCTCCACTTTAAATTGTGAAAAGTTGAAATGCTAGGGATAAACTGTGTTTCTGTTTGGGTGATACCCAGAGTTTCTCCTCATTTGACCAGCTCAGTGGACACCTTGGACATATTGTTTTTATTTTTCTGTGATGTCCCTGGGAACCAGAAGCAGAAATAGTAAATGTCTTGAAAGAAAGAATTAATTTGAAATGGATATAATGCATTAAATCCCTAACAGGCTGTTGAAGTGACTGTGAAAATTTAAGCACTGAGACCTACATACACAAGATTTGATGAAGCAGAGTTTCGAGCAGAAGAGTTTGATCCAGAGAACACCCTGGATTCTGCTCTCATCTTTGCTGCCTACTACCTCTTGCAGCCTTAGTTAGATGAATTTGAGCAATCAGAATGAGATATAGGCATGACTGAGGTGTCTTAATTCCATTTCTGTGATGCCACCCTTCATGCACACAGTGTTAATTTTATAAGTTAGTCTCACAGTCTCTGGGCTCTAGAATCCCATAAGCACTACCTAAATCACATCAGATCAGTCTACAGTGTCACCATGAGACCTAGAAACTCATGGAGTGACAGGAAAGCCCTGCTCAGTATATGTTCTCCAAGCATACCTAACTGAAGATGACAGAATGAGATCCTCCACTGAATGCAATTGCATTTGTTATCCTTCTCAGACTGCTCTTTTAATCCTTTTCAGGTGCTGCTCCTAGTGGCACAGGTAACTCATGTATTCAGTCTCAGACCTATAACACTTGTGTGAAATGAAAAAAACAAGTTCAGATACTTCTTCAGCCACAGCGAGTCCACAAATATTCCTTTTACAGAAAGCAGTATAAACGCCCAGGACATAGGTCATGAAGCAAAAAAGCAAGTTTTACTGGACAGCAGAGTAGCAAGTAAAGGGCATGATTCTACAGTGGGTCACAGGTCTTCTCCTGGGAAAAAAGTCAGAACTAACCTTTGCTTCAGCTCCAACCACGTTTGGAGAGGAAGGAGTGAAACAAGAATACACACTGTGTTAATTTAAAGGCCCACAATATATTCACAATATTCTCACTATGCTTCTTTGTAAATATTATGCCTTGATCACCAAAGCATCCTAAATGCCTTTTATACCAGAGAATTTCTAGCTTACTTCTCCTTCCAGTTTCTGGGATATGTTTTTCACATTCACAAACACAGCTCTGCCTAATTTCATACCAGAAGATATACAAAACCCATACAAAGGGAATCTATTTTGTTGTAAAAGGTGGAAAGACTTAAAGGAGAGCCATGTCAGTAGTAAAAATGAGGGCTGCAGATGCCTTTGTTGTTCTAGGAAGGCATACAGATGCTGTGCCAGCTCTAAGGATATTTGCTCTGATTTAGCAACACAGAACAGAAATTAAAAAACATAGAGCATCTTTGGTGGGGAGCACAAGATGAGAGCTTCATGGAAGGATGAAATTTTGGAGATGGATTTAATTTTAATAAAAAATACACTGGACATACCAAGTAGGAAACAGAGGTAAGAAAGATGAAAGTAACATTTTCTGCTCCCAAATGTGCTCATTTGAGCATAGCTGCTGCTAACCAGAGTCAAAGGCAAATTATCCTGGAAGACTGCAGATAGCGGGCAACATACAAAGGATAAAAGTGTGGAGATTTACGATAAGAAAATTATTGTTGTTTAATTAAACTCTTCTGAAGGCCATATTTTAAACCATTACACTGTTAGTAAAGCAAGAGGTGCAAATAGTTTTAGGGACAGAAAGAGTCAAAAAGTATGTGGGAGATGGCAGGGTCTGGCATGAGCATTACTGCACAGGGAACACGGCTGAGAGGCAGGAGGCAGCAGATCTATTTCAGACTGTGCTAGTGGCTTGCTTCTGAGTGAATCACAAAGATTCAAATACTTAAGAGCAGCTTCTAATTCCAGATGCTGTGCTTTAGACATCGAGTTTCTTTTCAAAAGCTTTGGACACCTGCAGTTATGCCTATAATCAGATGGGATATTCTCTGGATGAAGTCATAAATATGTCAAGCCAAGTTCTGAACAGCTTGGGAGTGAGGTTTCATGTTATGGCAAAAAAGATTGGCCAGAAAACTTTTTGTATAAGAGCTGCCCTGCTCCCACCTGATTCTCCCATAATCTGCATTTGCTTTTTTTGGGATAGGGCTGACCTCAGAGAGCCTGGGGCTAAATTGGCAGAAACACTCACTTGTGGGGGTTTACATATCTTCTGGATTAGCTCCTTGAGTCATCCTCCTATGTGGCCTCACAAGAATTAGAGGAGGGCAGGGAAGCAGTGAGGAGAAATAAGGATTCGCTCTGAGGAAGTCACATTTCGAGACTAATTTGAACATGTATGTCTTATTCTCACCATTCATTTGTTTCAATTTAGCCCCTGGCTCACCAAAATTGGGATGAATACAGGTTATTGTAAGGCCACATTAATGGGAGTAAGAATGAGGAAGCATAAAGACTGAGATAAATGAATACAAATCTTAAGTACAATGCTCTTATTCTCATGTTTCTTCCCAGCTGTATCTGCTGTATTCCTTTCATAGAATCACTTAAGTTGGAAAAGACCTCTGAGATCACCAATTCATTCTCCCCTCTCTCCTTATTAATGCTCTTAAAACACACATTTGTTTAGAATCAAAACTAATTGAAATATGTTGTGTGTAGTAGGTTCAATCATCCTGTATCTTCAAACTGATCCTACCACTTTTAGTTTCACTTCATGTGTGCTGCTGTTTCTTAGAGTTACCCTGAAACTCTTCAATCAGTGCCTGTTATCAGAGCCTGACAGGAGGTGCTTCTTCCAACTCTCCAACTGGGAGGAGAGAGCTTGCAGTAGGATCAGCACTGGTCTGCCAAGACCTCTCCAAAAGTCAGCCTTTGAGAGGCATTACTACTTCAAATACTCAATTAGTGAAATCTTGGCTCTGCTGAAGAAGGCATTGGGATCTTTGCCACATGAATGTAGTGAAGCCAAGATTTCATCCACTCTATATGCAGTTGCAGTACACTGAGGCTCAGGACTTCAGGCTCACCCATAAAAGGTTATTCCCTGCTTCTAAGTTAACTCAGGGGTTTTTGCAATTATGGACCACCCACTATTTCATTATGACAGCCCCCACAGAGACAGATATGTCAGCATGGCTGTGAGAAAAGGAGGGTGTATGGAATCAGAGCTAACAGGTGTTGAAAGGTATGATGGGGGAGTTTTCCCATAAATTTCAGACTGAAAGAGTACCTGAAGAAGTGCACAGGAAACACCAAGCCACATTTGTCAGCAACTAATCATAAAAAAATCCCCATGAACTTAGCTTTTACTTTCCACAAGAGCACATACTCTTAATGTGCAGTTTAGTGATAACAGGAATAGCAGTAACCTGTTCAGTCATATTCATTTTGATTCCTGTTGCAGCTATTTTATAAGCTGATTTATTGACTGAAACACAAAGTATGACCAACAATTAAAAGTCAGTGATATGTGATTACATTCCCATAATGTCCCTATAACCTGTTAATATAGGGAAAAAAATGATGTCTACTCCTTTATATAAAATGTATACCATTATCCACAAAATTATGCTTTATTTATAACTGATGATACATAGCTATTAATAAGGATTAATATCTAAATACAAGCATTTTAGGGCTTCCTTAGGACCACGTGAAATCACAGCAATTATTTGTGTACTGAAAACAGTACATCCAGTAAGAACTATTTTCATCACCTGCAAGTGGCCTGTAAGTGACCTGCATCACTACCACACATCTAGAAATATTCCTTATTAAAAAGAAGAAGAAAAAAAAAAAGAAAGGTGAGAAATCGAACTGATGAAGTACTAAGACTGTGGGAATGGAAGAAGTAGTTTCCTGCAGGAACAGGAAACTTGATTCACAGCTTGAGCTGTGAATCATTATCCTACAAATAGAAGGGCAGTATTCTATAAAATAAACATGGGAGGGGGAAAGAAAAAAACTAACAGGCTGCCTTGTTTTGTGCTCACTGCTGAATTCACAATTATATTTTTGTGCATGGAAAATACTGTATAAAAAGTATAAACAATCTCAATGGGATTTTTTTAATACTTCATGTTCAATATGATGTAAAAATAAAAGCCATAGAAAATGGGTATAATATGGTATTTCTTTTTAAAACAAGGGAACAAATCCTGCAACACTTCTGTTTGCAGCTGGTTTGTTACACTTCAGTAATGAAACAAAAACTTCTTACTACCTGTAAGATACACACAGTATGTAGAAATTGGCATCATCCCTTTGGCTAAATTTCAAACAACTAATTTTATAATACCTTAGGCATTTACTCAACACTTGGAAATGTCATTCTGTGAATAAAACAGACTATGTTCCGTGTCAGCTGCACTAAACAAACAGCCATTCAAAGCAAATATTGACAGAACCTCACTTAATGCAGGAGAGAATGTCCATTTCCATTGCTTTATTTTCTTCAAAACGATGAACTATTACACTTGTGAACACAGGAAGACAACTGTATCCATTAATATATCCAAGCTTGAACCAGATTAGGTCCCAGAAAGGAGGTCTATAGTGCCAGTTCCTCCAAGCAGAAACTGATAAAGTCTGTCCACTTAATTTTAAGTGCACTGAATCATGCAGTTAGTCACCATTGCATAGGTTTAGATCTACCTATAGATGGGTAGTTTCTTCTTAAAAATATATATGCTCATATTTTAGTCACTATTGCTCACTATTGTGGAGTCCTTTTACAAATTTTTCCTTGTGCTTGATAGAAAATAGGGATTCATTCTTTTAAAGGAAACATTTTGCATGTCCAAAAATAGCTAAATTAGAATAGTTTCTGTATGTATAAAGGAAGAGGTTATTTTTAAGGGGTTGTCATACTTATTTCCTAGCTTTCTACTTCCATGTTAGGAAAGAGGACAGCAATCAAGTTTAAAACCAGCAATGCTGGTTTTATTCTGGTATAGAAGAATAGCAGGAAAGTAAATGTCTCTTTTATTTTCTTATGAATAGTAATCTATGTCGGACAACAAAACAAAAATTGATCATGGTTCACTAACAAAGGTGAGAGCTGTCCATGAAATCCAAGGGTATCCCTTCCAAGGCAACATCTACTGCATTTTAAGTATTTATCCATGCAAATCTCACATAAAGTGAAAAAGAAAATTATCCTTTCTAAAGCCAAAAGAAAAGATGTGCTTTTGTTGTGCAAGCATTCTGTACCCTAGGAACAAGAATAACTTATGCCAACATCTCCCTGGGCTACCTCAAGCATATTCTGAAGCAAGCTGCTGACTTCCAATAAGAACAGAACTTAGGCACCTACAAGGAGTACTTAAAAAGTATAACAATATTTAAAGAAATACTTTCTTCATGTGTGGCATAGCAGCTTGCATGGCCAGGTTCTGGACCTATGTGTTTCCACAGTATTGGGCAAGAGAAGGTACAGGGTAGAAGATTCCAGAGAGATTCTCAAAAACTTCACCAGTTTACACACAAAGGTACTTTTGGATGGTATGATGCTTACAGCTAGCAAAAATTTTCACAACTTTTTTACTTCATTTTCTGTGAAATAAACATGGGAAAAGTGAGAGCAAGCCTAAGCAAGATGACCCAGTGCATCCCATTTCGCAGCACAGGGTCAGACAGTGCTTTAGAATTACTTCTGTAGCTCACAACAGCACCCATACCCTGCCCTGAGATATGAGTAACTGATGTGGAACTTGTCTTTCCCTGTCAGTATCATACTGACAGAGAAAGAACAGTAAGACAAGCAACTGGACAGGTACTCTGATGTTCTTCAGCTGGTGAAATTCTTTCCATGTGCTTTTCTTTGTGGCTATGCATGAGAGCACAAAATTCCACCTCCACACTGTATGACTCCCAGGAGATTCTGTTGCCAGCGTGCTGCAGCATTTTTTCCCTACTTTTATTCTTATTTGGGATGGCACTTATTTCAGAGACCAGACTACTTTCCTTTATATGATAAGCAATAACTAATATTTATATAGAGATTTATATACACAATGTTGACATTAATAAAACTGGTTATATTGTAAATATGATTTTTAAAAAATATATTATATAGTTTTCTTTCCTTATTGGTATTTTTTCCCTATAAACAAGCAGGTTAACCAAGTAGGCATGTTAAAAATTGATTCCCTAATTTCTGCCATATGATCTCAATACAAACACTTTTAATTTTCAAATGTAAGGAAAAGAGCCTTGTGTGAATTTATAAAAGCCCTCCTGCATATTTCTTTCTGGTTTACAAATTTCTTTCAAAGCAGCGTAATCAATACCAAGTAGTTTATGACAAAATGAACAGAGATAAGCAGAGTAACACTCTATAAAGAGGCAGGAAAAGAAAATATAGAAATCTATACTGAAACACAAAACATAGAAATACAAAGTTGTGTTTATTTCTGGAGACAAGGAGAGAATCATTTTTACCAAATGTTTATGCTGTGTGAGAAGCAAGCTTGCTCTATTAATGAAAATTGTAGAGTGCAAATTCATCTTACATTGGAGGAAAAGTGTCTACTGAATGCCATTCTCTGGGTTGTGAGGACTGCTATGCTAGATTTTTAAGCTTTTTAAGGTGTCCAATTTGAAGAGTATGAAGCACCCACTGAAGCACCTGCATGTGCTTCTGGAGTAAAGAGGGGGAGTCACATCATTTTGTGTGGGAGGACTGCTATGTTATATCATGAGAAGAAGAGAAGAGGAGTAGTACATATTTGGGATTATATGACTTGTAAATTCATAATATGTTGTTTATGGATGATCTACTCATATGACATTCCTTTAGCACTACAAAAACAAGAAGATATTTCCAGAATTAAAGTTAATTCTTTCCCAAGCTGAATGTTTCAGTTCAGTCAAATAAATTTCACCCTTAAACCATAATTTCTTTCTAGCAGCTATAATGAGGAATTAGGGCTCAATTGTAGCAGGTAGGCAAGATGAACTCCTAAACCAATACTAGTTAGAGACACGGTTGAGTTAGAAGCACAGAAGAAAAATCCAGTTCATGAAGTAGGGGGAAAGTTATCTGTGTGAATGGGATATGACTCAGTCTGAGGATGGGATGGAACAGCATTAGGGACAGAATCCATCTGTCTCTGGAAGGCCCAGCCTTAACTAAGGGATGCAGAGCCAGCAGCTTAACAGGATTCCATACAGACAGAAGTGATGTCTCAGAGGACAGCTGTTTTCTGGCATAGCACCAAAATGCAAGTGATTCTTCTTCAGCCTATAATGCCGTACAGAAGAAGGTGTTGTGAAATTCCTCCTCAGCAGCCTTCTCTGACCTCCTCAGCACCACTGGCAGCAGAAGAGATGAAAATGCAGTGGTAAATATCATGCCTAGCAGAGCCAATTCAAATGGGAACCTCTGGAAACTTTTCAGGCTGGGTTACACAAAACACTTGCTGTGTGACATTACACCATAGATCTGTTCTAGGGGTTGGAAACCATTGGAGTCAGATTTTGCTGATGTGCCCTAAAGTCTAGACGTGTCCCTTGGGTCACCATCTGAAAATCTTGCTTCACAGTACAATTGTTCCTTATTATTCTTGCTATTTAAGAGACTCATATCCTAGCTTATCCCCTAAAGGACCTGGATACAGAAGAGCTGATGTGTTTCTGCTGTATGGCAGATTAATTCCTTGGTTAGGTTACTGATAATGTAGTTTGACATTACTGCCAAACAAATTTAACAGCCAGCTGCTACCAACACTGGCAATTCTTTCCCCCTCCCCCCCCCAACTTGGTCCTCATGCCCTGGCACATGGGAAAGTGTGTTGGGAAAACCTCTCTGACACAGGGAAGGAGAAGCTGTGGTGTGTGCATGAAGAAATGCTAGCACATGGGTCCTGCCCTTCACCTGGGGCAGCATTTGTCAGCATAGCAGCAAAATGAGTTACAAAACTAGCCTGTCATAAACAAGAACTTCTTTTGAACATTTGTCATAGGACTGAAAATGGCAGTTTCAAATTTCTTAGCGTCCAGCAGAAAACTGAGCTTTGCTGCCTTTATTTCACTTTGGAAGCAGAAAATGTAAAGAGAAATTTACACAATATGAGTGTCTGCAAACAGACTAATCCTGTGACACTAATCCCACTTTACTTTATACTAACAGTCACAAATAGATGACTTCCAAGTATCCACCTATTTTATTGGTAAAAATCTGGTGGTAATCCAACCTAGGAAAGGAGATCTTTTAGTTTGCACCAAGGATTTTACCATAAAAATACTTTGACTCTCTGTTAGTAGTTATAGAGGATCTTTCATATGGAAGAATACACAGCTAATAAAGACATGAAAAACATTTTCATGAAAACATGAAAAATGAAATTCCATATGCTTCCTTAAAATTAATCTAAATAAAACCTGTTCCAAAATACATTAGTGTCAATTCCTGCTATAGGCAAAATATAACTGCCCTGAACTAATGTAATTGTTTGTTTCCGAAAAAGTTTCTGGAAAAAATGGAAAATCTAGGTTCTGATTATAAGAAATACATTTCCAGGTTCTTAGAAAAGGCTGCAAGGTGTAAGAAATTAGATAACTCAATCAAGGCCATAAAGAAGACTGTGTCTTCCACAGTCTCTGCACACATCTTCAGTATTAGACCAAACTACAGGGCAAACACTTGGCTCTTATCACTGCATCATGTGTTCTAGGAAGAATAAATCTCAGTCAAATCATATGAAAAGTCATGGTCTCTCTCAGATAGACACTTCATATTCTTACTCCTATTTAATTTAGGATTCTCCTCTTTCAATATCTAAACAATGAGAGCTGTATTTAAAAAGCAGAAAACATTTTATTATATATGCCTTCTCTGTGAAGATCTAGTTCTGTTTGAAAAGCCTTCAGAATTAGGAATGCTGAGCAGTACTGAGAAAAAGGAATTACATATCCATTATTTCCTTCTTTATATTTCTTGTATGTTATTACTAGATATGTGTTAGATGGATGTTGCCCAAAAGCAGAGTCCCAAATCTGACACTTCCCAAAGTACTTGGAAGTTCAGGAATAAGAGAGTATTCCTCAAGTGAGGCCCTAAGCTCTGGGATCTGATTCCCTCTTTGGTCTATTACTCTCTGGATTTAGGAACATTCCAGGCATGCTACATAGTTCCTCGTGTCTTGATTTCAAAGAGGATAAGGCCTGAGAGGTGGGAGGGCTGGAAACAATGCAGAACAAGGTAAATGAGGTTTGATAACACTGGTCCCCAGAGTGCCTTTGGTTTTTTTGTGGGAGAATATGCAAATAGCAGCATCAAGAACACGAAATTCTGATGAACTGAAGTATGCACTGAAACCTTGAAAGCTTTCACCAGGCTAGATGGTGACAGGTGCTTAGAGCTGTGGGTCACTGTACATCTTTTACTCGTTCCACAATGAGGGTAGTATGGAGAAACGACGCAGTGTAATTGAACCAAATAAACACACTTGCTAAATAATACACAAATATGCAAGGTATAGCTAGAGGCATGCTGCTGCTCTGCTGGTTTCTGGTAGCTTCTCTAAACTATTAGCACGATAAGCACGAAACTGGGTAACTAAAAGTTGCACAAGTGACTTACAGAGACACTAGTATAGCCTTTTACACTATAAAATCAAATTGGTGCTGCAGAAATCAAATCAATAAATAAAAATTAATATACACTGTAAAAAGAAAGTAGTCCACTATGTTGTCTTTTTTATTTTTTAATGAAAAAAGTTACATGCAATGTTTGAGGGAGTCATGGTCAATTAGAATAACATTCTCAAATATCACCAATCATAACTGGGAAAGATTCAGACAATAATGCTAAAGTAATACTGAAGTGGTCTGGAAGCTGAAGTGGTCTGAGATGTATGTAGTTTCAGCAGCCTGTAAGGTAATTTAGTGCATTGTATTTATATCCCAAATGCTAACCAGACAACTGATAAACAATTATATACCATTTTACCCTCCAAACCAAAATCAAAACAATAAAAACCTTTAACATAAGTGCAGCAATACTAGCTATGAAGACATATGTATCCACATTTTGGCTCCTTTATCTAATGCAAACAAAATACCAGGACAATAAAGAAGATATAAATATAGATAGGACTAGGTTCCTCTCAAATAAACTTTGGTCTATCTGAGAATTGTGCATATAGAATTAAATTTCCTCTTATTTTACCACTTTCTGCAAAGACATTGAATGAATTCTCTCTGGTGTTCACGTAGGATAATTCCAAGTGCCGTTAAAATAGCATTGGTAGACATTACTATTGACTGCTCTTTTATAGTGCATGATCATACAATACACATCCCCAAATACAGTATGATAGAACACTATTCTGTTTATATATATATGTTTAGAGATATATATGTATGTATATTATATATGGACATAATTGCATATAGTTATATATTTGCACGGCTCATTACAGAAAACTGTGCTGTTCAGTCTTGGCTGTGGTATGCCACATCTTGGTATATGAAGTTTTGGGATTATGCAATTCAATACCCTATTAGGATGTAAAAGTGGAAAATGGCAGAAGAGACATCTCTGAAAGTGTTTGACATTTCCCACCCTGAACTTTACTGAAGTTAGAGGTTTAATAACACCAGCACATGCCATTTTATAGCACTCTCACTGTAGACTTCCCCAGCTAGAAAAGAGTGGGGCCATGGGAGGACTCCTGACTAAGAGATTTCTGTATTGAACAGCAATTATATGAGAACTGCAACCAAGATCAAAGTGCAACCTGCCTACAGGAAAACATCTCAGAGATGGTGAATGAAGTAATGCACTCTAGTGCAGAAGGTAAATGTCAAAACCTAATGTGCTTTTCCATATTTACTGACCACAGTACTGAACTGGTCAACTTTTCAAAAACAAAGGATAGATAATAAAAAATTAGTTTTAAGTGAACACTAAACTTAGACCATTTCATTAAATCACTACCTTGTTACATTTGCATTTAGTATGTTGCATTTAATATATTTTTTGCTTTCAAAAGATTTTTTTTTCAATAGACCTTTGCATGGCCTACAGTTGTTTGAAAGTATTCGTCTTTTAAAATTTCTTACCAGTGAACATAGTAGAATCAGGACAGAAGATTTCTGAAAAAAAGATCAGAGTTGATTGTGTGTGGCTTATCAGCACCTCTTGGGAAGGATTGCTGATTTCTCTCCAAACTGCCAATATCAAGGATGGCCCCAAGTTCTGTCAACATGGCAGCAAAACAGTGATATTTAACTGACAATTTTTTCTCCCTGTGATTTATGGGACTATTAACACAGGCCATTCCTATGAAGGAATTGACAAACCCACCACTATGGCATTCCAATCCTCAGTTCCAAGCTGTTTTATGCTTCTCTGGCACCACCAGAATGTTAAAGAAAGAAAACATTATCTGAGAATATCTCCTCACTGGTCAGCTGCTTGCCAGCATTAAGGGATCTTATCTGAATCCTTGATACAGGGGGTTGGGACACAACTATTTTGTAGTTCTTGAGAAAAGTGCAGTGCAAGTAAGAAGTCCTCCTACATGTTTTACCTGTCCTGATTATGCGCATCTATTTTAATTTATTGTCTCCCTGAGGCACAGGCATTTTGTAAAGCACTTGCCCAACATGAAATTCAGCAGTCATCACTAAGCAATTCACGCACCCCTCTCCTCTTTCTTCAATTTCCTTTTTTCTGCAGGTTCTCCAGTAGCGTAAAATGAAGATGCAGCTTCCAAAAGAGTCCAACAATTCAATACCTGCCTCTCCCATAATGATGGAAACAATGATTTTTGAGTACATATTTTGCATCATTCTCCTCAGTGTCATTTTGGTGAGTTTGACTCTCGTTCCAGTCAAGTCAATATGAAATTCAATACCAACATGGGCAAGGCAGAATTTGACTAGAAGTCATGAATATCCTTCATCTGGCCAAGGAGTCTGAGGGCTGATCTTCCCACTGCTTGGTGCAGTTTGTGGGAGCCACCAGAATTCACATATCTTTTGTTCTCTGTCCCAAAACAGAGAGAGCAAAATCGCCTATGAAAATGTTTCAGCAATTAAATAAACACTACAAGCACAGAGAAGTTAAACTTCAGGGGTGAGTATAAATATACTTGATTGGTTCAAAATGTTTTAAGAATGAAAACCAGGGGCCATGCCTCTCCCTGCCTTGAAAGGAGCTGTGATTAATGTGAAAAAAGCTTTTAAATCAGAGCAGGAAAATTGTGTCTTCTGGTTTTTTGAATATTTCTTTGGTAGTTTTGATGAAGTGGAAGCTCTCCTTGGAGAAAACACATTGCTTCCTATAATGCATGCCTGATGGCAGCAGGTAAGAAAGGGCTTCCCTTTCAGAAGCAAACTGGAGAAAAAGCATAAAATTTAAGGATAGAAACGAAGTAAAACTTTGAATGCAAAATGGTCCTAGTCATGCAGGTGTTCCTTTGTTAATCACAGTTTACTGGCAAGTGTCAGAACCAAGGACATTGTGTCATGGGCTGAGGGAGTCTTGAAATGTGAGAGCACATGACATAAAAGGCTGGGCTGAATCATAGTCTTCAAACACATTATGAAACACTTCCACACAAAAAGGATGTCATAGCCCTTGGCCTCCTCCAGCAAACATTATATAATGTGTACAAGAGCAGAACAAACAACTTGGAGAGGTGTGACACAGAGCATGAACACCTACCTCATCATCCAAGCTAGATGAAAGATATCATTGTTGGGAAATAAAGTTAAACAGACTCACAAAAAAGGCTTGTCTCTTAATCTGGAGATCATTACACAATGTAACATACTATTGACTAAGACTGTTTCAAAAGCTATAGTGATAAAATTATGTTTTTTAACTGGAAATAAAAACTACGTAGAGAAGACAAAAATTTTCTTTAGGTGCCACCATCAACAGGCATTGCTGCCACTAGGAGCACTGGTTTCAGTCTAACAGAATATTCACTAAATATGTAGTAGATCAAGTCTCCTGTGCCACCTACTCTACATGCTGTTTATTCCAGTTATGAGGTTTCTTTGAACCAGCTTTTTGTAGAATTGTTCTTCCCCCTTAAAAGGGTCCTTTTGAGATATGTAAACCTGTCCCATCCTTTAATAAATAAGTGTTCACATATATTAGGCTGTAAACAAGGATCTTCACCAGATGTAGATAATAAATATTTACTAAATATTTCAAACTATCCTGGATGAATTTTTTCATTAGAAGAAAATATAATCATAAAATATAACCTAGTTATCCTTAACCCTGCTGGCTATGAGCTCATCTGTTTCCTTCTCTCACTACCTTTCTGTAATTCTTACCTTCTGCTATAGAATAAGAATTAATACTTGGTTTCCCCTTTCTTGATATATATTATTTCTGAAACAGTGACTTTAGTTTTCTCTCTATATGGGGTTTTTTTTAGATTGCATCGTCTAATTTTTGATTTTGGGACGTCTAGTAAAACTTCTTTAAAAATTTCTAAAATAATTCATATTTTCTCAGTTCCTTTTAATAAGTTATTTATCTTTTAATTAGTTACAACATTATTTAACGAGAAAAGAAGATATGAAACACAATTTAGGAAAGATACATATTACCCAACACATTTTTTTTAAACAAAAGAAATTCATTAAACAAAAGAAATTGCTTAAAAATAGGGCTTGTTGCAGGTAAAGAAATGGTGGTGGCAACATTTAGTAATGAAAAATAAGGGTAAATTTTTCCTAGTTGAATGGATTAACCTTGCTAATCTGGATTTGTTAGTTTTCTGGCATAAAAAGTAGAGTCTTGGTGACAAAATTTGGTGTCTGTAGTGTTGTGTTCAGTTCTAATTTGCCGTGTTCAAGTGAGACAAGGAGATCAAAGCAAGCCCAGTGAATGTATACAAAGATCATTAAGGGCTTGGAGTATTTACCGTGTGAAACAAGCCAGTTCAGGTCAGTCTGAGAGGAGAATGCTCAGAGGGATCTTACCAGCCTGCACAGATACCTGATTAGGGAGGAATAGAAGGGGTGCAGAGAAGATGTAGCCAGACTCTTCCCACTGGCGCCCAAAGGAAGGACCAGCAGCAATGAACATGAATCAGGAAATTCTATTCCTATGTAAGAAAACACTTTCTTGCTGCAAGGGCAGCCAAACACTGCAACAGATTACCCAGGGAGATTCTGAAGTCTCCACCCTTGGAGATGCTCAAAACCCAGCTGGATGTGGTCTTGAGCACCTTGCTTTAGTGATCTTTCCTCAATTTGGACTAGATGATCTGGAGGTCCCTTACAACCTCAACCATTGTGTGATTTTATGAATCTAGAATCAAAACCAACCAACCAACCCACCAACAAACCAACCCTTATAAACTAGCCATAAATACATTAGATCAGAAATTTAGATGTTAAAAACCTTCAAAATAAAGCAATTCTGCAGAAACTGAATTTTCCTCCTAGTTTAGAGGTTGAATTTCATGAGTTATCAAAGTATTAGAAGACAATTTCACACAGTTGTTTGCAGTAAGACTAATCCTCTCAGAAGACAATTTCTAGTCTCAATTTTCAAAACTAGGATTTTTAGAGCATGAAGAATGTACAGGTATTTCATACATCCTGATCTAGGCACAATCAGTTTGAATTGTTTGCCTCCCCTAAAGGTCTACCAGCATTAGTGCATATGTAATTGTTCCCTCACCCAGTTCTGTTAAATTATATAGTTAATCATAAAAAGATCCTAAACAGGTTATCTCAAGCAAGTTTCTAAACCAGGTGATTTCAGCAGAACTGCCAGAGAACAATTACAAACATAAGTTGAGATGGGTGGTGGTCTCTCACATAAAATCTTTGGCAAGTAATGCTGGGGACCAGCTTATTAGCTTGTATCAGCTGTAGGCAGAATAATTCACCTTACCATGGCCAAAAGTACAGGTAGGTGTAGATGTTAATTTCTTTCTCCAGACATCAAAGGAAGGCTATTGAATAGGTATTGAATAGAGATGTAGTTGGAATACCAAGCTTTATTAGGGCCCCAAGTGCATCTCTTCTCCAGGAACCATGGTCTCACCTCAAGTACCATTCAAAGTTTTGCACACCTCAATATGTGAAGAGCATCAAACCATTAGAGCATGTCCAGAGGAGAGTGATGGTGAAAGATCCTGAGGATGAAACTTAGGTGCAGCAGCTAAGTTCACTCAGCTTCTTTAGCTTTGAGAGGACAAAGGTGAGGTATGACCTCCTGGCAGACTACACCTTCCTCCAGGAGAGCAGTGGAGGGGATAGCCCTGATCTCCTCTCTCTGGTCCCAGCTACAGGGCACAAGGAATTGGAACCAGGCTGCATTAAGGAAAAGTTCAGGTTGGACATTAAGAAATTATTCTTCACTGAGGTGGCCAGTCACTCAAACAGACTCCCCAAGGAAATGATCATGACAAAAAGCCTGCCAGAGTTCAAGGAGCACATGGATGACGCTTTTAGATTTAGATTTAAGCAGTTCTGTGAGGAGCAGAGATTTGGGCTTGATGATCCTGCAAGCTTCCTTCCAACTGGAGATATCCTGTGTTCCTCTGATTCTGTGGTTTAGCTGCCTAAGGCTCAAACTTCCCACTGGCTTCATGCAGCTCTGTGACCTTGAGTCAGAGGCATGCCTAGAAAGAGTGGTGTGAGAAAAAGCTGTGGGTGGTGGGGTTCTGTCCACTTCTGCTGTAGAGCTGCTTCTAAGCTCAGGCTCTTGCTCTCAGTTTCTGCTTGTGCTTGGTCTTCCACCTTCCAGCCTCTTGGCTCTGATCCTGATCTGATCACTTGATATTCTGTCTTGGTCTTGGACTGTCTCATCCCTACGGGCTTGCCTGTGGTCTGGTCTGTGAGCTGAGCCTTGATGCCATCACTAGACGTGCTCTGCTCTTCGTGCTCAGCCACTGTGGGACTGCACCCTTGCCAAGGTCCTTCACCCCTGGCTCACCTGCTCTCAAAGTGCCAGTACATCTCAGAGATCTCCTGCCCTTGCTGCTTCTGCGCAGTACAGCCGAGATCCTTTGGAAGGTACAGAATAAACCCCCATGCTAGTCCTGCAGATAGAGCTCCTAAAAAACATGAGTACTGCAAGGAATACCTTTACCTTTAAAAGCATACCTGACCTCTTACATAGAATTCCTGCCACCAAGACAGACGGATGAGCATTTGAATCTACTGCTCTTCTATGCCTTAGAATGGAGAAACAACTGCGGGAAAAGCACCTGAATTTTGTTGCAGTGTGAAATATCCTGACAGCAGCTTTTGGCTGTCTGAGCTTTGTAAGCTACTCTGTTGAGCTGGTTCTAAACAAATCAGATGTATGTTATTGTATCTGGGGACAACACAAATTATACAAGTTTAGTTGTTTGTTTTTTCTTAGTGATGTTATTCTAAAAGTATATTCCATATGTTTGAAACTTAGGAGCGGACTTGGCATTGGCAAGGACAGACAAGCTGACACCTACCTACCCAAACTGATGTGTGTCATGAACAATTCAATTTCAAAAGCATACAATTTTACATTTACATACAAAACTGACTCCCGCTGTTATGATGAAGTAAATTTATGTCTGTAAGATTTCTCAGCTGTGAAGGCTCTTGTAAAAACATTATTCCCTATAATCTGATGAAGAAATAAATTAGTACAAATTCCAGAGTAATGGAATTACTTTTCTGATTATCTTTTGAGCATACAATACAATTTAAGCATGTAATTCTGAAGCTGAGGTATTTCAGACAAGAAAAACAGCATCAAGACTGGCTAATACTTAGATATTCTAATTGTGGTGATGTTCCTTTATGATTAATTATTTTTCTTTGCTAAGAATAAGCTGAAAAGCTTTTCATTTTAGGTGTTCTAATTCTAGCAAGAAAATTAAGTAAGAAAATATTAGAATTTTCTTTTCATTTTGCTAAAGACTCCTTTGCTAACAAGCAGAAGGCAAGAGGGATGTACACATAATGCTACAGATTGCTAAAGCATTCCATTTCATAGAGCTAAGAATTCATATAAGATACAGACTCACACTTCCACTGAAAAGAGTTTATTGCCATATAAGATAGAGCAGGAAGCAGTCAACAATGCTGGCTGTGTTTCAGATCTCAGTGACTCATGCCTATACTACTTTTCTAAATTAGCTTAATTCTGAAATGGGCCCTCATTATCAATACTGAAGATTTATACAGTGTCTTTCAGCAGTAGAGTGATCACAATGCTTTATAAAAAGTGTAAACTTTATAAGCACATAAAAAAAAAAAAAAGATTCTACCATGTTCAGATGAAAAATTATGTAAAACTATAAAACATACAGGACAAATGTACCATAAGGTCTAGTTGGCCAAAAATGAACAAGGAGTTAGAATTAGAGTGCCATGCTATTACAGCAGTCCTGACTTATTAAAGTATATCCTACTATGAGAGTTTACAACTTCACTTTTATCCTGGATTACCTGGTGTCCTGAAAAAGGGAAATCAAAATCACTGGAAGTGTGAAAAGGAATTTTGTGCTATTTGAACTTGAATTTAGCAAAGACACTAGAATAGCAGTGAGATGTACCCTGACTATGTAATGAACACTTCGGAGTACTGAAACAATAAATAGTACAATTATAATTATTACTGAAGAATCAGGAACTCATTATTACGAAATATGCAGATCATGATGATTCAAGATAAGAGGTTTTTGCAGACACTACTCTGGGACATTTTTTCATCTCCAGTTAGGGACAGTGTGACCTGCAGAAAGCAGCTGTAACACTCAATGAAACAATACTCTTGCTGCTCTTGGAAAGAAACTGTGAAAACAATAACTGTGTTCAGCTCTCCCATAATGAAATGTGGTGGTTAAAGAGAAGCGTGGCTTCTTGTTCTCTAGTTCTCAGAACCTCATTCTCTAGTTCTCAGAACATATAAAGGACTTACGTACACTCTAGATGTCTTACCTTAGAGTGTACGTCAGTCAAGTTAAAAAAAGGATGTCATTCAAGACTTAAATGTCAATTATTTTTCTCAATTTTGTCTTGTCTGCTGAAGAAGCCACAAAAATTAGCTCATTTGTACACAGCTTGAGATGTCTAGCTGTACACTAGAAATACTAACATCTAGAAACAGGAATAGAGCAAGAACATAAATAGACGAAGTTTTTGAAATGAAACCCTGCTCCCTGAACTTGAAAAAGTTGTCTTTAAAACCCTTACTTGCATATAGCTTTATAACAAATATAAATTGCTTGTTAAACTCAAGCGTCTACAAAATCAAAGAAAACCTGAATCCGAGATGTTCAGCTAATAGTCATGCTAATACATGTTCTTTTATTCAAGAACCTCAAAGTATTTTAAGAAGGTGAATAAATATTAGCACCTACTGTATATGGAGTTGATTCACTGGAAGATATGCAGTTTGGTTCATGTTCCTTGCACTTCAATTTGGCATTTCACTGAGCTGTTTAATCCCCAGTCCTTAGGGCCCTCCATGATCTGTGAGCAGAAGCAGGCAGCTTCAGGAAATGACTTGCATTGTGAAAGGCCTGAATTACTGTCCAGAGGCACCAATCTTTCTCCAGTGCTTTTCAGCTTTGTTGAAATGGAGATGAGACTTTTGTAGAGATGGTTAAAATTTTCCAAATTAGCCCAGACCTAACGTCACAGCTGGTGTATTATCCTGTGATTCCTGTTTATTATCTGACCTGCAACATTAAATGACCTCTGGGAAAAGATCAGAGGATTTATAAAGCTGTATTGGTAATTTTTTTTTCCTTCCCTTTAATATAATCCACAATTCTAGAAGTCAGTTAAATTAATGCCTGCATCAGTCATGACCATAACAGAATGCAGTAAAGATCCAGGAGATTAAAAGATCCCTAGCATTTGAATAGCTCATTTTTCTGTTTTGGGTAATTATTCTTCCTTTTTGAACTGCAGTAAGACCTACAATAGGAACAAATGAAGGCTAGAGTAAAGCCCGATACACTTTAGTTCTTCAGTTATATTATTCATTACAACAGTGGTAAAAGCAATGATATTACATAAATTAGTCCACATAGAGCACAGAAGCATTTGGCCATTCTTTAATCAAACATTGCTCAAAATTACCTCTATGTTCTGGTACCTTCTTAAGATACAAAAGTAGGCAGCATGTTAAACTCTGGGTCATGCACTGTCCCAGCACGTCTTATCCTTGAATATATATAGGAGTAGAACAATTTATAAGAGTTGTTTGAAGTGAATTTAGTACAGCAGCAGTATTAATCATGATTTTCATCACTTTCATCTCAGATACTCAGACATAACTGTTGGGAATGATAGTCAAACTACAAATATTTGGGGTTGATCATGCAATTTACAGAATAAAGATAGACTGAAAATCCACTTCAACATGAAACACCAAAGTGCTTAAAGATTTGTAGCAGAAAAAGAATCTAATTCCCAGTGCTGCAAAGGAGTTTTTGTTGGCTTAAGAACAATTGTGAAAAACAGAACATTTATTGGCTGGCACATATTGTGAATGTATCATACATGGTCAAAAAACTGCCAATAAAACTTTCACAGCTTAGCTATTCAACAGGCTGGAGAAAAAAAAATAAACAGTCTTTTTACTTTACAAAACTCCTAAAAAAACCCACCATTGTGCAATGGCATAAGAATTCCACCTAGCTCTTCTAGAAACAGAGATATTCAGCAAGTGGACTATGCCATGCCCAGGACATTAATAAGTACATAAGGATTACTGGAGAATTCATGCTGTATGTAGAACAGAACTAGCTTCAAGAAATTAGTTTATCCTCAGACTGTACAAATGAGAGAAGGGTAGCTAGAGGTTACACTGAAGGAAATATTTATCAGCTTCCTTGTAGAGAAAGATTCTGGTCTTCTGATACATGTCAACACATCTGAGTGAAATGAATACATTTACCCAAACTCGTCTTCACCGCACACAACCAAACACTTCACACACTCTTCAGTCACTGTTGGTGTGAGACAGGCTTTGCTTTCATGCAAGTAATTCTCCCATTTTCCATGCCTATATATATAGCATTCCCAGCATTCTATCTTATTTTATTATTTCTGGATTCTTGGAGTGCTGTTTCTACTTCTCTGCCCACTCTCTCTTTGTGATCTTCGATCAGTGGATCCTTCCCTGACAGATACAAAATCAATGACTGTCTTAAAATACACACAGGCACATACATCACTACAAATAACAAAACAGGGTCATTTAAAGGAATTCTAGATTAGATTTAAAAGAAAGTGCAGATTTGCAAAGTAGCAATTCAGTGACAAAACTATGGTTAACATAAACACATGCTTAATATGGTCTTTTAAAGTACTCTGATGGTGTACTGAGAGTTGTGATATTTTGTGCAAGGTGTAGTTAGTTCTGAAATTCCTGTTCTCTCTTTGGCTACCATAAATCCAACAGCTGACTAATTCAGAAAATCAAAATAAGTATCCTGCTCTACCACAGCCTCATGGTAGAATTATTCTGAATTTGGTGAAGTGCAAGCCACAAATGAAGCCTCCCCATCTGGTAGTATTCTCATAACACTTCATTCCTATTAAAGATGCACTGCAGCTTTCAGTCAAGCTGGTAGTCTGGGCCTGTCTTCTCTACCTAGCCATGAGCTTTCACAGATCTTAAAAGGAGCAAAATTATTACATACAAGACTTCTGCTACATTGCCAGTATAACAAGTGAATAGCTTCACACGCCATTAGGGGGAGAATGACAGCAGGAAAAGTAATTACATAAGGCTGTTTTCTAGGAAAGGTGAATTAAAAATCCCAGCCTTTTTTTTCTTCCCTGCCACAGTGAATCAGGTACTTTTCCTCTTTAAAACAATAAGACAGAGAAAACATTGAAAGACAGACAGATGAGACTCTTTCTATTATGTGAAAGACTGGAACGGGAAATTAATTTTGCAGTGGTTATATTAAAAACCTTGTATATAGCTGCTGACTAAGTCAGTGCTTATTTTGGAAGATATATCTGAATTTGACATTCAAGCATCAGAAATGTAACTGTGTCCCCTCTAGCCTAATATGCAATTTTACCAGAAATAGGATATGCTTACGTAATAGCCCACCTACTTTTAACTTAGCTACACAGCACCTACTTCTACCGCTACATAGCACAAAACTTCTTATGGTGATACCATTGGATACATCTCAGAAACAGTATCTAAGATCCAGTGAATTGATGTTGTTACATTTTTCCAAGATTTACAAACTACAGACCAACGAGAGAACCATAACTTCTCTAAAGAGTTTTAATGCTCACAAAAAAGGCTAAATAACACAGGTCCAGAGATACATGAACAGAGAGCTCCCAAAGATCTTGGAGTCTTTGGGGGTCCTGGACTGGAAGCTACCCAACATTATTCCAATTTACAAAAAGAGCATGAAGGAACATCCAGGAATATCTGTTGGTACAATCTCAGTACCTGGAAAAATTGTGGAGCAGATCACACTGGCTGCAACTGAAAGGTTCTTATAGACTAATGTAATCACCAGGCAGAGTCAACGAAGTTTCACAAAAGGAAAGTTCTGTTTGACTGATTTGATATCCTTCTATAACAAAGTCACCTGCCTAATGGGTGAAGGAAAGGATGTGGATATAGTTTTCCCGGATTTAGGAATGATTAAGGATTCTTAACGGATTAAGTTTGGATTAAGCTTTCTGACATGCAGTTCAACAGTGGGCTCTCTGGTAAAGGAAGCCCTGGCTGCAGGGCAGAGCTCAGTGGGGTACAGTGACTGGGGCTGCACCTGGCTGGTGACCAGCCAGCAGCTGTGTTCCTCAGGGTGAAATTCTTAACATCTGTAGCTTTTTGTCAGCCCTGACGCAGCCAGGCCAGGTAATAGTTGTAGGTACCTTCCAAAGAACTATCCTATAAGGTTCTTAATAAAAACACACAAATAATGCAATTTTTCACACAGCAAAAAATTGCATTCGACATACTGAAACTAAAGCAATCTAGATTATTAGTCAGGTGTCCTGTCAATAATTCTTTAACAAAATATATATATATTTGCCTGTTTTTTGCCCTTGAAATAATATAAATATTCACATAAAGAAAATATAAATGAAAACAGATTGCCATGGTAGCATTTGCTGGTGTAGTACAGAGAACTTATCCAGAATTGCTTAACACAACTTGAGTGATTTATTGCAATATCCTCTCATTAACCTAATATCCTAATCTACACTTTTCCTTGCACTGGAAACATAACGAACTTGTTATTCACATTTGCGTCTCTGTGGAAAGGGAAAAGGCTTGGTGCAACATACAAAGGCAAAACATGACTTTTTTTTTAATAAATTTTCAGTATGAGCATATTAAAGGCTCAGAATAAACGGAGATCAGCTGAGTATTTTTGCTGAAGTCAGTCCAGTGGGGAGCAGCGCAATAGCCAGCGGCTCCGAGAAAAGCCACGCTGTCACCGAGCGGGCGGGCAGTCCCAAAAGGACCGGGACACACAGGAGGCACCTTGCCGAGGTCTGCTCCTGATCGTTCCTCGCACGGAGCGGCCCCAACACGGGCGAGCGCACGGAGCCACCGCGGGGCTCCCCGCTCCGGTGCGAGCGGCATTCCAGCTTCCAGGGGCTACTCCACAAGGTGAACTACCCATCCGGGTACCTCGGAAACTCCTTCTTCCCGGCTGACAGCTTTTTGCTTAATGGACTGAGGAACCCTCCCCTTTATCGCCGGGCGGTTCCCTGCAGGCGGGCGGCTCCGGGGAAAAGCAGCGCCCGCCCCGCGACGGCTCCGGGGAAAAGCAGCGCCCGCCCCCGGGC
>WBND01000313.1:211818-238783 GCA_013398595.1 Tychaedon coryphoeus | reverse complement strand
GAGTACATCGTGGAGTGGGCTGCCAAGGACCCCTATGGCTTTCTCACGACGGTGATCTTGGCTCTCACGCCGCTGTTTGTAATTAGTGCGGCACTGTCATGGAAGCTTGCAAAAATGATTGAGGCCCGGGAACGAGAGCAAAAGAAGAAACAGAAACGCCAGGAGAACATTGCAAAAGCCAAACGAACAAAGAAGGATTAAATGGGCAAAAATGGCCTTCCTTGAGCAAAGAATCCACTTTTGAAATGAAATACTTGTACATTTTGTGTTGTAATCGTCCTTTGATACTTGATCCTGTTATTTCTTGAAGTATGAAATTTAATACTTCCAATGTAGTTTTTTCCTGCTGATTTGTGTTAAAATTTGCCCAAGTGGCACTTGTTAGAGTAATTAAATTTACTACTTGTATTCTAGTGCAGATTGTTTTTCTAAATTTGCATGTTAAATTAAAAAATTAACCTCTTGGGTGGCTCTGGAGGTAGACTATTTTTTTTTCTCTTAGCTCATCTACGACTTAACAAGTGTCTTAAAATTGCCAAGTTTAGGGGAAAATGTGAATAATAAACTGGAT
Organism: Tychaedon coryphoeus; assembly: GCA_013398595.1. Taxonomy (NCBI): domain Eukaryota; kingdom Metazoa; phylum Chordata; class Aves; order Passeriformes; family Muscicapidae; genus Tychaedon; species Tychaedon coryphoeus. The sequence goes on along the minus strand of WBND01000313.1, from coordinate 238,212 downwards.
TACAGAAACGCAAGTTTTGGCATAGTTTGAGCAGGGCTGTAGAGATGAGCTAGCTGTAGCATTTGATAGCAGACATGACTGATTTCCGTTAAGGTCACTGCATGTGGCTGCTGCAGTGTCCTTGATGGTGGTGCTTATCTGCAGAAATAACCTACCTTATCTTTTCCTGTTTCCTGAACTAGGGGCCATCAGCAGCCTTCAACTTCAGCCCAAGTTCCAGGAAACTGATTGCGTGTTCTTATTAGCTTTATTTCTCGTAAGGCACTCATGTTCTATAAAATACAGTACTGTTGTTTGGTCTTCCTTAACAATCACCTGAACGCTCCACCTGTAACTAATTTGTTTTTGCCTTCATAAACTCTTTATGCCTCAAAGAATAGCCATAAATGGGATGAGACCAAAGACCCAGGTGGCCTAGTGCTCTGAGTCAGAGACCTATAGCAGATGGCTGTGCAAGGATGATGCACAAGCTGGTGACAGTAGTTCTGCTTGCTAACTTTCTGGCTACCTTTGATCTCAGACTTGAGTTTAGGTAGGACTTTTGTTCTCATGGCCCTTGAAACTTAGCTGCCTTAGAGGTTGCAAGGTTCTGACATAGTAAAAAAATTTAGGTGTGTGTTGTAAATACATCAAAATTATTTAACCTTATTTCCTATTAATCTCTTCATAATTGAATTGATTAATTTTTCAAAGCCTAATTTTTTAATAATAGTCTGTGGTGGCCTCTATGTAGTCTAAATCAAAAGAGCTTGTAGCAGGCATTAGGATTTTACATTTCACATATTTCTAAACAGCAGCATGGTGCTGTGCATTCTAGCAGCTACTCTTTGATCAGGTTTAAAAATAAAACCTTAAAATAATACCATTGTTCAAATGAGGAGACCTATAGAGCTGGCTGACACCAAGGGGGATCAGAAGTGGGGAGTCTAACTGAAATTACTTTTAAGTAAATGTGAAGTTGATCCCCTTTCAATTTTGTTGGTGAAAGCAAGCATTATTAAAATATGACATTTGGGCATTTTATAAATATGTCAGATTAAGTCTCCAAGTTTTGTATGAAGTGTTGTCAAATATGTATGTGTTCGACCTTTGATACCTACATAGTTTGAAACTGAGGGAGGAGAACTGATGAGGGATACGCTCCATAAATAAATTTGATACTTTTTGAAAAAAAATTATGTGGTCTTTATTTTTATTTGAAGTTCTCAAACATAATCTCTGAGCAAATAATCTCCACATTTTGTTTATTTAAACTATGGCCAAAATGATCTAATCATTTAGGGAAGCCCATGGATACACCAGCAATACTAATTTGTTTTTTTAAATATTCATGGTGGTCCCTTGTCTCAGACCTAGTGTTACTTTCCAGCAGCTTTATCAAGTCCTTCTAGCTTCTATTATAGCAGTTATGTGTAGTTTAACTGATTTTATCCTGTGAAAATTGCTGTCTGCAAATCAAACATTCAGTTATGTTGACTCTTTTAAGTTACAAGAACGTCTCTAAGGTAAGTACAGTGCGTAATCAGTGTAGTGTCATAGTGATTCCTGTTAATGAAATCAACTTTTCTATCTGCTTGCCAGCGGAAAGCATGCTGGCACTGCCAGGGCATTTATTCTGAAGAGACATCTTGGCCAAGGTTTGGGAAAATATAAGTGTACTGACTACAATTCTTACATCAAGAAGGGTTTTAAAACCAAATTAGTCTTCAAGGAGAAAACCAGTTTAGACTTTAAGAAAATTTAGATAGTCTTTTAACTATGAATTCAAGAGTAACTGATGGACAGCAACTGTCAAAACCAAACTTAGTTACACACCCTGTTTTTCACTAAACCCAAACAATTTGCAATACTTTGTCATGATTAAGCCCATTTGAAAAGTTCTGCAAAAGTAACTGAAACTGCTTTAATACTACTTTATTGCACTCTTGCATATAACAGCTATGTATGTTGTCTGTTAAAATATTTATCCATTAACAGTATCCGTCTATTAAATTGCTTATTTATTTTGACTACTACCACTGCCTGGTGGCATCCAGGCACCTGGCTGGAAGGTATTTGCAGTGCTTGTGGGGTCCTGTGAGGGCTCCTTCTTTCCATAGTAAGGGGCAGATGCATGGCCTTTAACCTGAGTATGACTTGGTTCAGCAATAAGTCCTTGCTCATATTCCTTGGCCTGAAGCAACTTATCCTTTTCAGATACATCCTTGACTTTCAGTTTCATTTCTTCTTTATAATTTTCATTCCTAAGAATCTCCTAAGAACACAGTAGAAAGACAATTAGGTGAGTCAGAAACAAATGCAATACACAGTGTTGCAGTAAAACATTTTAAGCAGTAATTTCTTTTCTTAATTTTATAACCCACAATTTCAGGTATTAAAGTAAAATAAAATGTGGTGAAATTGGTTGGTTTTCTAAAACTGCAAATTCAACCCCATTTCAGAAGGTTCTTAATGTTAGATCATCTTGTTGAAGAAAAACTGCATTGTGGTGTCCATTTTACTATTCTGTTGGAGCAAAAAGAAGAAATTAAGAAATTAAGTACAGTCATCAACAAATGTGAAAGTACATTAAAAATAAGGCTGTTTTTTGCATTGTTTCCTATGTAGAGTTGATACTTACACCTATTTATCATTTGCATCTCTTCCTCTAATTCACTATGCCTGTAGTGTTAGGTACCTGTGCCTCAGGGCACAGTTTTGGGACATGCAGATGTGCAACCTTTGGGGTCTTGCTAGTGCAAGACTACAAAGTAAGTAACTAAAATCACAAAATCACAGATTGGTCAGATTGGAAAATAGTGCAGTGGGTCATTTGGTCCAACTTCATTCAACCTCCAAGCTCCAACAGGGTCATCCCAGAGCACATGGCACAGGATTGTATCCAGATGGTGCTTGATTATTTCTGGTGAGGGAGACTCCACAACCTCTCTGGTCAATCTGTTCCAGTGCTCAGTCAACCCCACAGTAAAGAAGTTCTTCCCCACACTCAGGTGGAGCTTCCTGGGCATCAGTTTCTGCCCATTGCCTCTTGTCCCATTGCTTGGCACCACAGAGCAGAGCCTTGCTCTATCCTCATGACACCCTCCCATCAGATACTGACAGACATTGATCAGGTCCTCTCTCAGTCATCTCTCCTCAGCTTTTCCTTGAAGGAGGGATGCTCCAGTCCCTCAATCAACTTCATTGCCCTCTGCTAGATCTGCTCCAGAAGTCCCACATCTCTCTGGTCTGGAGGAGCCCAGAACTGGACACAGCACTCCAGGTGAGGCCTCACCAGAGCTGAGTATAGGGCCAGGATCACCTCCCCTCACCTGCTGGCAATGCTCCTCCCAATGTCCCCCAGGATCCCATTGGATTTCTTGGCCACCAGGACACGCTGCTGGCTCATGGACAGCTTGTTGTCCACCAGGACCCCCAGGTCCCTCTCTGCAGAGCTGCTCCCCAGCAGGTCAGCCCCAGGCTGTGCTGGTGCCTGGGGTTGCTCCTCCCCAGGTGCAGGACCCTGCCCTTGCCGTTGCTGAATTTCAGAAGGTTCCTCTCTGCCCATCTCTCCAACCTGCTGAGGTCCTTCTGAAGGGCTGCACGGCCCTCTGGGGTATCAGCCACTGCTCCCAGCTCTGTGTCCTCAGCAAACCTGCTGTCCCTGCACCCAAGCCACTGGTAAGTTAAACAATCCTGGGCCCAGTACTGAACCTTGGGGGCACTGCCAGTGACAGGCCTCCAACTAGACCCTGTGCCAGTGATTACAACCCTCTGGATTCTGCCATTCAGCCAGTTCTCAACCCACCTCACTGTCCACTCATCCCGTCCACACCTCTTGAGTTTTTCTACACGGATGTTGTGAGAGACAGTGTCAAAAGCCTTGCTGAAGTCGAGGATCCACTGCACTCCCCTCCTCCATCCAGGTAGTTGTGTCATCATAAAAGTCAATTAGTTTGGTCAAGCATGATTTATCTGTAGTGAATCCGTGCTGACTGTTCCTGATCACCTTCCAGTCATCCATGTGGATAGAAATTGTCTCCAGAATTAAGAAAAAGGCTGAATTATTTTTTTCTAGATTACAAGTATATGGAAGAGTTAAACTGTACCAGTACAGTCCTCTGAGAGCAAGAGACCATGATACTATGCTAGGAATTCAGGTGATTCGATACTGCCAAGAGTTGAAATAGCAACTATGAGCACCTAAGAAAGCTTAAAAAACAATAATTAAAGAAAACCTTATGTAGGGGGTTGACCATGGCTGGATGCCAGATGCCCACCAGAGCTTGTCATTCCCCTCCACAGCTGGACAGAGAAGAGAAAATATAATGAAGAGTTCACAAGTTAAGGACTTTGAGAGATCACACACCAAACACAAGAAAAACAGACTCAATCCTATCCCAGGATGAAGAGAAGTAAAGATCTTAAAATGACCTTCCCCTTACCACTCCTTCCTTCCCGGCTCTGTCTTCTCTCCCTAGAAGTGCAGGGAGACAGGGAATGGGAGTTAAGGCCAGTTCATCACACATTCCTGCCGTTGCTCAGGAAGAGAAGTCCTTCCCCTGCAGCATCATGGGATCCTACTCATGGGAGACAGTTCTCCATGAAATTCTCCAAATAAGTCCATCTCATGAGCAACAGTCCTCCCCAAACAGCTGCAAGATAGGCCTCTTCCATGGGCTTTAGTACTTCAGGCACAGCCTGCTCCAGCATAGATCTCCTACAGAGTCACAGGAAACCTGCTCCAGCATGGGCTCCTCTCTCCATGGGTGGGCAGGTCCTTGCCAGCACCTGCTCCAGCACATGCCTCCCACAGGGTCACAGCCCCCTCTCAGCCATCCCCCTGCTCCAGCAGGGTCTCCTCCAGGGGCTGCAGGTGGATCTCTGCATCCCCAGGGCCCTCCAGGGGCTGCAGGGGCACAGCTGCCTCACCATGGGCTGCACCAGGGGCTGCAGGGGAGCCTCAGCTCTGGCCCCTGGAGCACCTCCTGTACTGACCTTGGTGTCTGTAGAGGTTTCTCTCACATATTGTCACCCTGCTCTTCTCTGAGCACAATTACAACTTCGCAGAACTTTTTTAGGTCTCCTTAAATATGTCATCAGAGAGGCATGACCACCATTTCTGATGTGCTCAGCCTTGATCAGAGGCACATCCATGCTGTAACTGGCTGGGACTGTCTCTGCCAGACATGGAGGAAACCTCTGGCAGCTTCTCACAGAAGCCACCCAGGTAGCTGCCCTGCTTCTACAAACTGGCTACACAAACCCAATATACCTTATCTTAGAGGCACCATGGAAAGTAACCCCTTTTCTTAGTTGCCTCTGTACTTAAATTCACAGATACACAGAGGCAGAACCCTTTGCATACAAATGGAAATTGAATGGAAATACACAAGTAATACACAAATGTCTTCGCAAACTGAAGAGGGGTGAAAATTCTCACATGGTCAAATAGAAATATTTTCACGCATTACAAGATCAAATTTTCAACAGTCAGTATAGCAAAATCTCTTTGTGGCATCTCTCAATTCTATCCTTGTTTACCACATGCCTATGTAAATCCACCACAATAATTGATTTCAAGGGGTTACTCCTATGGTGCTTGTATTAAACTACTACTAAGAAACAACTAAAGCAAATATCTTTGTGATAACTGAAGACTGCATCATTGTCTGTGCTAAAACAATGGGAAGTGAATTATTAAAATACAAACATAACCATTACTGTGAACAGCTATTACTATTTTAAAATCTCTTCAAGTGATTACTTCAACATAAAGTTATCTTAGTCAGGTAAGAGCAGCTGTAACTAAACACCAAATGCTCCAAGTCCATTTTAAATGTTGATATATAATTGTTCTCTGGTTTTCAGAGTCAAGGCTCTTATCATCAGCTCTCTGTGGACAAAGTATAACTGTGATACAGTAAAAAGAAAAAGTGGATCTTAAAAAAAACAAAACAACATGAGAAATTATTCTTTTTAGCAACTAAAAAAAAAAAAAAAACACCAAAAAAAAAAAAAAAAAACAAACCCTGAACTGAAGTGACTTATTCACAATTCTCTAAACAATCTACCAGGACAAAATTTTTCAACTACAAAATGTACACATTCATTTTTAGCATTAAACTCATGTCACATAACATGTACACTGAATTCACTGGATTCCTGTGCTCAGATTAAAGGAAATATGAATTGGAAATATTGGGTCAATTGGCATGTTAGAAAAACTGGATTAAATACATTTTCACTTTGAGACTCCATTGCTAACCAATCCTTTACCGTCTGATTTTATAAAAAGTAACCGAGGTTAATTTGTTTAAAACTTAGTTTGTTTGTGGGGCTTTTTCCTCTGTTTGTTTGTTTAAGTTACATTGTCAGGTTCAGAACACTTATATTCTCTCCTCCTCCAAGACGAATCACAGTATTCTATAAGATGGCTATCTTTACTGTAAACTGCCCCCAAATAAATCTTCTGCTAAAATATAAGTACATGAACATGTAATGTGCTCTGGTCATTAAGGGAAGTACAAAATCTTTCTATCCAACCCAGAAAACATATAGCTGCAGTTTTTTAAGGATTAGCTTGCTCTTCCAACACTCTCTTTCTGTACAAATAAACTATATAAGCTCACTGAACCAGCATTCTCAGGAAGTACATGGCATCTCAAGAGCATCAGAAAAGTCCTTCAACTTTTTTTTAAAAGAAAACTCTAAGAACTGGGGCTATGCTGCAAAACTAAAAAACAAAAAATGCCTTAAGATATCCAGCCACATTTTAAAGCAGTTGAAATCCCTACATGCAGATGTTCACTTTGAAATGTATCAGCTTCCAGCATATGGAATAGGATACACATGATATGCCAAGACCTAGGTTCAGCTACGCGTTCTGCAATTTATTTTTAGGTGGAAAGAAAAACAAGACATTTTATCACTGCATGTTGTCCAGCTTTGGTGATTATTTTAAGTTGTATGTGGTTTTTAACACTTCTAATGTTTGGAGCTGCATGTCTTCCCCCCTTAGGAAGGCAAAGTTTAAGAAAGTGATGTTTAAGGTTTTCTTGAAGAACATTATTATTAAGGAAATACCAAAGTAGCCCTTTGTGGAGTTTGAGGCAGCTGTTTTTCATCCACAAAACTGCTGACTTCTGTATGTTCTGACATCTTAGTACTGGTAACAGCTGTATGATCAAAGAATGAAAGATGGCTTGCTCCTAGGAACAGCACAGCTCAAGACATGTCACTGTCTTCTGTTTCTGCAAAAGGCATCCGGCTGTATTTCCTGCCACCAGCATGAAATTTTCACTTTTGTTGCAAACTATGTATCTTTCAAAGCTCTCAGGTAACTCCAGCAGCTGAATTATATCACAAAGTATCCATGGTGGCACAGAAACTGTATTCACCTCCAAACAAGGAGAAAAATCTAGATAAAGGATTTTAGATATCTACCTGATTGTACTGGAAGACCTGCTTTGTAGGGCCAGTATTTGGAATGCACTTTTGGAATGTTCTTTTACACTTAAAGACTCCCATACTGTCACTTCTTTGCCCTTCCTGAATAAACTTGAAGCCTAATTAGCTCCTCTTGGAAGGAAGATGTCAGGAATACCAAAGAAGGTTCTCTAGACACAGAAATACACAGTATCAATATGCAGTGTCTAAGGGGCAGGGTTTAAAGATTATTTTAAGATTGGCGCCTTCCAGAAGGTTTTCCAAAGACACTAAATATAACCATTTAATTACAAGGGCTTTATTTACTATTAATTTTGAGGAAAATATCACATTTCTTTTCAGATGAGTTTGTATTTGGATTAAATTAATGATTTAACTTTGATTTAATTTTAATTTTGATTTTTATTAAATTTATGTTGTCTTAGAAACTATTTCAACTTCTAAAATTATCATACATTGAATTACTCATGATTTCTCTTGATTTGAATCATGTTGGCGAGTTACTGTTGGATGCCAGAATTGAGAAACAGCTGGACAGATTAATGATTTTTGAACTGTAGACAGTGCAATTCATAGAATACTTACATTTTGTGTCTAGTTTGAATATTTTATGTTTAATCATGAATGAGCTTGAACTTAGAACTCTGCCTGTTAAAAATTCATACCTGTAGGTTGACAAAAATTTTAAAAATAACAAATGGAATGAAAAAATTGTTTGGGTAGAGTATTAAAAAATTGATGCCAGACAATTAAACATGACAAAAATTTTCTTTATTATCAAATTAACTGAAACTCAGGCAAAATGCTAGAAGTTAAGCTGAGTCATTGTTTTTTAGAATATCGCCAAGCAATTAAACTAAACTCCATTTTCCAGTTTGACAAGTTAAATAGGTGAGATGAAATAATTGGCTATTATATCATATTTCGAGAGTAGGAGGCGGAGAGAGGATCTCATCTTTGGGAAGCACTGAATGTTCTTATCCAGGGCAGGTCTTGATAAGTCAGCAACTGAACACGAGGCCAGCAGTACCAGCTTGGGAATGAGAAATAATGTGGTAAATGAAAAGCTGTCACTGCATGGCAGAAACAGAGGAGCAGTTTGAAATAGAAGGGCTTATCTGGATTAGCCAAAATAGTTATTTAAACCAAACACTAACTCAACTGACTGCTAATTTAATAAAGAACACACACTAAATATCCTTGGTCCATCAACGAGCAATATTAATCAAATCAGTGTAAGATTTGCTTTACGAAGGTTCCATTTTTGAGCAAATCTCTGATTAGTTACAATATTTAGTTTTACATGCAGTGCTAATACCACATTCACTACCAAGCTAAATCAGTTAAATATTAATCATATCTCATAGTAATTTTTATTTAAATTAAGTCTGCAGACAAGCAGTGCTTATTATTACTGAAGTACTATAGTGCTAGATATGAACTACAGAATCCCTGGCATGAGCTGACATAGTTTCTAGGGCACCACAGAGTAACACACACGTTTGGCATGAACATGTAGGAAGAGGCAAAAGGAAGAGATATTGGACTGTAAAGCTTATCACTAACATGTGCAGACGGTAGGAGTTTGTGCCTGAACTATTTTTAGAATTCTGCAAAGATATTTGTCCAGAACTACACATATATTCAAGATCACAGATGAAACGTAGAAGCAGCAAAAAACACAAACTAGTCTGGCACCACTGCACTCTGCTCTAAATACAAGGCAATGCACAGCCCTGATCCCCACAGAGCAAACAAGGAACTGCAGCTGTGACTCAGTCACAGTTTGGTCCTTGCTTCCCTTAGTCTACATATGATGTAATCTGTACCAGCCCTTTTCCTGGTACGCTTCACTTTGCCCTCCACCCCCGCTCAGCTGTGCTGCCAGTGAATCAGGACACAGAGCCAGTGCTCCATGCACTCCTTTCCACAGGGATAGGAGCAGAAGAGCACCAGCAGCTCTTTCCTCTGCAGCCTTGGAATCTGCAGCACGGGCAATCTGGAAGCAATGGACAAATTGGTGCCTCAATACTCCTCTGTGGAGATTAACAAGCAGTTATTTTCAAACTTGAAGAGAAAGTTAAAGTGAACAAGAAAAAATATAAAAGATGATGGGTCCTGCAAATGCTCAACTTCTGTTTTCTTTTATTGACTTCTATGACTACTCCCTTCTATTTAAGGTCTTTGTAGCTCAGTTCTTTATATTGCCAAATTCATGCCCTTTCGCATGAAATAATAATCCTCTCTGGAATTATGCATAATTTACTATGCAAAACACTATTTAGTTCAACCTAAGTTATCGAATATTGCCCAACTCCTGGTTGTGATTCTGGACAATAATGGTGAGAAATATTTTGCTCAGAGACATATTTATCCCTGTGCTTTTAAAGTATTTTTTTCTTGAACTGTTAATCATACTGTGCAGTTTTTGGTGGCTTCAGAAGTAAATTACCCATGTGCTAAGCCCTGGTCTCTATGTAAGAATGTACAATCTCCATGTCAGTGTTCTCATTTTACAACTTCTCAACTGAAGCATCTGAAAGCATATAACTATATGCAAAGCTATAACATGGAATCCCAACAGTGTCAAACAAAGCATTTTTCTAAACTGCATTCCATTCTCCTTAAAGGAATGTAAATTCTGTGTAAACTAATCTACATGAATGAACCTACTTTTGATCATACCATCTCTCATACCATAAGTATTACAGTAAGTAATACTTCTGATCAAACAAATGGGAAGAGTGGATATACATTGTGGGAACTAATTAGAATTTAATTTCAATGTAATTATTCGGGGGGTTGAGAGGAAGAAACCTTATGCTTATTACAACTCACTGAAGTATGTTTTTTCCTCACTTGACAAGGTGTTTGCCAAAACAGATAATTATGGATATCCTAGAAATAGTTTGAAAGAATAGAGGTGTCATCACAGAAGTTTTTTTTCTAGCATTGCACCTTCTATCCAACTGTGCAATTCAGAATTCACTGAATTTTATTACTGTGTAACAAGTACACACGGCATAGAAAAGCAGCCATTTACTGTGATTTTCAATTTCAAACTATTTTCAGGTTCTTGATGCTAATTAAAGGAACATGCAATTCTTCTTTACTTCCAATGAAATATTAATATAACACACACCAGCATACAGAGCAACAGAGAGGTTTCAGTTCAAATAGATTTGCGGCTGTGCAGGCCTGTGTGTGCTACAGAGGAAACAGAAACTATATCATCAGGGAAGTGCTATCTAGTACAAAGATCTGTGTGCACAGAGATGTATTACCATGGGTTCACATCTACCACTTTCAGGATAACACCTTGGTGGATTCAGAGATAAACCACATTTCTCTCCATACCAGTTTCTCTCAGCATTGCCATAATTGCAAGTTTCCTCAGTAGTTTTCTGACACACCAAGAAAATCTGTAAATTTATTTCTGTCTCCATTCTACAGACATGGCTTAAACAATGTCAAGTTTCTCAGATACCCTTGAACCTCAGGACATTGTCAGAAATAGTGTGTAGCTACAAGATCTGTTATGGGAGAAAACAAGGGTTAGATTTTTAAATACATTTGGATATCTTGTGTTATAGATGGCAGAATTCTTTAAAAGCCTCTACAAATCTGATGCCCTCTGAAATAAGAAAAACAATCAAATAGAAGTTAGGCATAGAAAGGCCTGAAGAGAGAAGGTTTCTTCCCTGTCTTCACAAGCATATTTTCTTTCATTTTCAAACAAGATGTGAAAAATCCAAAATATGAAGATGACATGTTTAAAGTCAGTAGAGAAATCTGTAGCCAGAAGAAAAACAGGGAGGTAGGAGTATATGCAAGACAGCGCATTTACATTTACCTTAGAAATTTTTGGATGAGCTGTACAGAAGGTGGACTATGGCTCAAAGAATGGAAGGGAATATCCTCTTGAAGAAATAATTTGCATGGATGCAACATCCTTTCTATAAAACAACTGCTGTATCTCAAGACAACTTTCAATAAATTCTGACAACATTAAAGCTTAGCAGGTGAACTAATATGCATGTAAAGGGATAAATTATTAAATCTGCTTCCACAAAATAGCATTTGATTAAAATTATTTTAATATTAGCAGCATTTAAAACATTTTCATTAATTTAAAACTGTAAGGTCCCTGTACAATGACATATTTTCTATTCGCCAAAACACTTGCTACATACATCTAGTTTCCTCTATACATAATAAAGAAATGCATTAGTCAACTTAGTTATGAATCCCTAATTAAACTGGTTAAAATATAGAGCTGCAGGTAAAGATTTTCCTCAGCCAACCATGTATGATCACACTTAATATGCATACAAAGCATGCTACAGTACTGCAAAAAAATACATATTCAAACTCAGATTCTCACTGTTATTAAGAAGTAAATATACTGGACATATACTGTACACATGCTCAGACAGGGCAAAGGCATGATCCAGAATTCTATATCAAGACAGATTCCCTGATTGCCATAGAATCAGAGTATGTTTAAGCAGAACATAAGAAACAATGTGATCTGCACTAATTTGTCAAGTCATCACCCTTATTATAACTGAGTTGAGACTTGGCTAAATTTCAAGCTGTAGAAAAATCAAAAGGCAACCAACTGTTAACCAGTGTCCCAGAAAATTATCTTAAAGCCCAAGGCTTTCAGCATTAGCATTCCTTATGTAACTGGCCAGGTTAGAAATAACCAAGGTGATGAGCAGCATTCATGAGTTATATCTAGCCAGACACAGAAGGCCAAGTGATTTCCTTCAAAAATGGGAAAAAAAGGATGGGTGCTGTTGGGGATTGAGTTTTTGTTTCTTTTTACTGTGTGAGTTTGGAGAATTTTTCCCATTATGATGCGGGCGGGCAGCGTGGAGCAGGGGGGCTTCCCAAGGGGCACGCCAGTTTCCGGGCGGGGCTACTCGTGTTTCCGGCGAGGGAGCGGAGAGAGGGACCCCCCGTCTCGTGGCACGTGGGCGAGGAGCCAGGAGAGCCAGACTCGCTGCAATCAGCTGTCCTGCGTCTGTCCTGCTACCTCGGAGGAATTGCTGACCACCAGAGACTAACCGGTGAGTGAGGAGCTGCCCCTTCTGGCCTGTTTCCACCTGAGGCACAAGGCACAGCACAGCCGCCGCCGCCCCCCCCCACCCCGCTCCTGCCTCTGCAGCTGTGCCGGCTGTGTCCCGTCTGAACCACCGGGACCGAGCACAGGCAGCGTGCCTGCAGCTGAGGACTGGCACTGAGTTATTTGTTCTGTTTTTGTTGGTAATTTTAATAACTGCTGTTGTTTTCTGCTTGTGCGGTTAGATATATTAGTAAAGAGCTGTTATTTCTACCCTTATCTCTGCCTTAGAGTACTTGATTTCAAATTCTCTACTTCAAGAAAGGAGTTTCTGCCTTTTTGGCAGGCACCTGTCCTAGAAACCGGGACAGGTGCAAACAAAAAAAATCAGTTAGGTGTTTGTGGGAGAAAGAATGGCCTGAATATAAAACATGATCAAGTCTCAAGAAAATCACCAACAGACTTAACTTGATGTCATGACCCAACTACTCTGACCACTGTCAGGGAGGAACAACTCACATTTGTTCTCACTTAAATGACCGACATGTCCTGATGATTATGAATGACATTTAGCAGCCTACAGTATTTATCAAACCACTGGTTCCCAACATGTGATTATCAGCATGACCAGTAAGATCCAACCACTTTTTGAAGCTATATCTCTGCAATATTTTCAATTAAAAATTCATCATAGACCTCATCATGAAACCTGGTAAACTGAGCAGTTGGGCAACGTGTATCATCAATAGCCAAGGGCTAATAAACGATAAGATAGGCAAATATCTTAAAAACCCCATAATACTGATATTTTGACAAATATAAAAAACCCCCATATATAAGCTTTAAAAGGGGGAGTGGTAGGCTAACAGAAGTGGAACAGAAATTGTGATAAAGTTTAACATATGTCATTTGATGTTAGAAAGAAGAAAAATTATGAGCAAAGGACAGAGAGGAAGAAGAGGAAATAAGAGGAAAACCATCCAAAAAAGTATTTTTACAGACTGCAAAGGCAGAAACATTGGCACAGCTCCAGAAACTTATGCTTTAGGAACTTTAGGTTTGTTACAATAAGATGTTGACAGCAAAATATCATTACAGCAAAAACACAAATTGTGTGGGCTTTACATCCTTTTTCAAAAATAGTCTTGTCTCATGAGAAATACAAAAGAACAAGGAGATTTGTTATACAGGGTTTCAACATGGAATATACCACATATATTCCCTTGTTTCACAGCTGTCAAACACCTACGAAACCATACCATCTTTACTGTCAAAATGGTAATATAATATGGAATAGCAGCCAGTAAGGTTTATGTAGCTAAAACACTAATGCAAATCAGCCCTACAAATAGGGACCAAACAGTATGCTACATGTGCTTAACTACTATAATTATATTTACAATGATATTGTGATGTAAGTGTTTGTGCCAGCTTCAAATTAGGAGAAAAGTAGATCATATATAGCATCCCACAGTATTCTCTATAATATAGAAAAAAAAATTAGGCTTTACTATCACATATTAAACATATGACTGGAGGACTCTTTTCAAAATATTAGCAAGAATTTTTAATGTAAATATATATTTGAACTACTTTTTCTTACACAGGAAAAAAACTATTTAGAGATCACTTGAAAAGGTAACTATTTTCAAATTCCTAGTTTATAATTTCTGCTCTGTGATACGGTCAACGCACAGCCCTGCAGGTAAAGTACCTAGCTGTTAAATTATTTCTCAGATCTATTACCTCACAAAACTAAAAATATAAGAAGTCCTGTAACCCTGAATGCACCATTAGTTACAGCAATCTTTCACTCTCCATAAACTGCTTTTTCTGGAAGGTAAAATATTTAGAACACTATTTTCCACAGTTCTCTAACCTGTGGAGAATTCTTGCTCCCTATTTCAAAAATGAAGCAACATCTCTAGCACCAGAAGGAGTTTTATTGCATCAATTCCAGACCCAAAACTGCTTGCCTCAGAGCAGGTTTACCTTAGAGCAACTATCAGAGCAGCCTGGCTCTGAAGTGATAGAACAAAAGACACAACACCTCCCATCTTCAACTATCACATTAAGTAGTAATTTCAACAATAGAAGTTGTTTGCATACAGTTGGTATAAGCCAGAAATAATTAAAATAAATCCAATGTTAGATGGAACAATGGTTGTATCAGTTCCGTGGCTCTACATAAGTGACTAGATTGAGGAGGGAAGGGAAAAAAATTTAAAAATAGAAAAACAAACCCACATTTACTACTAGATGTCTAGTCTGTGTGTATTTTCATTAATTAGGCAAGGAATGTACTAAATTCTCCCCCACAAGTGACAGATTACTGCACAAATGAGTCCACTATAAATTAATTATGGTGGTTTTATTACAACAATCGAAAATTTAAAGACATTTCATCTCACCTCAACGGTGGGTGGATCTTCTCTCTTTTTTCTTATCCATGCTGAAAAAAAAATAAAAATCAAATTGATTATTTCAAAGATCATAAACAGTATTAAAACCTAAAATTATTATGAGTTTATAATAGAAAGAAAATATTTATGAAAAATTACAGTAGAATTCACCACAACCTGGCCAACCTGTCATTTCTCACAACGTAGGCACAAGATGTTATTTCTTGTTTCAATACTCCATCTTTAGAGAAGGGAGGTGTGGGGGGATGGTGTCACCTTTGTGTGGAGACCTTGGGCACAGTACATATCACCTCGGCCATCAAAACAGGCTTAAAAAGCAGGGCTTCTGACATAGGGTTATTGTTGAGCTTGCAATACAGAGTTGAGGTACACCCTAAGAAAATAGCAAGCTGACTGATGGAAAGTAAGAACAGCCTTAGACCACTCTGGAAAAACAGGATTCCTATACATGCTTCAGATATTCCTAAAGCTGAAAAGCTTTTTATGTAACCACCAGGTAAGGTAGTAACCTTTTTATGTTACTACCAAAATTCCTTTACAGGCATGAAAGGTACAGCCCCAGACCTGACTGCAGGACTGCAGAGTCTGGACTGAAGCACCTCATGTGGCTCTGTGGGAATACCCTCTTCCAGGAGAGGCAGGTACTGTGACTGGGGGAAGGACCCCCCATGTCAGTTAATTCGTGCTGGAAAAGACAGCAAAAGAATGGAGGAATAAAAGCAGTGGCAATGACAGTTGTCTTGTGGGTCAGATTTTCTGAACAAGTCCACAGACATTTGCCCACTCCCATCACTAACACTGCTGTGTTAGCTGGGACTGTAAGGAGACAACAATTCAGACACCTAATTGCAGATGCTGACGGATGTCCCTTTGTACAGGCAGTGAATTCAGGGAGAGAGCTCCAACTACTACAGACACTAGTTAGAGGAACGACCTGACACCACTTTTTACAAATACCACTACTCTACAATTTTTTCCACGCCTTTTTAATCCTCACAATTGGTAAGTTCTTGGTTGGATAATTCAAAGACATTTGTCTCTTCTGCCCAAATTTTTCAAATTACTTGATAGCAGAATGCAAGTAGCCAGTAATGAACAGAATGACAAACATAAGAAAAGCCACTTCCAAGTGCTGAGCCGCAGCAAAATGTTATCTCATATGTTTGTTTTGATAATTAAGATTTTTGTTACTATGAAAATTAGAGCAAAAATAACATTTTGCTATAATGCACTCAAATTCCTGGCCTCACTTGTTGCCATCTATAAAGTTTCAGAATGCTTTAAGAAGTAACTATTCCATATCTTAATTTTCTAATAATCTGTGCTATATTTTAAGGGGAACCAGGGAATGATTTAGACAAGCTTAAGACACCAAAATCTGCACAGAGCCATAACATCATCTCACTTCTGAAAATGCAATTACACAGAAGGTGAAACACTAAACATCATGGCTTCAGCAGCAGTATGCAACTGGTTTTAGGGAGAATAGCTTCCAATTAACATATGAACAAACGGTAGAACAGCTTGGAATTTAGCCAGGATGGCAAGGCCAACAGCCTTGGTTAATAGTAAATTTTAATAGCAAAATACCTGTAAAGATATGAAGCAAGGTAATACTCTTGATTCTTGTCTATCAGATGTCACTTCCTGAAGATATGTACTTTTAAATGTCTTTCTCAAACTATGTTTTTTAAAAGCAGTCCCTGTCAGCTCTTCTCAGTGGTCCTAACAAAAAATAGATCCAAACTTGTCATTGAGGAGAAGTGACAGAGCTATGAACAGTCAACATCACCCTTTCTGCAAGTTTTATGTCAGTGGAAAGAAAAACAGCTCATTAAGGTAATTCAAAATACAACTAAGTGATTTTCTATTAAATCTATAGAACTAGAGAATTTTTTGCATGTACATGTAGCATTTACAAACATTTAAATTTTGCAAGGATTTCAAACTCAAAATCTGGCAAGATGAGACACTAAACTGAGACTATTACTTCTCAGCTGGTAGCCTTGCATACATTCTGTAAAAAAACCAACCATGCTATTGAAGGAAAATCTTATCACATAACCCCTTCCTCCTGACAGAAGTTAACTTTGTCCATACCTAGCAACAGTTTCAGAATACTGAAATACTTAGCAACATCATTCAAAAAAAAGCAAAAAGTGGTAGAGTTTTCAGATATAGCAAAGTGTGTATACTAGACACTGATCAATAAAAGATACAGCTGGAGGAAAAAAAAAAGGAAAAATACTAGTTCAAAATGTCTCATAAAACGTAAAGCTTTAAACCATCAAAATTTAACAGATTACTTTCAACAAAATATCATCTTCTACCTTGCATGCTTTGCTTCTGACCTATGGAAGGATAGTTTTCAATTCCACAGCTGTCATTATGTAAAAATTTATTTATTTTTTTTAAAATTTCCAGTATTGTCTTAAAAGACCAGCCGCATTTTAATTTCAAATTATTATAATAACTGATCCCTAAAGAAAGAATTTTAAATACCCCAAAACTACAGTTAGAAAGTACTGCTGAAATATAAACATTACAATAGATTTTTTTCAAGAGTGCCTGTAACTTTTAGCAGTTATTTGACTAATGATTTTCAGATGAACGGAACACTTTTAGTATGTCATTTTATCATTTAATTATCTACCTTGTCTAAAAAGCTGCAAACAAAACAGTGAAGGCAGCACAAGCACATATGTTCTGTGAGCAGAACACACTTTCATTCATTAACTGAACTCAGTACCAACTCACAAAAGCAAAGAAACAAACCTTAATTTAGGCAGACTTTTCATAACAAACATACCATAAAAGAACTGTATCTATTTAAATACATAAATAATGCACACAGTTTTAACACTGCGCTCTTTTTCTTTCCAGTTATTACACTTGAATACATGGCTTTATTGGAGCTATTAACCTTAGTTTTTCTAATAAATGTCAGGAGTACAAATCTTTTTCAGCATAACGGTACATAAAACTTGTTGGCACAAATATTGATACTATTTTCTGAATTACTACAAGTAAATTAATTTTAATATCTCTCATGAACTGTGTAAGAAAGTCATTATTTAATGAAGATTTCTTCACTGCCATATACCTGAGGGAGGAATATAGTACAAGAATTTACTAAAATCTTTTTATACCCACAAGGTGAAGTTAGATTTAACATCATCATATTCCTCTATGCAAACCCACTTCTCAAATATTCTTCATAAAACTCAAGATGCAATACAAGTTTAAAAGCAAAGAAAACATAATCTGATTTCAGTACATTTTAGCACACTACAGTTTAGCATCTAATAGTTTTATCAGTCTTTAAAAAAAAAAACCACATTTTAATGATAATTCACCTGACCACTCCTTAATCTTTGGGGATAAGAATGGGAGGACTCTAATATACTTAATTCTCATCAGTTTTTATGTTGTTCTCTTTGAGACAGGAGGATTTTTAAAAGCCTTTCACATATTTGATTTTTAAGTTATCATTAAAATTTTGAGCACCCAACACATGGTTCAAAAAAGCACCAACACCTCATAACTCAGGTATAAGAGAAATTCATGGTAGCAAAAGGAGAATGAAGGTGTACAGAGATATAACCAATTTCCTACTGAGTTACCACTAGGTTTAACAAAATTCAAGTAAATAATATGTTGAAGTATAATTTACATTCTCTTTGGGAAATATATCTGTGTATACAGTTGAGTAAAGAAAAAGCTCTTGCACCTCTCTTTATGATCTGCACTACACCTTTGGTGAATGCACTTTTAAGTTACTGAACAGCTTTATACCATAGTCAAATATTTGTTGATGGAAACAAAGTAGGTAGGCACTTTATTACATTTTATTTGAAAAACATATGCATACATGCATATAATTAATTAAAAGTTGACAGTTGTAGCTGGGAAGAATCGTTACATGACATTCCCACTCCCCAAGCTAATAAAACAAAATGCCTTCACCACTGTCAGCCAAGATGTATTAAACTAGGCAGAGAAAGTAACATGTATGTACTGAGTGCAACCAAAATATCTGGCCCTCAAAGCTTTGGCAAAATGAATTATTGCATTTAAAACTGCTGCAATTTTATCTGGATGCACTCATTCTAATTCAAATTTTGTCTAAAAGGAATTTTGCAAGTAAGCTGGACATTTCCCATCTTGAGACATTTGCATTCTCCTCATCAGCACTCATTTGCATTCTTACTAGTATGCACGAAATTTTCATTGAACTTTAAGACTCCTACTGGCAGATAATAGAATTTAAGAATTCCCATGCAAATTAAGAATCACATTAATCACTGAATGTTACCAAGAAAAAGAAGAGATTAGGAGTAGATGGCAATAAAATGCTCCATGAAGCTGCCATCTCCTGAATCTCTGTGGTATGTAAAATTACACATCTTCCCTCATGAGCACTGTTGACATGTCTTGAGGAGGTAAATTACACATTCTTCAGTAGGTGAACATTCAGAACTAAAATACAGAAATGTTATCTGTTGTGTGTATCCATACTGCCTAAGGAAAAGCAGGCACTCACACTTTGAAGTGAAATACAAGAGACTTCACTGAAACAAAACTAGGCAATATTTGTATTATAGATATGGATTGCATTCCTAATTTAAAACTATAGTACAAGAGGAAATATACTTTTAGATTTTTAATATTAAAATTAATTGAATTTTATGTGTACAAAGTACTAAGGATAACACAAGGGATTCTACTTTAGTTTTTCAAAAGCCTGAATGGACATTTCTGAACTTTTCAAAACATTCACTGGTCTGAGAATGTAGACAATTCAATCCTGCAGAGCACTTAAAACTAACATCTTCAGGATAAAATTTCCATATAAGTCCTTCAGGAGTAAACCCTTGGCCTTGTATTCAGTAAGCTCCTAGGACCAGTACACAGATTCAAAGAAACAGCTTGCACAGATTGCATCTGTGATCTGGATGATGCTTTATAGCTTTCTACATGGTCTCCTTTACCTTATTACATGTTTAAAACTTGATAAATACAGCACCAGAATCAGTTCCTTAGGTTACTAGCTGTCCAAGCGGAATGTTTGAGGTACAGAACCAGATTTAACTTGGTCCCTCTTCCAACTTCTCTGCTGCCACTCCGTCTAGTCTGTTCCCACTCCTCATACTATTCTTTGTCCCTAGTTTCGTGAAAGTTCTCCTCACACAAGTGATGGCTGGAAGTATTCCCAGGGGCGCTACTTTTACTAATTTTGGTCACAAGAGGTTTCTTTTTTTAGTCATACAGTCAGTCGTACAGTTGTGCAGGGTAACAAAGACAGAGAAAGGGTGCTGGGATGACTGCTTTTAAATGAGGTGGCCATTAAGAATTGTTCAGAAGTGAACAAAACTGAGTCCTGGCAGAACAAAGACAGTACAGGTAAAAGAAGCTCTCTACAGGTCCCAAGAAAAGGAGGAGATAAGGAAACAGACTCTTCAGCACAGTCCTAAAAGTGAAAAGCCTGAGAGGGATAGGACGGAGAGCTATCCAAAACTTAAGCAGAGGACATGGATGTCAAAATACATACACTGGGTTTGAAGAGGAGGGCCCTGGAGATGTGTGTGCCTAGCAGAGTCCAAGAGCAAAGAGAAAACAAAGTAAGAAATATTAAATAAGTTTCTAACCTTATATTAATCTTTTACTGTTCAGAAGAAACAGCAAATATTTTAGAACTCCTTCTGTGAAGTCTCAGGCTATTTGCTGGAATGATCAGCATCCATAATAGCACAACTTATAACATGAACACCCACAGAAGGAATGTACTGAGAAATTTTCAAGCATCTGGACAGAAGACACACAGCGAAAGTTCAACACAGGTCCTGTAGGCCTGGGAAACTTCTAGACTAATCTTAAAGTGAAAAAAATTTGGACAGAAATGTAATGAGCTTTTCAGCAAAAAGTGTCTAAAAATCTTGAATTAAACTGTTCTCACGCAGATAACTGGCTTCTATAAAAATATTTGAACTATCTACACTTTTCATTCCTTCTTATTTTTAACTAATTCAGAATTACTTTTTTTACAGGAGACAAAAAAGAAGCAGTGGTGAATTGAAATTCAGAGCATCCTATATCCTTCATACCTCATAATATGTAGGAAACACATAATAGTTCTTTGAACAGCTTCCATACCCATAGCAGAAGTACCAGTTTTGGCTTTTTAAAATTCTACATCCACAAAACCGTTTGCAAAGGTTAGACTAGCGTTGGACAAAAAAGTACAGATTAGCCTTTTTTCCAGAATTCCCATCTTTATCTCTCAGAAGCATACACTATACACTCATTCTGCTTAATAAATGCACCAGGGAAAAAAGCATGCATGTATCTCTTCTTTCTGGAGAAATTCAGTACTGTTGTTTATGAGGAACGGTACTCCCCAATTTAGTTTTCCCACAAAAGCTCCCCAAATCACACTGCCACCTGCTTGCTCCCTCTCCCTCTCCTCTTCCACCCTTCCCCACTTGAAGATGGCCTGGGAGGAGGATGGGAGGCACAAAAGTCAGAGTCACAGGGTGAGATAACAATTTCCTGAAAACAGCAATGAGATAAGAAAACAAACATGTATCAATGCTAATAATAAATGCATACAAAAGCGTGGGTAACTTACAGGCAAAATGCTCACTAAGGATGATGTGACATGACTACAGCCATGATTTTTCCCCAACCAGAAGCCACACCCTTCTTCTCAGAAGCCAGAGTTCCCTTCCCCTATTTCCAGCAATAACTTGAGGTGCTATTGTATAACATCTGGATTCTGGCCACACTCCATCAGCTACACTCTCACCTGGCGACGGCAAAAAATTTAACTCCGTCCTCAGCCAAAATCAGAACAAATACTTACGAGGAAAAGACTATTACTCAGTATGCAAATTATCCCTTCCTCTGTGAATTCTTTGTATTTGCTGACAATATCACAAAGAGAAAACCTCACAGTTGCGAAGATGAGGAAGTTAAGCAATAAAACTGTAAACATAGCTCATAAAAACAGGACTGGCCAGTCAATTGCTTCTTCTCTAAAACAAACCAGAACAGGATGCCTTGATTTGAAAAGTGTGTTTCAGGTCTGGCAGCTGCAGCTTTTTAGGTAAGTCCATATGCCCATGAGGGTATGTGATATTTGACTTCAAGGTCTTGTCACACACAACCTCCCAAAAAATCTTCCAGGCACCACACTGTCAAATCACATGGATTTGCGCTAAATTTGTGAAGAGAGATATAGCAAAGGCTTTTTAGTACTACACAGATCACAATAGCATGAAGCAATGGGTTTGTATAGGAATTTGGTTGAACACTGCAGTCTAAGACCATTTGTGGAAGGATGACTAGCCCACAGCCATCCGAGATGTGCAGACAGAGGCTACTGAATTGTCCTGGATGAAAATTCATTCACAGGAGAGCTGAGTTACCTGAAGCTTCATGTATACATCCTTGTGTCTGTGGTGCAGTGTTTGCATGACAGTCACAGAGAATTAAGATGAGCACTGATGGCTAGAAAACTTTTGGATGAGCTAAAAGACCTTCAGAAAGCTGGAAGAATAGCATTCATCCATTCGAGCACCAGATGATTTAGTTAGGACAAGCCTAAGAGGTTGCTGCTGTCCTTCAGAAGATGGCTCTCTTGGACTGATAAAGAACCAGAAACAACTAGAGCAAGACTTGCCAACCCACTGCGGGTACTGCAGTAGTAGATGACAGAAACTGTTGATACTGTAGTTACGCCACAGCTGGCAAATACCGCCAGTAGTGTTGAAACACCTTTCAGAAGCTTTTAGCTCTTACTACTAGCCTCAGTTGATCACAGCAAAAATCCTAGGAATTAGTGTAATGATAGATAGTACAAGACAAAAATGTTTTCTATTTCTCTATTTATTCCATGAAGGGATATAATGGGCCTGAAGTTTTCTCTTTGCTCAGCATCATCTCCCTCAGAGAAGAGCATCAAGCATTAAGAAAAAAGAATGAGGTAAAGCAGGTATACTAAGACATTTCCTCAAAACATGTTGTAGACTTAATTCATTTGCAGCTCATTGACAAATTAAACTACAATAGTATCTGTGTACAAGAACAATCTTTCTTCCACCAATACTTTTAATGTCTTAGGGAACTCATGCAAACTTCCAGCAAGCAGAATAGTCAACAACAAGGAATTCCAGAGCTTAAATACAGACTGCTTAAAATCTGTTGGCTTTAAACCTACCAACTTCTGGGAGATGCCTAGGTACTTTTCTCTCCAAAAAGCATGTTGAGTGATGGGCGATTTCAGGGATTCCTAGCTTATGCTGCAAAGTCCTGGGTTTCAAGACATTTAACCCCACACTTGGCCCAAGCATCTACCAACCTCAAAGACCAACATATACTGCTTCTCTTGTTTCTCGCTTTCTCCAAGAGTTGATCATCTAATTCTAAGGAAATGCAAAAGCTTCCCTGAAATTTTATTATTTCCAAAATTTTCAGACAGGTATTTAATTCAGTAGCAGTTGGACAAAACGGTTAATTATTAGCAGGTTCTCCATCTCTCTACAAGATTGCACAAGCGAGAATATAGGAAACCAAATACACCATATAAAAAGCAGCCCCATCACTGCGCCTCCAATATGTAGGTCAGCTATTAGACCTACAAATTAATACTGCAGTGAAGAAATAATAAGGAAGTTTTGTATTATTTAATGCATTTCATGCTGGTTATTCAACCAGATCCTCCACAGGCACAAATATTTTCAAATTTAACAGGAATAAGTCATCTCCACATAGGCTCTACTTTTATTAAGTACCGACTTCTCAAACAAAATTTATCCTATTTTTAAAGAAGTTACTTTAAGAATTCGTAATTGTTATGCAGTTAAATAAAAGCCTGTCTTACCTAAAACGAAAGAAAACAAATTGTTCACATAGTCAGGCTTCCCATTAAAAATACAGAGCTTACAGAGCTTCAATATAAAATTATCTTAAAATAAAACCAAAATATTTACCTTCCCATTCTGCTGGAAAGTCACCACTTTGATACTGATATGCTTCACGATTCACTGCTTCTACAAATCTTCTTTCTGGTATAATCTGCCCTATAGCAGAAAAAAAGAAAGAAAAATACATATATTTATATTATATATTTTTTATATAATTTTATATAGTTATATATTTTAACATAATATATAATATGTAATTATGTATAATATATATTTTATATACTATGTATTACATATTACATATTTCTATATAAATTTATAATTGCTGATCACCTTATCATTTTGAAAGAATCGTATTTATTCAAGTGAGAGCAATGACATACGGAATGAAAATGAAAGATTAAAATTGAGAAAATTATTACCATCTAGATGTCAATCTGAAATGTTCCATTTCAGTAACCTTCAGTAACCTTGTATTATGGATGAAAAACAGCACTCAAAGCTCATTGGTTAGGTTTGTAAAGCAGCCACAACATCTCCAGTCACTGGCAACTGCCTTGTGCTTGTGAGATTTTTTACAACTGCCTATAATCTAAATATCTTTTTTATTAAAAACAAAAATCTAGTATGTAAGAATCTGATAGGGAACATTCAGTATACTAAAAGGGGAGACTGTGGTGAACCTGAATATACACCCACTTTCAGATTCCATTAACAAAGAAGAATTAAAAAGTAAGATGGTACACAGCAGACTGATTGTCAGATATTATGCTACTGTATGGAGAAAGAGTATTTTAACTTGCTTTTAAAATTAGGAAGTACTGGAAATATACACAAGGTTCCCAACCTCCATAGGGAAAAATCTAACAATATTCCCTAGGCTCTTTCTACCACCTTTTTCTCTTCCTGGAGTGCTGATATTGAGAAATTTGACATTTTGAAGAAACACGAAGTATATCTGCATAAAATATGTCATTTTATAATGAAGTGATTAATGCAGTTCATTCCTTCAGTATGCTTTCAACAAGTATTTCAACTGAAGTTATTTTAAAACTGATACCAGTAGGGACTTGGAACCATTAGTAGCTAAACTCTACACTATTATTCATTATTAAGTATTTAATACAGTAAAATAAGAACTTGCATATAATCTGAAATTCATTTTCTGAGATTCTTCTTAGCTTTATGTTTTATTTTTAAGCAATGCAACATTTCTATTCTTTCAAGATGTGTCATCAGGCAAATAATATTGTGTAGAATGCTTTCATCTTCAAAATTAGATATTTTTAATCTGTGTTGGAAGTTATATGACTGATACTTATTTGTTTTATAAGTATACAATTCCTATATGCTGATGAAATTCTAGTTTGTACCTTGCTGGAACATAATTTTTTTTCAACAATATCATGGAAGATTGAATTTCTTACACTGTTTATCTATGAAACAAAACAAAACTACAGAATTACTGTCTTCTCATGCAGAAGATTTCCAGAAAAGCTGAAGAGGTTCTAATTAGGGCTGATCCAACACAAGTCTCAGAAAAAAACACTCTTCTTCAGTCTTGTAAAGTTACTAGACTTTACCGTTAGAACAGCAGCTTTTAAAAACTGTCCATAATTTGAGTATTACACCACCTGAATAAATCACCATTGGAAAGAATAGTGAAGAATCGGTTTTTTTCCTAACTGCCGCCACAACCTGTGACTGGCATTATTTAATAAAATATTCCACTTCTTATTCTGCTGCAAGCATTCATAAAACTCACATAAAAATTCATCCTCCAGATTCCACAGTCAAACCACACTGCAGAGCCAAACTCAGAAACTATTTCCCAAATGTGTTCTTTCACAGGCTTTTTAAGGCTTTTAAGCCTTTCTGCATTTGTGATGCACACATGACACTAATTAACTTCAACAGTCTGATTTGCCTTGTCCCCTAGGTTTTTTTTGGCAGGCAGACCACCACTGACAAATAATTTACATAGGCTTTTGTAGGGAAGATCACACTGAGGCCTCTTTAGATGTAATTAAAACATTTTACAGTTCAGGGAAGGGTTTTTTTTCATACTAAAGATTGACATTATTCACTGTTTTGCTTCCTATTAATTCATTCCCATATTTGCAAACAAATACTTCGATCTTTTCTACAGCAATGCAAGAAACTTCTCTTGTAAGGGCACACATATGAAGCAATTAAAAATAGCACCAATAGAACAGTTTTAACTTGAAAATTACCCTCATTTTCATGTGACCACTGGATGTTAGAAACACTGAAGAACTATTAATGATTCAAACTAGGATTATATACATAATACAATATACCAAATTGTGTCTTAAAACAAAAAGCAGGGCATTTCAGAAAGAATTTACCAGAAGTACAGAATATTCACATAGAATATTAGATACAATACCCTTTACACTGAACAGCAAAGTAGCCAAGATTTGCAGTCCAAGCCTGCAAAACGGCCAAGAAGCCTAAGTAATTGACAGATCTTTTACCAAGCAATACAGTATTTACATATGTTACATTTGTACACTTTCTTACTTCACAT
>WBND01000313.1:194232-210913 GCA_013398595.1 Tychaedon coryphoeus | reverse complement strand
TTGTGAATATAAGGCAAATGGCCTAAATACCAGTTTGCATGGCAGTGGTCTAAACTTCATGATGAAAGAAGCATTTTTAAAGCATATCTTCTTACTGGAGTGCTATGTAGCTTGAAGAGATAAAATTGTACTTAATTACCTAACAGCCTATTATTTCCTTGTCAGCAACCCAACATAAACTTCACCTACTCAAAACAAAGGTTTCTAATATTTTTTCCAGTGCTATCTTACAACACTCAAAAGGCAAAACAGGGAAAAAAAAACCTGTAGTTTTTGGTAAACATGAAGCAGTACTTAAATTACCAAAGCAACGGAACTATAACCAGGTCTTCATACAAAGCAGAGAATGTACTACTTCTCTAGAAGTAACAAATGTAGATTTATGCATCTATAGGCTGCGGGAGAAGCCTACCAATGTCCGAACAAGATCAAGAGTTTTCATTTCCACTGAAGAAGGGAAAAAATTTTGTTGTAAAGGACAACCCTTTTAAAGGTGAGTATTAATTTGTGAAAGCCATTATTATTTTTTTGCGTAGATTTTTAGCTGAGGGAGTCTGTTCACTGATGACTGTCTTCATGTTACCTTGTGGTCATAATTCCAGTGATTCTGCAATAATTATCTTCACCTTAGGAAAGACATAAATATTTTAAAAGAGTATATTTTTTCGCAAAGAATTATCATTTTTTCGCCAAATCTAGATTTCTATGAGGTCAATTAACGTTTGCTTAGTGACAAATCAGTAACTTCCCCCAGTTCATTATATTCATTCGTACAATAAATACAATATTCTGAAATACAAAAACATTAAGTATTTGCCCTTAACATCTATCACTTATACATGCAGTTATTTCTCCAATAATTAACACACTTGAAATCATCTAAAACACTTTATAAAATCATAACAGAAACACGTTTCAACTTTTAAGAGCAGCAAGGCCACAGATGTTTGATGGTTCTGATTTCCATTGACATGAAATGAACCAGATTCCCAGTTTTATAGCAAACTGATTTCCAGTTTTATAGCAATGCAGGATCAAGCAATATTAAACTTGTTAAGTGCTGGCTCAGCAAGTCAAAAAAAGCTGTAAGTACCAGGCACTCATGGTCAAAAATTCTATTTTGCTATTTTTATTTACATTTTAACAGAAATACACTTGGCTTTCCAGAGTTGTCTGCAAGTACTAATTTCTTCCCAAAGGAAGACAAGTTTCTTCAGACTTCTACTGGAAGTTTGAAGCCAGGGAAATTGCTTCCATTTTTGGGAATATGTACTGTCAAAGAAAGAGACTCACATATACTACAAACATCACAGTCCCTTTTCACTTCCCAAAAGAATTGCCAGCTGACAAAGTCAGTAACTTCCTCTGGGATTAGTGCCCATGGAGTTTACATATGTTCACACAAATGGAAAACCTGCTCTATCTTAGACTGCGGCAGTTAAATAAAGTAACATTTGATTGAGAAACAACTTCCTTCAAGGGGCAGACAAATCCCTCTGCTAAATATCCACTGGCGTTGTAGCCCCTGAGCTCTCTTAATCTGGCAGCAGGATGCAACATCATCAGTTCCCATTCCCTGCTCACTGCTAGTAAGCCTTATGTCTTTGTCCTCATCTGTGAAGCCCAAAACATACCATGACTTTCAAAAGAAGCACTGTTTTGTAAATGAGTCTACAATAAGACTACTAGAATTATGCAACATTACATTCTTTTGGGAACACAAGTGCAAATGATACTAGCACAAATGACAATTCTTGGAGAGCTCATGGAAGCTCAGTGGTCTGTCACAGAGAAGCTTTCTCCCAACTGTTCTTTTGGTTTCTTTTGGTCTATCAGATTCAAGAAACACTTTTCTACCAATTACTGTCAAAATGTGAATATATCCAAGAATGAGGTGCCGAATTTATTCTGTAAATGTATGGAAAATGGCTTAAAATGGGAACTTAGCATGTATAAAGGGAATTTAGCAAGCAGACAGAAAGAGCACAATAACTTGTACTCTCGTAAATAAAAACATAATGCAGGGAGATAAACAAAAAGGCAGTGATACAGGGAAGAGAAACATATAAATGACAGTAAGGGTATGAATTGTAAATAAAATGGAAAGTCACAGCCATGAAGAATATCTATTCTGCAATATGACCCAACACAGCAGTGTTACAGACTGGTTTGGATGACTCATTACATTTCAATTAGAAATCTTTTGCAAAAACTTTTGCAATTTACCATCTCCACTTTTTCCAGAATGCATTTATTTAATTTTTTTACTCAACTCTCAGATTGTCTGTGGTTTCCCTTCAATTTAGAAAGAGCAAATGCATAAAGTCCATATTGAGAGTTTTCCCTGTTCTAGTTTCACAGTCCCAGCCTAACTAAATTGTAGACTAAAAAGAAAGAATCTGAGGTCTTTGTGCTTTCACAGTGTGTAAGTACCTAATCATCAAATACTTAAATACCTATTTGAGTACTCATTGGTTTAAGAGTATTACACCAGGTGCAACTGTTTGAATAATTGTCAGTAAGTTTATACAAAAATTTCTATATGAAAGCATTTACCCTGATGCCAGAGAAAGAAAAGAAGAAAGAACACTTTTGGATGGTGACCTTCAGAATTGTATAGTTTATAATAACTGTAATACAAGTGTTTGATACACAGAGTTTACAGCCACCAAAACCACAAACTGTGATACTTATAAATACTATAACCAAAAATTACAAAGCTACTTTATTATGCTTTATCAGTTTAATCTCTAAAATGCCAACTCTCAGAAACAGAGACACTCTCGGAGATTTTCATTATTGCAAAGTTGCTCAATTCACCTAATTAGCATCCTAACTAATTCTTCTCTTGTGTGAGCAGCTAAGATATGTGATCCCTGTCTTTATATTAAGACGCCACACAAACACTTTAATTCTTAAATATCAAAACTACATGAATTGTGTCTCACCATACTAAACTACAACTCTACACTGTCCAGCTGTTGGAACTCCCCTTTTCATTTCTGCAACACTTGAGTGCATACTAACCTCAAAACTTGTATTTGTTGACCTTCCTTAACTGCAGCAAAGGATGGCACCAGTGCAGACTACAAACTATGAGGAAAAGGCTTCCAAACACCGCTCGGTGTGTGTTGCTGCCTTGCAGTGCATTGAGAGCTGCAGGCAGAAATCTCTAACACCAAGATTAAAGAAAGCACCTCAACACTGAACTTCTCTCTCCACAGTCTTAAGATACACAGATATTCTGAAACAAAGCTGTCAATAGATTGACAACAATGATACTGCTTTACTGTTTCTATTGAAAAAGAAGATACTTGAGAAATATTTGACCTTTTCCTTCTCCTGACCTCTTTTTTTTTTCATAAAAGCAGAAACAGAAATATATAAAATACTGTAACCAAAGAAGATAATGTTTGTTATATACTATTATAGCATTTGTCTCAATGACATTTTATACTAATTATTTTGATAACATGAATTTGCTTTATGTGAATGCATTTTTTTTTAAATGACCAACATAATGAGACTTGTTACTCAGAGAAATAAATTCAAATCTTACACATTCTCTCCTATCTGTGTATGAATGAGAGGAATTATGCCACAGATGAGATGAGATTTTCACCCCTAATAAAGATAACCTATTCTAGTGTATTTCAATACCATTCATTTTCTATCCTGGGAATTTATTATAGAATCAGATTACATGTATGATAAACCTTCTGTAATTATCAGGAAGAGTCTTATTTTTCAGTTTAAGAACACTTCTGATTTACAGTTGCATTTTACATACTGTACAGATGACTGCATGTATATTTAAATATCAAAATTCAGACATTTTTAGTTCAAATTAGTTATACTGAAAAATCTTTCCTTTCTGGCTGCCTATATTTCTCTTTAATCGTGGTCAGTATAGGACCTTATTACAAGTAATTTGTTATTATAGGGCTGAGGAAAAAATGCTAGCTTCACAAGTTTTGTCATTTTTCCCCCCACTTCCCCTGCAGGCTGCTATTGTTGATGGCCTTTATGGAAATATAAATTCAATCAGCAGCTGCAAATTTCATGAGACGTCCATCTTCATGCAGAATTTCTAACTGAGTGTCAAAACAATCTGTGGATTTCTCCCTGATGAAACACACTTTGAATTGTAAATTTCTGCAATTTTCTCATGTTAGAATTTGAGCTGCACTAAAATAGAGCCAGCCCCGATATAGTGCCTGCCAGATTGAGACAAGTAATTTTCCCCCTCATTATCTCAACTCTGACATTGAAAGGGTTAAAAATAACCCACGAAAAATTATGATTCTTTTTTACTTTACATCTAAAAGAATCCCATTTTTTCTTTTTAGAAGAAAAATAGGTAGGCCCTCAAAACACTCCAAATACTCAATTATTTGAAACTGCTATTAATTTTTCAGTATTTTGCAGTGATAAACCCCTAGAAATTAGTTGCAATAGATCTTAAAAGAATTTCCTATGGTGCCAAAATAGTTCACAGAGATAGTTTGTTTCTTTTAAGTCCCAACTTACATTAAATGTTGATAGAAAACAGAAAATAGATGCATAAATTACAAACATCAAGACTTGAGTAGAGTTTTGAACTGTTTACTGTTTTCTGAATACAATGAAACAAAATGAAGTTTCTCATTCAATTACTGTTTCTTGCAGTACCTTAGGAGGCATACACAGCTTACCACTTTAAGTATTCTGCTTTAGAGAAACATTTGTTTCTCTCTTCTGTAGTCACTGACATGAAACATACAAAACAATACTGCTTTACCAATTTGCAAGCAAACTAATTTATCTAATTTATCTAATTATTTATCTAATTTATTAAATTCACACAGAGAAATTAACTACTAATGATTTATCTATCCATGTAGCTGAGAACTGACTGACTTTCTGCTTGTTTTCTTCTCTCTGGGGATAAATATTGTGGTGGGATGGGTGAAGGGTGAAGTTTCACTTCACCGTCACTGAAAATAACGACATTGTATTAGATGTTTCAGTACAAATACCACATTCTAAAACACAATACTGTCTTTCAGTTTAGAGAAGATTCAAACGGGCATCTTCTTTTTGTATAAATCTAACTTTCAGTTCATTATCAGAATGAGGAAAGAAACCTAAAAGTGAGCTACAGAGTAATTCCATTGCAAAATACTTTTAACATAAGGTTTTATCACTTTATCATTTCTACTACTTTATCACTACATCATTTCTTCAGCTGAGTCTTTCCCTATTCCCTGTCTCCTCCCTCAGTTACCTGCCCTGCATTCTGGTTTATGTGAACTGGAATGACCTGAGAGTTGATCACAATTCCAAACCCTCAAAACACATCTATACACTTTCCCTGACTGGTTTCTTAAACTGAAGTATAATTCTCTGATTTAAAAATCAATAAATATGCAAGAGCACTAGTCCATGTAAAAAAATAAGGTTAGTCTCCAAAAAACACCCAAGGAAAGAATGCTGGTATGCAGCTGGAGAAGGACTTGCACTAGTTAGACGAAATCTTATGCTCCGGCAAACAGGCAGGACAGAGGGGCATGTCGCTCAGAGGAAAATTACTGGGCTTCCTACACTTATTAAACTGACCCTTATAAATTTGCTATTCTTAGAATGTTCCCTACTCAGCATGACAAAACCACCTCTCAACTTTGCTGAAAATGTTATTTCAACAGAACTCTGATTTTGTTTCATTGAGTTACAACATCCAGATCAAATAATCCTGATACTTTCACTTTTGCACTGTCATATACTTATTAGCTTTAACAGCAAAACAAAGATACATACCAATCTCTCCTCTAACACAAGTAATTTTATACAGTGAAGCAGATGTTCTGTTATGCATGGTCACAAGTCACAAGTTTTAGCTATAGATTCTGCTTGGGTAGATAGTAAGACCAGTAATTACTGCATGTATTATAATAGCTTTCATTTTAACAGATTCTTGAGTATTATTTGGTTATTTTTATCTGTGGAGTATACCAGAAAGGAAGGTAGGTATAACAAGAAAATCTAATTCGATTTCTCAAAATATTAAGAGTACTACTGATAAGAGTTTGCAATAATTGCAAAGCACAGGAACAAAGAGTCTTTCGCAATTGTATTAATCATTGTATAATAACTGCTCTCTTTAGGATTTAACTTCATTTTGCATTATTTCAAAACCTCACAAATTCTCAAAACAATTACTTTTATTTTATCTACATCTTCCAAGTTCTAGGCCATGACACTTTATTAAAATGAAGGGTGCTGAAGCACTTCCAAAGGAAGCTGATTAAACTTCCATTGTTTACATTAAAGTGCAGAGTTTTATCATTTATGTGTGGAGCCCAGCTGGCTAACCCTCTAGGCATCCTACCAAAACTGAAAACACCAAAATAATTCAAAACTTAGTAAATGAAGTAAATGAAAACTGAAAACAGTGTTAACAGCCACATAAAGCTTCACAAAAGAAAACCCACAGTAGCACACACCCAATTGT
This sequence comes from Tychaedon coryphoeus, assembly GCA_013398595.1. Classification (NCBI taxonomy): domain Eukaryota; kingdom Metazoa; phylum Chordata; class Aves; order Passeriformes; family Muscicapidae; genus Tychaedon; species Tychaedon coryphoeus. The sequence continues at coordinate 204,423 of WBND01000313.1, read as the reverse complement.
GATCCTTTAAAACATAGTATGATCTATATATTTCCCCAATGCCATCTTCTGCACTGTAAAAGCACTGAAGAAGTGTGATTCCTTTTTTCCTTCCAATATAACCTTGGATGACACTAAACTTACGTTTTGGCAAGGTATCAGAAGTAACACAAATTTTAAAAAAAATTAACTTCTATGGCATTAAGGTATATCACCTGTAGATTGCATTACTTTTCTCCCACATTAAAAGTTTTGCTCTTAATTTAATAACATCTCCTATGCAGACACGCATAGAAGTTCATGAAGATTTCCTTTTTCTCACCTTCTTCCTAAAACAACTAGATAAGATTGTAAATGGCAAGACTGCTTAAAAAGGTTGGGAGCACTACCACCTTATGCAGCTGATTTTTAAAATACAGCATAATCATGGCTAATACTGGAAGCAGGAAAAAGTGAATAATAAAAAACCAAAAGATCTATTACTTTCTCATTCAAAGCATTCTGTTGCAAGGCAGTCCTATGTAATCTAATCATTCCATTCACAAAACTTGAAAAGTATCTTGTTGAAAATTGATGTGAAGTTGAATAAAGTCTTATAAAGCAAACAATAAACAGTTTCCAAAGCAGACACATGCAAAGTGTATTATTTGGAGGACAGTCAGTTGATTCACCTTATGCATAAAATACACATCCTCTCAGGGAACATGAATGCTGTTAAGTTCTATGTGGCCTTCCCTCCTTTGACAAGGAAGCAGGGATGTGATACACAAAGAATATTGCAACAGTGTCCAGTGCTGCAACCTTGTACCCAAATTCTCCCAGGAAAAGCCTGCGGAAAAGCAGGTGGATACCAGTAAGAAGAGAAAAAAGAAACATTACAATTATTACCATTGAGAGAGAAGGAAACAGAACCAAAGCACTTCCATCAGTTGATGGACCCCTAGAGAAAAATTGTCACATTAACCCAGTAAAGTCCCAGGGAAATTAAAAAGGGAATGGAAATGTCAGTTTATCCCTCAGGCAAAACCTGATTCATTTCTAGAATTCTATAAGCATTGCTTAGATAATGGCATCTCTAATAACACTACATCACCCCTAATATACATAAGGTTTCTCTTTTAAAAGGAAACATGGTTAATATCCAGTCTCCCAAAAAATGTTTCTCAGTATAATAGAAATCTGTGTGCAGGTTTCCAGAAATGCTTGCGGTTCCAGATCTTCAAACGATTAGCAAAACTGTAACACTTATCATGTTCCTCAGTGACGTCCAATATCACTATTTAAGATAGCTTTGAAAGCCTCATCTGGAGTGATGCCGTGCTAGTTAGTGCATAATCAAGCAAACATCACTCTTTTTCTGTTATTCTATGCATTAAGTGTAATTTTTCAAATATTTTTCATCAATGAGATGATCAACAAAAAGAATTTAGAATCATTGAAAGATCGTAAACAGGCAGTGTGCACAATATAAGAGTTCTCTAAACCTTGATATAAAAGGGAAAAATAATCACTATACAATTTCTAGGTATCTGCTGTCAAATACTAGCTTTCCATGCTCATTAATATTTACAACTGCATTCCTAGTCCCCACTAAAACTAGCACAAGTTTCTTTCTTTCACTTACGCAAAGATTAGCTCAAACTGCTTTGCTATTCACCTGTTTTCTCTTGACAAAGGGAAAAAACCCAACTAACCAACTACCATCAAAAAACTGTTTCACAGTTGTTTCCTGTGACATTCCATCTCCTCTACACGAACTTCCCTCCCTGAAGGGCATGAGTCTTACATAATTTAGCAGTCAACAATGCAGACAGAGATGTTAGAGACTCTCTAATTCCTCTTGTAATCTGCATCACAAATAGCAGGTACAGAGTACTGCCCTAGAGAGAAAGTATTGAAAGGAGAGCACTGTGTCTTGTATTGCAATACAGGATGTGGCCAGAAATGTGTATTCTATCACCATCTCATCTGTTGAAGTGGGTGAGGCAGTGACCCTAATCTCCATGGCACATACTATGTGCTAATGGACCATCTTTAAAACCAGGTGGGGCAATCATCTTTGTCTTTTCCACAACCCATAAACTCCAGGAAGGTATCATCTGCTGCTGAGCCATTAAGTCCCACTGTATGACTGATAAAATTACATCATCCCATTGGGAGATGCTCCAGCCAGCAGGAGGAGCCAAGCCTTTCCTACTGAGATAAAAACTGAGATTTTGGACAGCAAGTTACCTTCTTTCCACTGGATTCCAGAGGAAAACTGGACCTTTCCACATCATCCCTGGACCTTCAGAGGAAAACTGCACCTTCTACAGGAGCACTGCTTCAACAGAACCACACCTGCCACTGCAGGAGGACTGCAGCCACCATTTAATGGGACTGCTACCAACACCTTGACTCACGGGGTGTCAGGCTGTATTCTGACTCTGTCAGTGTTTTGGGATTGTTCTTTGCAATAGTGTATTTCTATTTTATTTTTCCTAGTAAAGAACTGTTATTCCTAGTTCCCGTATCTTTGCCTGAGAGTCCCTTAATTTCAAAATTATAATAATTTGGAGGGAGGGGGTTTAAATTCTCAATTTCAAAGAGAAGCTTCTGCCTTTATTGGCAAACACCTGTCCTTCAAACTAGGACACACTGAAAAGGAAAACAGGAGTGTGGAATTCTTTTTATGGATTCTCCCATCCAAGGCTTTCTACATCTTTGGAATAAAAAAGAGGCAAGCATAGGAGATCCAGCTTTTTTTCTGAAGGCAAACAGTGGAATTCCTGTCTATGTTACAGGGTAGTAGCTATCAGACTAATCCAACATCATATCTGATACATCCATCAGGCAAGTTGTCTTCTAACAATTTTTTCCACCATTTAATTTTCTTTTGCACCAATGAAACATCTATTAGGTATACTATCTACACTATCTACTTATTAATACTACACTGAAGAAACTATCAATCACTTTCCTTTTAGTCCACTGTTTTGTTGTTTTTCAGATGCAGACATGCTAATTTTTAGGTCCTTATTATACTTTAAAAATATTCTAATGAGTAATAATTCTACTGTCCACATTAAATATATTTTGCATCCTGTCTTTCGTTTTAGAAGTTGCAGGTTCTCTTTCTCTACATAGAATTAAATACTGTGTTTCAGACCTCATTCATCTTCAGCCATTTTTTTACTCATCACATTTACCCATACATTAAGATGCACTCAATAGCATCTTTTCTTTTGAGTGAACTCTAAGTCACTTTTTTTACTTTTGGCCAGCTTCCTTATGCTGTATCTTTTCCTAATTAGCAATGTCACAATTTTTTTTAGTCTGCTCAATCTTCCTTCTAGTCCCTTCTTTTCTTCCCAGTTTAGTTGAACTGATTGAAGTAATTTCATTTAGTCCAACTAGATAAAACGTGTAGACACACATAACATACTTAGAGATTCAAATCCAGAGCCGACACATTCTTGAATCTCATGGCACAGAAATGGCTCATTATTTTACAGAAACACCTCAAAATCTCTGCATCTGCACTTGTTCACTTACAAAATGCATCAGAACCTCATTGTTTCAATGTCAGTCCAAGAGTTTGCCATCTTATTCATGCAGACGATCCATTCTTGCCTAGAAATTATCTCCTATAAACTGTTTCAATTTCACTAGCAGTTCTGAGGTCTTCTATTACATATGATTTCATGGTAGCATAATTATTTTAAAATGCTAACACTTCATTAAATAGTGTTGATTTAACCTACTGTGTGAACTTCAACATAAAAGTTTCAGTCTGCCAACAACTCTTCAAAAATCTGAATGGCTTTTAAAAATACTCAAAATAAAGCAATACTGAGTAAATAACAAACTGCCATCTAAGAACACAAAATTTTCTAAATTCACAGAAATATTTCCTTCATCGTCTGCAAGCTCTTTCAGTATGACAAAAGGCAAATTATAGAACATGCCTCGGGAAACAACCCTGAGAAAAAAAGGTGTATGCAGCTAGTCTGAGAAATGCTGGCTACAGACGAGCCAGGTAGTCAAAAGGGGTAAAATGTTACTGGTACTTGTGAATTGTTACTAAAATTACGCACACTGGTTGCTATACTTTTCACAGCTTGAGGGTATGAGGGGGAGGTAGGTGAAAAGTCTAGTGAATACTGCATACATATCATAACTTGCATGGCCACTGCAGAGCCACACAAATGACAGAAAAAAACCTCGTCATTTGAGATAAGCCAGTTTTAAATATGAAGTCACTTCTTTCTGAATCAAAATTGTACCAAGAGTCACCTTAGTAAAAGTAAAACTTAAAAAAACCCAAAAAACAACAGAATATGCTGTCAGTTTTAGAAATTATAATGTGCTTCAGGGAGTAAATGTTCCACCCAATTGAACAAATGGAATTTCTTATTGTTTGCTAGCTTGACCAATACCTAAAATACAGTTCAAATTAAACTGAAAGATACTGCCCTCTAAGAAGGGGTGCACTGTCCCAAAAATAATGAGTGCTGCAGAGATTGAGTGACATCATTATTCACATTATACATGTATGCAATAATTAAACAAAATGTTAAAGATTAATACACAGTGGTTTAATTTGAGGGAAAACACCCACATGTCATATTGGTAGCTGTCATGGGTAAACAGTATTTTGTGTCTCTGCTTAGGAGAAGCCTGTGAGATTTAGCAATTTGTTGTCTGGTGGTTATTTGCTGTTATTTCTTGCCCATTGCTGCTCTGCTTATTAGTAAACGGTTATTTTTTTCACTTGTGTCTACTCATACTCATTCCTTGTTGGTGGAAGTGGTTGAACCTATAAAGGAAGGGATTGGTTGAAGCTATAAAGGGAAGCAACTCATTCTGGAGTGTTTACCTTTAGTGTCAAACCAAGACAGCAGAGGAAAAAAACACTAAAACACTGCAGCAGATAGACTCCTCTAAATCTCAAATGCCCACACATTCCTGCTCACTTTCCCCCTCTAAACTGTTCTACTGGTTCCAAAACCAGTTATAAATGGACCAAATCATAAATTCCAATCACCATCCAACATTAAAGCTCCCACCAAAGAGTGTTTTTAAAACTTTTCAGTCCTTTTAATTCCATTTGTTTTCTAACTATATTCATTATGAGGAAAACGTCTGATTTGATCCAATCCTTTTCTGCCTCTCATCTTATTGCCGATGTTTACTCATTTGGCCTTTCATGACATTTCCTCCATATAGTCTGTCAACAATATTGCTTTCAAAAAAACTGCCACCACACCTTTTTTCAGTACAGTTACATTTTCCCTCTACACTACTTCATTGGTTTCCAGGTTTTTCTGTTGCATCAGTAAGATGAGCTAGAAAAGCTCCAGTGCAGTACTGTATTTACAGCAACTGTTCTAACAGCTACTCTCAGAAATATGTAACTAATAATTATCTTGCAGTACTTACAAGGCCTCATGGAACTGTCTGTCCTTCATCCCTGCTTGTCTTCCTGTGTTTCATGTCTGGAGACACTGCAATCTTTGAAACACAAACACCCTTCAGACAAGCACTTGTAGTACAGATACCACAACATAACTCCCACCACTTTTACTATTTCTTTTTCATTCAAATTACTGCTAAGCATCTTTTACAGTTCTGCTGAGTTTCCTATTACTGTTCACCCATCTCGCACACAGAAGCAAATTCTTCTCTACTAACAGTTTAGTTTTGCCTCCTTACCATCTCTCGCTCTCTCTCTCTGGCTCCCCCAAATACATGTACAATTTTCATATAAAAATTAGCATGTCTAAACCACATCTTACCCTCTCTTTCCACATATTCATGATAAACCCCATCATTCTCCTCTTTTCTTTCTGGTACTCAGGATTTCTCTCCAATGTGTAGCTTCTTTCTGCGTAAGGTATTTTCACAAAGACTTTCCTGATTTTCCACACTGCTAAATCTGCCATTCAGGCACAACTACAATAACATAACTTTTCCTTGACATGGCATATGCATCCCACCCTACTCATGAATTTATAACACTGCTGCAAAGATTGGTTATCTAGTCAGGAACTGCGGGAGCTCAACTGTGTCTTTAGACCCTCTACAAGATTTCCGTTTTTCCCTTGGACTATAGGGTACTTGGTTTTCAAATTCCTGTGCAAGGAGGAGTCTCCTCTGTACCCTTCTCCTCTTTCTATAGCCTGAGACAGGTGCACTTCTATCGCATATGGGTCTGTATCAATCCAGCAAAATCTACTTTTTGTCTCCTTCACTAAATGGAAGAACTCCATATCCGCAAAGTAATTTCAAAGGGTTTTTTTACCTTCTATTTGATGTGACGTATAAAATTTCTACCATGAGTGTTTTTGCTAATAATGATGGCCATTACTTTCCCTATTTACCACAGTGCCTCTTCTTAAGCATCAATTTTAAGGACCTTGGATAAAGGTTATCCTTCCATTTCAATGACCAAGCAGGTAATAGAGATGCAAGACACTGCTGTGGCTCACAGGCATAATAAAAAGCTGAAAACAAATTTAAACAACACAGATGGGAAAAATTGTGCCACAACATCCAGGAAGATAAAATAAAAGTAGATATTGTTTTTGTTCTTTCCTCAGCAGTACAGAAAATTTTGAAGTAGTTCTATAGCAGGTGTTTTCCTACTACAAGAGCAAAAATTTGAAATAACTTTATATAAAGAAATATATTTCACCAGCAGAAATTGAACTTCACTATTCTTCCAATTTAATTCTGTTTATTCTAGTTTCAGGAGAAGGTGCTTCTTTGCAAAGTATTTATTTTGTTTGGTAGAATATGGAAGATAGAAAACAGGCATCTACAGATAATGAATTTGCAGTAAGAAGGAAGTTAAATGTTTGAGATTTCCTAACTTACTTTTTTGGTTTTTTTTAAACATCTGAAGGGAGAAAGATATAGTAAGGGAAGCTTGACAGAAAAATGACAAGGAATCATCAATGCTATTGCATTACATTGAGCAATGTCAGTGCATGAGTCAAGATGTCTGTCTATAATTCACTTAGTAGCCTTGTGCTGGTTTTGGCTGGAATAGAGGTAATTTTTTTGACTGATATGGGGTTGTGTTTTGGATTTGTGCTGAACCACGTGGTTCATAATACAGGGATGCTTTTGTTGTTGCTGAGCAGAGCTCACACAGAGCCAAAGCCTTTTCTGTTTCTCATACTGCCACACTGGTGAGGGGGCTCGGCACGCCTGGGAGATTGGGAGGAGACACAGCCAGGACAGATGACCCCAGCTGACCAGAGGGATATTCCAGATCTTGTGATACCATGCTCAGCATATAAAGTGGGGGCAAAAGGGAGTGAGGGGGGAGGATGTTTGGAGTGACAGCATTTATCTTCCTCAGTAACCATTATGCTGCTATTCTAAGATGGCTGATTTTCTTCTATACATGGCTTTCTCTTCCCCAATTGAACTGTCTTTATCTCACCTCTCAAGTTTTCCAGCTTTTACCCTTTCAATTCTTACCCTGATCGTGCTGGTGGGGGAGGAAGCAAGCAGCTGCATGGGACTTGGTGGCTGGATGGGGTTAAACCACAAGCCTCCATAAATCCACACTTGATAACATCAGAACACATGATCTAGCAGCACTGATTTTATCATTAAGTAATGCCTAACTATTTTATCTAATATATCTATTACACCTAAAGAGCCAAGAAGCTAGACACTGAAGCCAGACCTAATCTCAGGATGCTTGCCAACAGAAGAAAAAAAAATTCAAAACCAGTTTTACAGAACAGCAGGTTAAACTTATTTCCTTCCCTCACCCATCTATAAAGAAGACCTGCATTTGCACTTCACACATTCAAACAGTTCACAGCATCACACAGAGCCTGTCTTTAGTTTCCACTGTCCTACTATAACAGATTATCAATTTCTTCTCTTCTAGCTCATGCAGTTTATTTCCACTTAATTGTCCATTTACATTTAGACAGTTGTAGTCCTGCTGCATGTTATGCCATACCTTGCTACTAAAGAAAGATTTCCTTCATGTGCTCTACACCAGGATAATACAGTTACAGGGATTCAAGAACACTTGAGAATAAATACAATCCCTTTCAGCTCAAAAGAGGACACAGTCTGCAAGTTGCTGTATTTTAATCCCCAGTTCCTTTGTCCTGATTAAGAGAGGTAATGCAACTTTGTACTGGCATTTCCATTACAACCCCTCATAAAGAGTACCAGCCATACTGTAAACATTTACCACAAACCAGATTACTGAATGCATTTAGTTTGCATGGTAAGTATATGCATGTTGGTAAGCAGTTTGAAACTAAGGTTATATCTAAACTTCTTCCTATTTTAGACTTTTGAAGACAATTCAAACCAATTTTTTCAAGATGCAGAAATCTTTGGAAACATTTCGAGGCAAAAAACACCATTCAACATAACAGTTTTTCCATCAGAATAGATTCATAAATTTTAGCAATGAGTAGCTAATACAAATGCTTGAAAATGAGTTTCCATCTTCATCCATCACCTGATTCTTTCTTCTTATCCAAATGAGAGGCAAGGTGGGAAACTCAAGAAAGTGCATCTCTACTTTCCTAAAGTTCTTCATGGTAAAGTTCAGGAACAACAGCAGTAAGATTTTCATAGCAGTAGGCCCACAGGTGAAAACTTAGATCATCTTTTATATTGGACAACCAGCACAATAGACTCTGAGAGACCTCCATTTTCCCCTGGGTAGAACAATATGAGTGCTTGCCCCTACTCTGTAGCTCCCTCAACCATACCAGTCGTGATAAGTGACTCCCTTTCATGGCCAACTAAACAATACCTATAACCTAACCAATCGTGGTAAAACTCAATGTAGTCTTTTTCAGGTCATGAGATAGTAATTCATATTAAAAGACCTGATGTCTTATGTTTTTCAATAACTTATAAATGTATTACTACAAGATAGTTTGATGACTACCCCTCATGCTGAAGTTCAGAGACACAGTCATAATTTGTAAAAAACAGAGAGTAAGAGACAGTGTCAAGCTGTCACTCAGGAGGCAGGTCAGGATGTGTAACTAGTTGAAGCTCTTTTTCCTTTTTAGACACAACTGTAAAGCTCCAAGGTGCTTGGGTGACACATGCTTATTCCTTTACTTCAATAGTCTGTTCACCAGCTACCTCAATATTATTGAAGCAAATCTAATATACAACAACTAACTTGTGGCTTATAGAACAAGCATGTTTTTTGCTGGTTTCCTGGTACATTGAAACTATTTTGGTAAGCTGGTATGGTTAGGCATTCAAGGCCTCTAACTCTGATTAGGATTAGCCAACTTTCTTTTACTGAGAAGATGTGAACAACCAAAGGACATGGAAGAATCAGGCTTATGGACTCTACTGAACTGTCTTGCTGTACAGAAGTAACAGAGCACCAGAAATCAATTAACCTATTAATTACTCTGGAAACTAATTAATTACATCTCTTTGCAAATACCTATAATCTTTTTCAGAGGATAGAGTTAGTCACATTTGAGAATACTGTACCTGTTGCAAAAGTCTAAAATCTAATATGCTCTGCAAGAGACCGTGCCTTCCTCACTTCTCTCTGCCCTCAGAGGGAAGTCCTGGTCAGGAATGCACAAGGAGTTCCTCAGAAGCATTACCTTACTATTGCACAGACCACACAAAATTTACAGCAGACATTCCATTGGCAAAAACCTTCTATAAAGCTTGTTAAAATACTCAATTTGATAATCTCTTCTTGCGACAGGGTTAAATGGCTTCTCCCAGAACTGAAAAACAGTTAAATATACCTGCCAAAACCCTGTAATCATAGCAATAAATCATAGTAAGCTTCCAATTTCAGCAAATATTACCACTTATTTCTCATAAAGATACCTGTTTTAATCTAAGACAGAACAAAAATCAGAATCTGATCAGTAGTCCTATAGAATCACAAAGGAGTAGAAAGCTACATAAGGAGGCATGTGTTCCCCTGGCAGTCTTCTAGGTTCCTCTACCCAGAACCACCAGTTTCCCACCCCACCTTTAGCTCAAAGGTTACATCCTCTTTCTTTGTCCCACCTTCTTAACACATGCAACCACACGTTCAACTTCTTAAACTGAATTAAACTAGCTCAGCAACAGTTCTCACGAATGCTCTTGTCAGCTCAAAGAAGAGAAGGTATAGGTTGAATAAGATCTTTCCCTTTCATCAATGACAAACTCATGTTAATCAACAGTCAACCTCATTTCACCTTCAGGGTC
>WBND01000313.1:128164-168780 GCA_013398595.1 Tychaedon coryphoeus | reverse complement strand
GATGTGTATAGTTCTGCTGTGGTTTAATCCTGATGCAATGACTGGGTATATATCATATAGTGAAGCACTGTGTATTGTTAACACAAAAGCTGTGGCTTTTGTGCTGCTGATGTGATCATAGACTAAGTACCAGCAGAACTGGTACTTTCTTTGAAATTCTATGGTGTTATCCCAAATTACCTATTGAATTTCAATGAGTAAAAATTTCTTCACCTTTCCTTGTGATTATAGCTTGTCACCCGTGCATCCATAGTTGAGCATGGATAGAAGTAAGAGCTAAAGAAACTTTGGACTGCGCTAAGTGCATCTATAATCAGTTGATGGTCTTTTTCATTAAGTCCCTCCCACTAAGGTAATATATCCATTTGAAACCATTGATTAGAGTTCCCAAAGCCAGAAGAGAAGATCATAGAGGGTATTTCACTTTATTTAAGTCACTATTATTGTGGCTAGTTTTGTTACTTAATAAGTCAGAATCTACACCATTTAGAACTCCCTGTCCTGTTCCCAGGATGCCAGTCACGTCCTTCCTAGTTTGCCTGGAGGAATGAGGATTTGTTTACGCAGCTGTGCTGTCCATCCTGCATGAGAGGCTTTCAGGAGCAGTGAGTGAACTGATTGGATTATGGAAACATTATTCTGTATCAACAGTTCAACTTATTTGAGAGACCATGTTGGGTTAAATAACATTTACTGTTGACGCATATTCTTGACTAAGGAGAAACCAATGTTATAGGTGTGAAGAGACAGTTTGATAGAAGGCTGAGTTTTTAAAAATGGCACTTCAGCAGTTTTGAATTTAAGGCTCTTGTTCAGTTGAGAGTTCAAAGACAAATCACAAGTATTGGATGAGATATTTTAAAGGTATGTGAACACTCATGTTTACAAGAACAAGTATGTGGTTTTTTTCCCTTCAGCCTAATTCACTACACTTTGACATAGGTTACAACAGTGTGGAAGACTGTTACTTAGAATTCAGCGTCCTGTTGAGATGATGTCTCCTTTAATTGCTTTAATTTAATTTTCAGAGGTGAAAAGTGTCGATTTTCATTCTCCTTTGTGATGATCCACTCCTGACTTTAAAAGGTAGTGTATATGCAGTGCTGCTGTAGACAAATTTAGGCCAGGCGTAGGTACACCCAGAAGTACACAGTCTTCTACCCATGGCAGTGCTGAAGATCTGCATCTCTGTTTGCATGATACCCCTGCAATGCTGTTTATGGAGGTCAGGACATTTGATAGAACAATGCAAAGATAAGAGCTGAAACAAAGAAGTCTCATGAGCCTTTTTCTAGCTGCAGTTGGAGCCAGTTGAACTGCATTTAGTTGGGATGGAATGAATTTTCTTCATGGTAGTTTGTATAGTAGTACGTTTTGGACTTGTAACCAGTCTTGATAACACACTGATGTTTTAGTGAGTGCTGAACAGTGCTTGGTAGTGTCAAGGCATTCAGCATTCCTCACTGCCCCTTTAGGGGGTGGATGGTAGGCTGTGGGTAAACAGCTGGAACACCTGGCCCACATTGACCATAGACATACTGATATTCCATATCATAAAGTGTCATGTGCAGCAGTCTAAATCTGCGATGAGGTGTTACTTTTGCATCACTTCTCTGGTTAGAAGTTTGTTTTGTTTGTTTCTTTGTTTGTTTGTTTCTCCTGGGGAAAGTAGTGCTTGTTTTGATTTGTTCCCTTTCACTTACTAACACGTGTCTATCTCAATCCACAACTTTTTACATCTTCACCCTTTGAATGCTGTCCCTCATCCCATTGCAGAGGGTAGAGTGAGGAAATAGCTGGTTTTGGTCCCCTGAAGCTGGATGCCTGTGAATCCAGCTCAGATATGGGTCATCTACCAGATATTTGAATGACACATATTATTCAGGGCCTGGTTAGTTGAGTCCGTATCCTGGAGCTGTCAAGATTGGCTCTGCTGCCTGCTCTTTCTGCTACAGTTAATTATTAGTTATATTGTGGTCTCTAAATATCCACAGTTCAAAGTTTCCTATTGTTCTTCATCTTTCATTTCTGAATGCAAATATAAATGACTCTCAGTAACTTGGCCTACTGCTCTCTGGTGACTTCGTCAGACAGGGATACCCAATAACGATGTAGCTGTAATTCTTCACAAATACTAATGAATATTTAGAACTGTATGTATGATTGTATTTTTCAGTGGATCCATTTCTAACAAGCATAAATGGTTTTTAGTGTTAGGCCATCACATTTAACGTAAGATCTGTAAGCATTGCGAATTAAAGATTTCAAAAGGCATTTTTTATGCTTTATGAGTATTTTGAGATATGTTACAAGTTATTATACTTTGAAAAGGTAATGATCTGTGGTTTCTTTTAATGAAGACTCTTCAAAGTAATGAGTGTTTGTTGAATGAAAATCAAGCCAACAAAAATATAGTTCTTCTTGAAAACCTCAGGACAAATTAAGAAAAATGCTTCTATTTTCAACTTGTCATCAAATACCAAGACAACTACAAGATGATTATCAAAACTAATCAGTTGGAATATTTTCCCTTGTTTTAGGAGTCATCCTGATGTACATAAATTCAGTGTGGAGACAATCCAGTGGTATCCTCATGACACTGGCATGTTTACATCGAGCTCATTTGATAAAACCTTGAAAATATGGGATACAAATACTTTACAAGTAAGAGTGTTTCAGCAGATTGCAACCTTCTTTGTGTATGTGTTATTTATTGCATATCTGAAGTTCTTGCAGAGGTGAATAGGACCATACGCCCTGAAGATGAAAACCAGCCACCTGTTAGAACTGTGGGTGCAGCAGCAGAGTGATGTGGTCCTGGCATTTGTGTACACCTTGGTGTGTACCTTCCATTTCTGAGGACTTGAATGTCTAAACTGTAGAAGAGCTTGGAACCTTGGGGCAGTTCCTTTCTCCTTTTGCTGTGAACAGGAATACAGCTAGTTGAATATTTGCTGGGTAAACTTGTCCAGCAAGATCTAGTCTGCAGTTCGTTCTTGGGGAGTGTTGTGTCTAATGACACTGTACAGCAGGGCAATTTACTTTTAATAACCAGTGTCTAATAGCCAGCACTTTGAAGGACTGGTGGTCTTGGCATGCAGGATCCAGGTCCAGAATTCTGCTGTTGTAAGCACTATAGACATAATTTCTAAAAATCATTAGAGAATGAAAGAAACCATTAAAAATATGCTGACCAGTGTAACTAACAATAAGATAAACAGATTATTTAGGAATTTATGTTGCTTTAACTCACTAATCGTCGCACCTTGTGTTGAACTGTCAATTCATAACTGCAGTTTGTCCTGTTCCCTATAAGCATTTACATGGATTCATAGTATCACTGATATGTAAATGTTCATAGGGAACAGGAATTTACATTGTTACTATTTGACTGCTGTTTAACACACAATGAAAGAATTTTTTGAAGAGAGGTCTGTCATCCCTGGGACATAATAAGGGGGTTTTCTTTTTAATTTTTATTTTTTTATAAAACCATGTTTGCAGTTGCTAAATCTTCTCATAAACAATTAAATTTCCAAATACTTAGGTAGTTCTGTGAGCATCTCTTGAAAGACAGAGTGTACACATGAAAGTTATTGAATGACCTGTTCTGCCACCAAGTGGTGTTTTTAAAAGTACAGACAGCTCAGTTTTAAGAGATTTTTCATATACAGTAGTTTAGAATGAGACAACACAAGCAGTTTACTTGGAAGGAATTGTCCTTATTAAAGTATATTAAAGTTTATTGAAGTAAATATGTTCCATTAGTTTTAAACATTCATAAGGCAGATAATAGTTTTGTATGGAAATGTTTAATTTTTTTAGGAATTGAAAATAGTGTGTGGTATTTGTGAAGGAAAAGGGGCTTTAAACAGTCTTAAATGCCTTCTTCCTGTTGACTCTTTCCATATTATTATTTCCATATTGCTTATTTACTAGCTTTAGTAATATTTGATAACTGTAATAATTTCCGTTCATGCTTCTCATTTGTCAGTTTTCTTGGGTCAGTCATCTCTGAGCTCTGGTGTTGTCCTACTGTTGGAAACTCTTAGGAAACAGTCTTACTCGGTGATGTTTATGTCATCTGGCTTCTAACCAGGAGAATTGTCATTACTATGTAAATAGTAATATTTGTATTAGTCTAACTTGTAGCTGTTACTTGAAAAAATAATGGTGAGCATTTACATTCTGCTAAAATACTCGCATTGTAATTAATTTATTGTTTTTGTTATCAGCCTGCAGATATATTTCACTTTGAGGGAGCAGTCTATAGCCATCACATGTCTCCAGTTGCTACAAACCATTGTTTAATAGCAGGTATGTATCGGTTTTTAAGAAACAGATATGTATGGATATAGATCAATAGATAAGGTTTATAATAATAAGCAAATAATATTTCAGTTGGTTTTTTTTCTCTACTTTGTCTTATTTTAACATAAATCAAATCTTCATAAGATGTACGCAAGATGTACCAGATGTACTGTACCAGTACAGATGTACTAGTACAATAAAATACTATCCATTAGTTGGATGATGTCAATGAGAGTATCGTATTTGTTCTTCTGAAATAATGCATCCATCAATTCTCCTTATGGATAAAATTCTTAGCTATAATTAGATTCTCTCATTACATAAGTTATCATTTAAAGGTTATTAGATCCAAATGTAGCAAATTTTATAAATAGATCTGTGTATTGCCTACATGTACACAGTGTAACTATGTTTAGCAAAAAAATATTTGAGGAGGTATTTTTAAGTTTCCTAAGTACGGTCCTGTTACCCGCAGTTTCTAAATTTTATTTGTTACATGGTAAATTTGTTTGGATTAAAAATGTAAATCTATTAATAGAAGCATTACTCTGACTAAATGAACAGCTAGCTCATTTCTAGCTTCTATCTTTTTGTCATTACTAAGATTATTTTGTTATTGTTCTCTCAAATGCTGGGGAGTTTTTTTAGCTGTCTTTGTTTCTCTTGTTTCAGTTGGTACCAAGAACCCCAAAGTACAGCTCTGTGACTTGAGGTCTGGATCCAGTTCTCACATTCTACAGGGTACTTTTTAGTCTGAAACATAAATGTTAAACAATAACTACTTTGAGTACAGACAAGTTCTGTGAAGAAACACTGTATACAATGTATTCTTTGTCAGTAACATGACTATTTATAGCCAGTTGTAAGTTACACTGTGGCAAAAGGTTCTTCTGGATGTTTAATTATGAGCAGATAATGTAGATGTTTGTCCATTTACGTGACATAATCAATTCTGATTACTATTTGTAACATGGTTAAATGTAGTCATTGGTTTGGGGGTTATGGAGTGTCTTAAAAAAAAGACCAAGTAAAACAACAGAAACTCTCCAACACCTCCGAGAGAAGAAACCCCCTACTAAAACAAAAAGGCAACTTCACTGCTTTTCACAAAATATCCCATGGAGGTGTTTGAATGGATTTGTTTAGAAGTTTCTGATTTCTGTAGAACAAGCTTTCTATAAAAGGATATAGAATCCTTTGCGTTTGCCTAATTCTGTTAAATGTAAGGCTTTATTTCCATAGTCTTACTTTTGGCACTCAGTGAGAATTTGCCTTTGACCCTTTTCTAATGTGTACTTTTTGGAGTGTCGGTATATATATACATGCTCAAGAGAAGAAATTATGAGGTGAATTTTCATGCTTCAAACTGTAGAGAAACTTTAAGTCAGACACAGCAATCTGCAGATGCTGCTTTATTTCTTCACTGGCTGCCTAAATCTAAGACGAATCTAGGTGATTTTTTTGTGGTGCAGAGCTTAAGCTATCAAACTTCTGTGAACTGAACTGGCTACAACAGGCATGTCATATTCTGTTTCTAGAACTGAGAGGTCCAGAGAGGGCAGTGACAAAAACAGTTCTCTAAAGATCCTGCTTGGTTTCATCAAGGCTTCCTAATTTTGACACAAGAGTTAATGCTTTCCAGGCACAAACTCTGTTGTGTCTTTGTACACAGCCTGTTACCTCAAGTACAATATTGGAAGAATAAGTGGAAGGAGAATATGTTGTTGGTCTAGTATAATCTAGTAATTATTTGCAGAGCTGCAAATCAGTAGTGTCTTGGCCTATGTACGAATATTTTCACATAGGCTACTTAGCAGCTGAAATGGAGGTATATGCATGGCTGTAGTTTAATTAATGGATCCCAGTAAATCTATCTGCTCTAAGCCTTCTAAGTGTATTGTGTAGTACCTGTGTCTTGGAAGCTTTTCCTATTATCCTGGTCATTACAGTGCTTTGATTAATTCAGGTAGTGGGAAAGCACCTACTGGATGATGCACCAGGAACAAGATGGTTCATCACACCTCTAAACCGCATTAGCAAAAATGTGTTGTATGATTTAGTTTATTTTTTAGCAATATATTTCTGTTATGACATGAAGTGTGATTGCAGTCCTTCCATTTAGGACGTCTTATCTTCCCATTGTCTGTATGTAAGTTTTAAAATGCGTGTGTGTACAAGAAATGCCAAACAAAAAGCCAAAAACCATACATATACATATATACGGACCTTTCAGATCATTGAGTCCAGCCGTTAACCCAGCACTGCCAAATCCACCACTGTATTATGTCTCTAAGTGCCACATCTATACATCTTTTGCATATCCCCGTGAATAATGACTCAACCACTGCCCTGGGCAGCCTGTTCCTGCCAGAATGGGAATTACTCCTAATAGCCAGTCAAAACCTCCATTGCTGCAACAGGAGAGGCTGCTTCCTCACCTTTTTTGAGGTGGCTTTAGAGAGCAGTAAGATCCCCTCAAATCTCCTTTTCACCAGACTAAACACTCCCAGCTCCCTCAGCTGCTCCTCACAGGACTTGTGCTCAACATCCTTCACTAGCTTCATTGATACCTTAGTAGTGGAGGGAAAAAATACTGCACATTCAGGGCAAAACTGTTAGAGGACAAAATGAGTGAAGTTTTAATTCTAAGTATATAAGGTAGATAGAGTTTATATTGAACGTTATTAAAGGATTTGAAGAAAAATAAATGGAAATTCCTTCTGTGTATGAGAATACGGGTGCTGCACAAAAAGCTGTGACTGAGCTGTAATGTGTTTTGCATAGGTAAAACCATCTTATTATAAAAAACCATGCACATGGTTACACATGGTTACTGCTCACTGCAATCCCACTCAAGGAAGAAGAAAAAAGAAGTAATTTCTGTCTCTAGATACTATAGTTTCAAAAAATTTAAATTAGTGTTACAATTCAAATAATTATTCTAGCTTGGTGCATCCTATACAACTAAATATTTGCTTTTACTTTCAGTTATTTACATTAAATGGTGTGTATAATAAGCTTTTTCCTGTAATCCTTAGGTCACAGACAAGAAGTATTGGCAGTGTCTTGGTCCCCACGTCATGAATATATTTTGGCAACAGGAAGGTAGGGATGTTGCTGAATTGTTAAATGCACTGGAATATTGGTCAGCAAACATTTTATATATTCTTTATGCACAATTATTTCAATGCAAATGCATTTTTGGAGTTAATTTTTTTCATTGACTTTTACCTGTTCACAATTTTATAGCTTTTCCCTAGAAAAATGAAAACCTGAAGAGCTGTAGAAGGCATGCTTATTTTATAGCAAGTTTGTACAGAGTTTTGAAACACTAACTGTAACTACTGGTGTAGGAAAATGGTAGAATGCTAAGGAGATACTCACTTCTTACTGTTTATTAGTGTGTGCATTGCTAATCTGTGTTGTAATAGAGTAAAACGTGTCTAGCTCAAGTTACCATTCTGGTAATCACACTTACTTGTGTCAAAGAGAATAACTTGGGTACCTTAGCTGATGTAACTTTCCAAGCTACAGTAATTCAGTGAATATGGATTGTATGTTGATATTCGTGAGCCTTTTTTTTCTGTTCAGACATTTTTAATGTAAAAAATCCTCTTGGCTTTTCTGTAACTTTCGTGTATGTTAGCTTTTGATTATAGTGTCACATTTCTCTCCTCCCCTTTTAGATGCCATGTTTTTTTTCTTTTACAGAGAAGAATAGCTATTCCATAAGCTTGGTGGAATGTTTTTTAAAAAGTTTAGTGAAGCTACCAGATTTGCAAACCTTTGGTTTTTGAAGTCAGGCTTCAAAAAAGGCTCAACAAAGTTGGAAAATGTTTTAACAGTGTGTTGTTTAGGGGTTTGTTTGTTTGTTTGTGGGGTTTTTGTTGTTGTTTGTCTTGCTGTAGCAGATGAAAAATTGTTTGCTTGTGGACAACTTTTGTACTAGTCATACAATAGATCTGTGATAACAAAAGCCCAAATTCTCAGACCGCTATTACAGACACTGCTGGGGTCTGTAGCTACAGTTAAATCAACAGAAGAATTAGCAAGTTTATTCCCAGGCTGTGTATGTATGCCAGGGTGTTAAATTATAATCAAAGAGACAAGTGTATTGTGTTAACAGATGAAGATTCACTCTTAAGTCCTGTTAGTGTACCAGCTAAAGTTATTAATACATGTAAATGAAAGTCTGAAGTCTGTCTTAAAATATTTTTAATGGAATTCTGTTGACTTGAGTGTGCCCACGTGATGAGTGGTTCAGAATAGTTGCTGGACCAAAGTGAATGCCAAGTGGGTTGACCAGAGACAATTCCTGAACAGTCCTGAATTGAATGGTGCACTCAATTTCCCTAATTTATGCAAATCTGTTTTCCTTAGTGCTGATGGTATAGTAAAACTGTGGGATGTGAGGAGAGCTTCTGGGTGTCTGAGTACACTTGATCAGCACAATGGGGAAAAGTCCAAAGCATCTTCCGAGGCAGGTAATGCAAAATATAACTGGAGGTAATTCATGTGTAACTAGAATCATTCTTATGTTTCATGAGTGTTTTGAATACTAAGACCAGCAAGGAGAGTAGTGATAATCCAGTTATTACTTGGTGCATAACAGAGGCCATTCATCTTTGTTTAGTTACTTCTGTTACGGAGTCAGTATTTATTGTTTGGGACCTTGTTTAGAGGGACTGGCTTAACAACTAGCAGTGTATCTGTTCTAAATGGCTTTCCTCTAAAGAGGAAAATTCTGTTATCTTTTTTGTGAGTGGAAGAATTAATTTGTGCTGTGGATTAGCTTTTATATAAATATAAAATTGATTGAAATTAAGAAATTATTGATAGGAAAATGTTCTAAAGAAGGCTAGTACTTGGTCAAAAAAAGAGAAATATTGTTTAATGAAAAACAAAATTCAAGGTAACTCCAAAGATAATTGGTGCTATTTTATACATTCCTTTCAATACCATGTTGAGTTGTTCAATCACAACATCTTTCTTTTCAACTTTATTTTTGTCTGAAAGGTTTAAGATGGTTTTTTTTGTTATCTCATATCAATTGTATAGGCTAGGGTATTTAATTTATTGAAATGTATATTAACTAAACCAACAGCAGGTAATAATTACTTTCTAATAAAATCTTTAAAAAGCAGTTTTACACACTTCTACCTAAAAGGTAGGTCTAAATTAGGTTCTGCAGTATAATACAGAGAGATCTTATCCTGGGTGCTTCAGAGCTGACTGAAAGCTACAGCATGTTGTTGAGGGCATTGTCCAAATGCCTCTTTGAGCGCTGACAGGCTGGGGGCTTCAACAACTGGATAATAAATTGAACAGATCTGGCCCTTGAACTGCACCCTGAGGAGCACTGCTGGTGGCTGTTAGCTGGCAAGATGCTTTTATAAACAAAAAATTAAATTATTTTTAGCTGGATTTGCCATTTAAACAGCACTTCCAGTGTTCCACATTAGTAGAGTTATGGGAGTAAAAATGTATATACAAAGTAGCAGTTCTTCTCTAGAAACCTGAGAACTGAGCTCTTTTTTTCTGGCAGCAAATACTGCTCACAATGGGAGAGTTAATGGTTTACGCTATACAAATGATGGACTTCATCTGCTAACCATTGGTACAGATGATCGGATGCGACTCTGGAACAGCTCCACTGGAGAAAACACCTTAGTAAGTTTTCAAGGAACTTCACTTGCGTTTTTACTTCCACTTGATTTTAGGAGATCTGTAATTTCTGCAGGTGTCAGTAGAACTTGAAATTCATATTTGTTAAGGATGTGGGTGCTCAATTTCATCACTGAAAGATTTGGTGAAAATGTTTTTCTTCCAGTTTTCTTCTAGTTAGTATAAAGAAAAAGAGTATGAAGAAACCTGGATCTACAAAGATTGGATATGAGAACTCTTAAATCCATGAATTTGAGAGTATCTATAATTTGAGGGTATGCTATAAACATTTCATACAGTGATAAAAACTTTCAAAAACAGTGACTGTTGGTAGAAAGTTTGGAGTTTTTTAAACTATTAGTTGCCAATGTACTATCTGTAGAGTAGCTGGCCATACCTGAGAGTTTCACTGGCTACCTGACTTTCTTGCAACTCTCTCTCTGTTTTTGTGGAATCTCTCCTGTGGAGTTGCATGGCAGTTTTAAAAATATTTATTCATCCATCCTTCTGTATTTATGCTGTAATCACACAGCAGTAGGAATAAGGGGTGGGAAACGTGTCAAACCTCTACTGCTGTTCCCGTCCTTCCAATGACTTTTGGACTCTTTTGTGCTGAAGGTTCATGTTTTAATTTTCTGTTCAGTAAAGAAAATGGTTTTCTTTGTTTATTTTGAAGGAACATACTAGGTAAGTCAGTATCCATGGAATTTTAGTAAGCTGTAATTATGGTCTGTCATTGCAATCAGGAAAGAAAGAAATTTTGCTACACCTCAGAAATCTTTTAATTCTGCTGCTTAGTTTCAGAACAGAGCAATAATAATTCCTTATGGGTATTGAAATAAAAAGACTTCTCTCCATGCTACCCATACTTGCCAGCTTGTTCTCAGCACCTCATACACAAACATCTTTCTAGCCTCAAATCACCACCAGCAAAGTAGATTATAGTTTGTTCACTCACTTATTACCAACTGGTCTCTGTTTTTTTGTTTTTTCTGTGCCTGTTAGTTCATTGACTTCTTTCATAGGCTGTTTTAGAATTTTCTAATCCAGTGGGGAATGGCTTGGCCCTGCTTTGCTTTTTCAAGTCCAGAGTTATATTGTCCAGAGTACTGTATTTTCACATCCTGCCCGGAGGTATTACTTAACATAATTTTCAGTCATCAGCAAACAAATATTTATTTGTACAAGTAATACAAATTCACACCATAGTCCTTTTATTTCCCTGACTGGCCCATCCTTTTGACCTAAATAATTTTTTTCTGTATCTTTCAAAAGGTATAGAAATTAAGCCATACATATGATTTTCTTTTGAGAGCTCACTGTTGTGTACAATGTGTACAAAGCTCTCTGTGTTGAACTTAAATCCCTCTACCTAAAACTGAAACCTAGAGTTAAGGAAAAAAAAAATCCCAATTGTGAAACCTTTTGACTATAAGCTAAGAAATTTGTGAAGTTCATCAGGTAATATTCTAACACAACGCATTTTCTTGATGAAAAATATAGTCAAATTTTATCGCTTTGTTTTACTTAAATTTGTTTAGGGGAAGGCTATACTCTTTCTATAAATATATTTCTCTGTCTCCTCATAAATACACTTTTGATGTATGATAGGGCCTAATTAGACCGATATAACCACCTGGAATATTTCCAAACATGTTTGGAAACTTCACTTTCAATCTTTTGTGAGATTTATATCTGTATAAAACTTGTCCATTACTTGAAACTAACTTGAGGCATTAGTACAGGTGTTAATAAGGTGATTTTATACTATTTTAATTTGCAAGGCTTCCCTTACACCTCACCAGTAAGGTCTTAGAAATTTTTTCTATCTAAGCTACCCTGGGAGTAAACAGTCCAGTATTCTTTTGTTGAACTTCTAAATTGTTTCCTTGTCTTATATATTTTGTAACTAATATTGTTGCTTTTACTGTTTGGGTTTTTATTGCTATTTTAAGTAAATTGTTTTTATCTCAACCTGTGATCTCTGCCTTTTGTGCTTTGAATCTGAGGTAGGTTAGTGAGTGTTTTAGCACTATTACTGAATTGGAAAATACCATTCCTAAGCAACAACAGGTGGTAATTTCTGAATCTTGTCTTATTTCTAGGTGGGGATTTAGGTGCTTGATGCAGATCTGGCATGCAACAGCCTGTGCAAATCCTATTTCTTAGTGTGGAATTGCTAATTTTTAGGCATTTCTTTCTTTTCCTTTCTTAAAATTGATATTAAGAGGAGTAAAATTTATTGAACATAAAAATAAAACTCTTGATAGACATCTTTAGTTTGAAATATCAGGAGATATATTAATATAACCCAAAAATAATTTTATTGAGGATTAAACATTAAGTAAAATAGACCTTTCCTGTGGGTTTACTTAATAGCTGACTATGTAATCTATGTGATCTTTCATTTTGCAGGTGAACTATGGGAAAGTCTGTAATGAAAGTAGAAAAGGACTCAAATTTGCCATCTCTTGTGGCTGTAATCCAGAGTTTGCCTTTGTTCCATATGGAGGTGCCATTGCTGTGTATACAGTTTTCACAGGAGAACTGATAACTATGCTTAGAGGGCATTATAGTACTGTCAACTGCTGTGTATTTCAACCTCATTTTCAGGTAAGTAAAATATGAGCAGTATTCCAGACAAACAGGAATATTTATGCAGATTGACATACCATTTGCACTATAAAAGCATTCACTTTTCAGGGGTATGCTTTAATCAAAGATCATTAAAGGGTATGCTGTGGCTTGCATGTCATCCAGGAAAAGTTTAGTCAAGTTTTTCGGATGACATTTTCTGGATTAGGTTCCTTCCACTGCTTGTTTTGTCCCACATATGTAACTTCTCAATGTATCTTTAGTAATTTTTTGGGTCGTGTAGTCATTAATAAAGCATATGCATGAAGGCTTTTGTTTTCTGTAAAACTGAAGGGCAGTTTTCTTTCTCAGAGATACCTGAGGCTAATCACAGTAAGAAAGAATGTGAAGTGCATTAGTACTGCTGTGAGTACTGAGGAGGCTCTCAAGTACTTTACTAAGGTGATCTTGCTCAAATGCCTGTAGTTACACTTTGGATAAAGTGTTGACAACATCACAAGATTCTTAAATTAATCAGAGAACATTTCAACTGAGAAATACCATACCATTACAGGGATTCATGGTACTGGCAGATTTTTTTTTTCTTCTTCTCTGCCTTTTTTTATTTTCCAATCCCCCTCTGGTATATTTTTCTCTTGTAATAAAAGAGTTAAGGATGACAAAGGTTAATTTGTTGTGAGATACTTTAGAACAGATTGTTCATGTGGCATGTGTTGTGCCAAGAGCAGAATGGGTGATAGTACGGATTTTCAGGCCATTGCAATGTTTGCTCTCATGTACTAAGGATCGTACTTCATGTTTCAGCTCCTCCTTCCTTGCCTATTGTTTCTGAGTATCAGGCAGAAATATTTGAGGCAGAAGGGGAATGTAGATACCTTTTCATGACTTCTCATACAATGCATCATAGAAGTGACTCTGTTACCTTCTGCTTTGAGTAGCTTTGACTGAACCACTGAGACTGTATCACTGAGACAGACTTCACTGAAAATTATAGATACATTGTGGACATGTGGTAGACCCCATGCTAATAAGCCTTGCTTGATCTGGAAGGCAGTTCTGGTATGAATAGTCAGTGAGATACATGAATTGCAATATTCACATTGTGGTTAAAATACATCTTTTCCAGAATGTTCTTGAAAAGCTTTTTGTCTTTTCAAGAGTAGTTTCCCAACAAAACTTCTGGTGTGTTTATATAAAGTTGTCTTTGGTGTTCTATTTAATAAACGGAAGAGGGGAGGCTAATTAGGTCTGTCTGTAAAACACGTTTTACTTGTTTTACATGTGGTGTCTCTACCTTTTAAGATCCATGGTATAGGATCACTCGTGTGTGCGTATGCACACAAGAACTCCATCAGCCGCTGTATCTAGAAGTTTGTGAGGTCAACAACTTCATGTGCTATCTGATGTGACTCTTGATTCTTTTTCAGAAACACTCTTTTCCAGAGTTCAGTTCTATACTGTAGAACTGTGACTGTTTTTTTTTTTTTTTTTGTAAATGTTTTGCTTTCAGTTGTATTAAATAGTTAGTCTAAGAAACAACATTGCTGTATGTCATGGTTTGACACTGGCCAAATGCACCCAAGAAGAGTCATTGGCTTACCCTCTCCTACTACAGTTTGGGCAGAGGAGAGTGGAAAAAAGAACTAACAAAGAACTCATAAGTTGAGATAAGGATTGGGAGAAAAACATTCTAGGGGCAAAACAGTTTCAACTTTAAAGGGTTAAAGCAAATTTATTATCAACAGAATAAGAGGAGGATAATGAGAAGTAAAACAAGCCTTTAAAACACCTTTCTCTCCCCACCTCCTCCCTCTTTTCCACCAACAGTGCAGCAAGACAGGGCACGGGGGTCTTGGTCAGTTCATCACCTGAGATCATTCTCCGTTCGCTCAGGAAGATGAGTCTTTTCTCTGGTGTGCCATGGGGTCCGTCCCACGGGCAAACAGTCTTCCCAAAACTGTTGTGGTGTGGGTTGCAAGTCCAGGGACTGCAGTCCTCTAGGCTGCTCTGCTTTGGAAGCAAGGGCCCTCTCTCTGTCTCTGGAAGCGGGGGCCCTTTCTTTCTATTCGGGTCTCTCACTAGATCACAGCTGTCTCTGGCATCCAGCATGAGCGCTTTTCCCACTGCAGGGATCTCTGCATCCCCTGTGGACTTGGTGCTTTACAGGGGGACAGCCTGTTTCACCGTGGTCTTCACCATGGCCTGCAGGGGAATCTCGGCTCTGATGCTTGGAGCACCTTCTCCGTTCTTTGTCCACTGACCTTGGTGTCACCATGTTCTCTTCCCTCACATGTCCTCACTTCCTCCTCTTCTCTGATTCGAAGAAAAATTGCTGCTCGTAGGTCCCGTTGCCAACAAATTCTGCCAGCGCAGAGGTTGCTGCGGGATCTCTCGGTGCGGAGAAGTTGATCTCTGGGATCCGCGCTGGGGAGCCGCTGGCCGTGCTTTGGCTGCCGGCCAGGCGGCCCTGCCGTGGCACGGCGCTGTTCGAGGCCTCTCCTGGTGCGGGGGCCGCACGGAGAAGCCGTCCTGCCCCTGCCCTTGTGCCCGCGGCACGGCTGGCTCGGGGCAGCCCGGCAGGCCAGGCTCTCCACAGGCCACACCGAGACGGTGCCGCCCGCGGCGCCTCACCGCCCCGGGGAAACCTGTGGGTGCGCGCTTCTGATTTTCTTCTTAAATATGTCATTGCAGAGGAGTTACCGGCCTCTCTAATCGGGCCAGCAGAGTGTCTGTCTTCAGCGTTATCAGAGATTGGCTCTGTCAAACATGGGGAGCTCCTGGCAGCTTCTCACAGAGGCCACCTCTGTAGCCCTCCCTCACCACTGAAAAACCAGGCCATGCCAAATCAACACATTCTAATCAGGATGTCAACCCCAAACATAGTGGTTCTGTTATTTTCACTGTGTTCACACATATACTTCCAAGTATCTTATCTTGAGACAATTAAGTGCATTCATCAGTCATCATGTAATTCCAATAAAAATTATGATTTTGCCAGTAAAATTCCTTTCTTGAGAATGTAATGTTGTTTGTAAAATTTATAGTTGCCTCTTCTATTTTACTCTCTCAAGCATTATTAAATCAACATGCTGCAAAGTTATTCACTGCTGTACATTTGTATTTTTTCCTAGTTGTAAAAGAAATCAATTTTGCTTAATAAAACCTGCTCTGTTGCAAACTCAGTTGATGAATACTTATATACCTATATTTTAACTTTACAGTAACTGAATCATTTAATAATCTTTTCCATTGTCATGTTTAGGATACAAAAAATGTCGATTCATTCTTGTCTGTATTATTCAGCTCTTTTTTTTTTCTTTGAATGGCGTGTTAGCTCAGTTTCAGCTTTGGAATTTTTAAGTATATATCAAGACATAATTAAGCAAGCCAGAAGATTTCCTTGATGGTTCTTTTAAGTCTCTCTGATGTAAGCTATGTATACACTGGTGAAATGTGTAGCAGATGGCTTTGTAACTTTCTTGTTACTTGCTAGCACTTAATTGGACTTTACTGCACTGTGTTCACTCGAAACAAGGTCTAGATCTTTTCTGTAGTTTTGGCCATTTCCATTTAGTATTCTTTGTCATTAAGAGTGTTCTTCATATTGATGATCTTCTAAATTTTTCTGCTGCCTTTAACGCTGGTGACTGACTTGTGTCCTACCCATCCTCAAATCTGGTCCTTAGATTTTTCTCACTATTTTTTACTGTGTTCAGAATTTCTTATTGATACTGATTGTTGTCAGTCCCTCATATTCTTTCTGTTCATTAACTGTATTTTAATTGCTATCTTTTTTTCACCTCACAACTAGAATAGGCTCTAAGAAGAAACTTAAACTTTGCACCAATTATGTATTTGAGATGAGAAGTGTCTTCTGTTTGCTTGGAACCATATAAACAAATATGATCACTGATAACCAAGCAGCTAGCTATTTGAAATTCAATTATACTAGTCTTTATCTATTCTTATACAAACTAATTAGCATGTTTGTGTTGAATATCTTTTATGTTTGAGGTATGGTACAGAGCTCTCTCCAGGATATGATGTGAGCTTTAGTTAATGTGTGTATGTAGGGCTTTTCTGATCCTAGGAACAGAGCCATAAATCCACTATTTTAGTGCTTGCCTATACTATTCTTACAGAAGTATTTCTGCAAAGTTAATAAGATGTTAGACTACTTGAGTAATAAGAACTGCAGAATTTGGCCCTTTAATAAGAAGCATTAATTTAATAGGAGGTCAGTAATTTCAAGGGTGGTGTGGAAGAGAAAATCTTTGTTGTGCAATATCTTAGATGATGTTTACAGTTGGATCTAACACAGTAGATACCAGTGTGCCATATTATCTGCTTAGAATGATTTAAATAAACAAGCAAGACCTACGTTTGCCTTTCAGAAAAAGAAATTGCGTAAATCATCATACATAAATAACATGTCATAAAATAGTAGGTATGCAACAAGAAGCAATTTTGATTTAAATTATAGCTGCTCATAATGTTCAAGAAATGCTAGTGACATCTATTTGGCAAATCCAGTAGTAGGCTATTATATAAAGTTAACTGAAAGTTAAATCAGGTTTTATTTGCAAACTTTCTGTATATTGTACTATAAACATGCGAAGAGCGTGTTTGTAGAGCAGTATATATGTCTGTCTTGTATTGTACCATGCTTCTACATAGAGATCACTAGCTCTTCTTTTGACTGACTTATGGTGTGAGTCACTAGTTTAGGTAGTAATAATTAATTGTAAGTATTGCTTGATGCAGTGGATATTAACTGAAGATCTTACCATACTTGGATCAAAAAGTGGGACAAGTGGTAAGAAGAATTAAATGGAAGTATGCTGATGTCACTAAGACATTGTTCATAAGGAGTTATTTTGGCATGTAAAGATCTTTTAAAGTTCTTAGTGATATTCTATATTTTATCAAAGACAGAAGGCCAAGTAGAATACAGCTGTCAGAATAAAGTAAAAATTGACCTATGCTTTGGTGTAACATACCTTCTTTTAAGCAAGGTAAGTACAATGGTTATCTCTCTTAAATTTGTAAACTCTAAATTTGAATGTTTTTATGCGTGAACAACTTCAGTTTTTTAAAAGTATGGCAGCTCACTTGAATAAGATTAGCCACATAAATGTTTATAGAAATTGAGCATTAAGTTTCTGCACCAAATGTCAACATAGTTCATGTAGTTCTAATTATATAGAAATTATATCGGAAACTTCCTTCAAAGGCAAACCTATGATAATGTATTGAGTTTACATTGAATCAACAATAATATGCACATATGCAGAGAGTAGCTAATTTAAGTGTAAAAGCCAGCATACTTAAAGCAAGGCTTTCATACTGTCAGCCTGAATACCACAAAAAAAAAACTTTATATGCCTCATTCAGGCAGTTTAAATACGTGACAACACTCAAGTGTTGTCAGACATTGCATGTAATAGGCAGGAATATAATTCAATATTGAAGGCATATCAGAATATCTTCATACCTGTTCATTTAAGTAGCATTTTGGAGAAAGTGCAAAATCTACTGCAAAGATGGTGTTAGTATTTCTCACCAGCAAAATTTCCTCATCTTAAAATGGTGGAGAAGTCTGTATTTCCTTTAGAACAGAACTAAGAAAATTAAGATGTATTTGGCTTACAGCTGTTTGGTGTAAGGACTGTTTATTGCCATGTGTTGCAGGGCACCTTGTGCAATGGGATCCTTAGTAATTTCCATAATAAATAGAGTTATTTATATTAAAAGCAATAAATTGGTCTTTCTCACCTATGCCTTCCCAACAGAGTACCGGCCTCACACTATACTCTACTTGTTCTTTTCCTTCCCTAGGCTTACTGAAACTACATTTATTTAAAACTTCTTTGTTCCATACATACTAGATACACTGGTATTTACTAGTTTCTTAATAATTCTGAGTTCATTCCTGGTTTTTAATTATAATAAAATATTTTGCCTTTTTTGTTTTTGTGGTTTGTTTTTTTGGGGTTTTTTGGGGTTTTTTTTGAGTTTTTTTGTTTTGTTTTGTTTTTTGTTTTTTGGGGTTTTTTTTACTTCTCCATAAACAATCTCTTAAGGTTCCTAACTGTTAAAAAAGGTGTCTTTTCAGGAGACAAGAGAGAGGGAAGAAGAAAAATGTATTTAAGCAATAAAGTTCATTTCAATGTGGGTTTTGCTTTTTTGGTGAACAATCTGGGAAAAAATATGAAAACAAAAATATAAAAAATATATTTTGTTTTGGCGTATTATTTAAAATATGCCTACTAAACCAGATTATAATATAATTAGAAAATTACTATTTGCCTTTATTTTTTAATAATATTCTCTACTTTTTTTTTCTGCCCAGTGCAGTATCTATGTCACTATTCAGTACATTTGTGTGAAAGTAACTTTTGCTTGTTTTTTTACAGGAACTTTATAGTGGTAGCAAAGACTGCAATATCCTTGCATGGATACCAGCTCCACGAGAGGCAGTTCCTGATGATATTTCTGAAAAGGTAGTAAATCTTTGAGTTTGAAATGTATTTTTATGGCTCTTATGCTTGGGCAGGTTATGAAGTATGTGATTCACCATCAGTATTTTTAACAATTCCTAATGAAGAGGAGAATCAGCTATTATTTCTGTGAAATCTTTTGATTCTTTTAGGTTTTTTAGAAGGTGTTTTCTCTTATAGTCTAGTCAAATCTTCTGCAGGCTGCTAGCTTCCTGCTTAGTTAAGAGTAGTTAATGTCATTTGACTATGAGTCTTTCAAATTCTGCTTCTTTAATTTCCAAACTGCTTTCTGCAGCTTGTCCTGTTTTGCAATTGTAGAGGTGCTAGATTGTATTTTAAATTGTTTAAGAATATACTGTGTATTAAGCAGTAATACTTCATACACAAATATTTTTACATGAAAATACGAAAAGGAGTTTCTAAATAAGTTTATTTTTGTGCCCAAGGCAAGACATTCGGGGTGATTGCAGGGAAGATCATATGTATGACTTTTCTCCGGTAGAGTACTTTTCTCTCTCAAGCAAAAAAATATTTCAGTGAACAGCCTGAGTGGGAAAATGTCTGTATTTTAAGGCACTGAAACCATTTAGAGAATCAAAGTCTGATGAAATGTACTAATGTTGAAAAATAAGGGTTTTGGCCTACAGCATGTGAAAATTCCACTTTTTAAAATTTCAGCATTGCTCCATTTTTGATGGGGAAATTTTAAGAAGCACAAAATTGTTGTAACATCTGCTTATTGTAAGTTCTTGTATTTAAAAACTATCCTACACTTAAGCAGAGACAAAAAATATAGTTCCAAAGGTTTGATACCCCAAACTCAAAATGTGTTGACATGAAATTAACATTTTTGCTTTGAAAATTTTGATATTAATAAATTGTAATTTTTTTAGTCTGAAAAAAAGAACCACAGCAAGAAGTTTATTTACTTAGCTCTGATTAGAGCTACTCCTTTAAATTTGACACAGTGGCAGTATGTAATATATACCATTGTTTTGAAATCTGTTGAGCTACAGCTGCTGTTAGCAAATGCTGTAGATGAGCCCTGTCTCTGTAAGAAGCTGTTCTGCTGTCCACAGGCCACTAATTCCTGTTGCCTCTCAGATGCTAGAATAGGCATTTGAGTGCTTGTATGAACAGAATCTGAACCCAGAATAAAAGTGAACAAGAAAAAATATTTACCCAAGTGATTGCGATTGCATACAAATCCTGTAGTTGGACCCTAGTAGGGCTGAGGTGAGAAATGTTTCTTGAACATGGATAGAGGCCAGGACTGCTTCCTGAAACTGTAGTGCTAAGTTATGATGGGCTGAGGATATTATGACCAAAATTAAAACAGTGGCACACAGTAAATACAGTTATAACATTTGTTACATTTTGTACCAAACATTTGTAATACTTCCAATCAGTCCTCTAGATATTTTGTATTGAAATTGGAATTAAATACAGTACTACTTATTTTCATAATTTATCATGTCTCTAATCAGCAGAATGTCTAAGAAAGTAGTTAAAAATAATCTAGTACTCATGAAAGATAGTTTGTCTACACATAGTAATTTAAAAAGTACATTTAGCTTTACCTTTATTTGACTGTAGTATTTTTAATTAAGCAAAACACTGAAAATTTTTATTTTCTCTAGTCTCTGCCTCAACAACATTTGAATCCAGCATATGAAGATGCATGGAGCAGCAGTGATGATGAAGGCTGAATTTAAATTATGATCTGATATAAAATTGACATTCAGGCACTGCATTCACAGACTTTATCTGCAGAATTTAGCATTGTTGGATTTATCACAACTGGATTTTAGGTATAGTTCTCTTAGAGCTAGGTCTTTCAGAAATAAGTTTCCACTGTTCTCTGTGTTTCTTTGTCACTGTAAAGTTAAATCCAAAGGGTTACTTTTTCATACTTGCTGACTTTTGTACTTAAATATTTTGTACATACACATTGGCACACTTTATTCAGTGTTGAACAGGTGATAAAGAAAAAATAAAAGCCCTTGGGACCAGTCAAAATTACATTGTTTCTGTTATCATTACTACATGAATACATGAGAAGATAACCCATTCATTTTCAAGATATATGTTACAGAGGATTTTCCATGAAAGAGGGCTAGCTCAGAAATACTTACAACTTACTTTTATCAATGTCTTGGTGGACCATTTTTAAGTGCTTATGGGCTGTGGGAGTCAATTTTTTGCGTGTTCTTTTTGCATTTTCAGTTTTGCATGTTTTTTCCATAAATGCAATACTTACTTCAGAAAGAGGTATAGCTAGGGTCCTCTGTTTAAGTATTTATATGGTGACCCTGTCATCTAATATCTGAATCTGCCCCAGAAAGCTAAGAATAGAAACTAGTTTAGAGTTTTTGTTGCTCCTGTTAGCAGATTTTTAAGATCAGTCTTCTATGTAGGAATCACACATCCTTTGCAAGGACTCCTGGACAGAAACAGGGTTGAGGTACAGTAGAACGCAAAGATCACATTTCAAGTTAAAAATATTGAATGTAATCCTTTCAGTTGTTTTCATCTAAAACATTTTGTGGTCCTAATGCCTGCTCTGTTTTGAAAGGGAGGAGTTTCGTGGGCTTATTATCTCATCTCAGTTACTAGTTTGTGCTTCAGACATAATGTAGTCATAATGTGTCACTAAAGAATGTTTTCAGATTGCTTAAAGCATCACCAGCAAAGGTACAATATAAAAAAAAAGCAGGTGCAGTATAAAAGCAACAGCTTTGACAAGGTTCATAGGCAAGGTTCACTCTTAAGGGCACACTGAGGAAAAGAGAACAAAAATCCAGAGTCAATCAATCCAGTCCAAAATAAACTAAAAACTATGCCACATAACTTAAAACTGAAGTTAAATGATTTAGCAAAGGACTCATACAGGATTTACTATACCACAGCAGTATGTTACTTACAGACGTAACTTACAAATCTAAAGTTCTTAGAGAATCTAAGAGAGCAGCATTTCTTGTGCATTTGGTGCAGAACGTGTACACTTGCATGCACAGACACAAAGAGGCTGCACACGGTGAAAAATTCCCCTCGAAGGCGGTGAAATGCCCACTTCAGATGCCTTTGTGAAAGGTGGAGCCTCGAGGAGTCAGGGGTATTATTGTTCAGGGATCCTCTGAGTACAGCAAACTTGGGAGTTCCCTGGCTCCGAGAGGCACCACTCAGAGGGGCTTTGCTGGTCACAGCTGCTGCTCCAGGAGAGCTCAAGGGGTCTCACTTTGGAGCACTGTTTGTAGGGCTGCAGGAGAGGGGCTTTGGTCATAACAGTGTTCCATTCTGGCCACACTTCAGGTTGGAAATTGTATTTGAGAGTGTGACAAGAAAACATATTGTCCTACTTGGGTTCTTATTCAGGCAAAAAAAGTGTCCAGGGCTGTTCATTAAAACACAGGAGCTCATAAGATATCACAAATTCCTGGGAGCAGACTATATTTTCACTGGTAAATTAAGAGAGGCTCAGTCTGGGTGCTGTTCCTAAGGAGCTGTTCCTCAGATCTCATCAGGAGAGGGATTTGATGCACTATTGCCAAATAACCTTCTAGACACCAGCTTTTGCCTAAGTTGCACCATGAATTAATGCAATATGGGTTTCAGCTCAAGAAGGGATGGGCTGTGAAATATTTGTCCAAGTATCTTCTTACCCAGATGCCTTTAGTTTTAGTTGAACATAGAAACAGTTGAACATAGAAATTAGTTGCCTTGGGGGCTTCTTGCATCTACTGGAAGCTAATATCTTCTTCATAGAAGTCCTTCCAAATTCTCTTCTGATATTGGTTGGTGGTGATATTATTCTCCCTCTTGGCTGTTGTTCTCTGCTGGAATTAGAGGCGTTTCTGATGAGGAAATGGGAAACACCTGTCTCGTGTCGGCAAGAATCCAGACTCATTCTACAACTCAGCTCCTCGTAGGAGCCTTCTGTGTAATGGCAGTTGCTGATACGTGGTGTTCAGTTTGCAAGGTTTAAAACCTCTTGGTACTAGCCAGCATCTCAAACACCAGTTTGTATGAAAATTCTACTTTGAAGAATGGCATTTTTGCTTTTATTTCCTTCATTACTTCTTTCTGTAGTTGTGTTAAATTTTTTAAGCTTTCTCTGGAAAAAAAATGTATTTTATATCTTCTGCGTTCTTATGGTGGCTGTACATGATTACTAATTGTTGGTGTCTTCAAAGTGAAAAATTATAAAGAGCAGTGAAGGTGTAGCATATATGATTTCTCACTGCCAAGAACTAGACACTAAGCCAATACCATCAGTTGCAACTGCAATCTCTTTCTTGTCTGTAAGTTAAATGTTACAATTAAATCTGAGTTTTCCCCTTTGTTTATGCCTTTCTGCTTATATGCTTATGGCATGAATTTTTATAGTATCAAAACTCTTTCAGAACCCAAAATGGAGCAGGTAGAGTGATATAGATTTAATCATGCTTCCCATCTTTACCCATCAGTCAGAAAAAAACCACATCTGAAAATCTAGTCAGATGTCAAAATGGGTGCTCTGTTCATACTGGAATAAAATTATTCACTTGAGAGTCAAATAGCTCATGGCTGGATTTTTACTGCTTTTAAGAGCAGTAGAAGTTAAGAGTTTAAGAAGAGAGCATAGACTGCAATGAACTGCATTTCTTTATCTCACTAGTGGTACTGGGATTTAGTAGTCCTACTGTATCAGAGAACATAGAGAATCTAACCTTAGATTCTAGAGAATTTAATCTTTTCAGGCTGTTCTGGGAATTGAATATTGCTTAGAAGACTTTCTTTGTCTGCCAAGGTAGAGATTTTTTATTTGAGCTTGATACAATAAGTATCAAAAGATGCAGAAGAATTTATTTGTTCTTACAAGAGATCAGAGAGTTTTCTTTCCCTTCTAGCCTAAGGAAACAATGAAGGTGGAGTCAGACTGAGCTATTCCAACTGAAGAAACACAAAGAGCCTAAGACAATTCTCCTTCAGCTTAAGTGGAAGTTGAGTTCTGTGGAAGCAGTAAGATAGAACTCTGATTATTTATGCCTAGGTTATGATGCTCAGAAAGTATCTGATATTAAGACAACCAAGAAAAACCTTGTTCTTTTTTATCTTCCTGTAGACAGGGAGAAAGCATTAGCGCATGAGAATTTCTATATAGCTATCTCCCAAGTAGTAGGAATAACAAATTAACACCATATGCTTACCTCTCTTTGCCCTCTTTTCTGTGCCTGGTGTACTAGCTCTTGTACACAGGCTGACAAGTCTTAAAATTTAGGGATTTCTCTGCTACCTTTTTTTCATTGTTTGTAGTCAGGCCAGGCTTCTCATAAGACATCTGGAGTTTTTTTTAATCAAGAATGATTTCCTCAGTCAGCTTAGGACCCAAAATTTTAGAACCCCATCAAAGTAAACCTGAAAAAAGTCTCAGATTTGGCAACATCAATAGGATTGGTTGTTAAGTTTTCGTTCCTTTTTTTTTAATACTTGTATTATAGTTCTTATCTTACCTTGAATGTATACATACACTTAGATATCTATGCACACAAGATATAAAAGTATTTGCAATGCCACTGCTTTGGCACCACTGGAGGATAGTTCTTGGTTTTGTTCCTACCTTATTTTCACATGGAGGCAAGGGTTTGGTTCATGTAGATGAGAATTGTAAGCTCTTCAGTGCACACTGGCCTAGCATCTGCCATAGTGAGAGGGTAAGCTTACTGCTAGCTTAGTACACATAAAGTTTGCAATACCTAGTCACATTATGGACATACCAGTTAAACAACAACATCTGTGCAAATTGGTTTTTTTTAGCATGGTTAAAGTAGTCCTCAAACAAAGAGCTTGAGTATTGGCTGCATACTTAGCCACCAAGATGTGTGCTGAGGTTTTGGCACCTGAGAGATGTTCTTGAGAGCAGTGTATTAGTTTCAGTGGGCAGCAGTTTGTGGTTGTAATACCCAACTGAACAAAAGTATGTAAAACATACCAATAAATTCCTTTTGTGTGGTTAAGGCTGAGTTGGGAAATGGTCATGTCTTCCTTCATCCTTCACTGGTTTTGTTTTCTTTTAGTCTATTTTATAAAAATAATGGGAATGGAGGATGAAAAGGGATGACAGAGCGGCCAGGAATTCAGGCAGGTGCATAACTACTCTGCACATCTTCATCCCTTCTAATCGTGTCTGTGTGTGTAGTCAGCCTTACCCACCAGCCCATAGGCTCTGCCCAGATGACAACTAACCAATGTCATCCAACATGCCTGCAAACCTTCAACCACGCCCTGTCCTGCCAAATCCCATTGAACCCAAAAGACTGAAAAGAAAGTATTTGGGGCTATTAAGGAAGCATTTTATTTACACATGAAAGAATATTTTAATCACATAGGCACACAGCATTGTTCCTAATCTTCATTTTATCACCATTTGCCTTCAAATTAAGTTAGGAAAAAAACAGTATATTTTTAGTGACACATTTTAGCTTTGTGCTAAGGAGTCTTTCCGACACTCATGAGATCTGTACGCTGGGAAGATTACAAATCCACCCTTTTCTTAGAGTTGTGAGGCAGAGATACATCTGCAGTCCTAAAGAGGTTTTGTAATAAATTTCCTCATGCCAAAATGGAGATTATAATCAGCAGTTAAAATCAGTCCAACCAGTTATTTTTACAGCCATATGTTTGTAATCTAAAGTAACATGTTTAAGCAAGAACCAGGTAATGTATTCAGCAACAAAAATTATATGTATATGCCTTTGTTTAATACAAAATGAATTAACGTGGCAGGCAGAGAAAAGAGGCTTATTAAAAGATTTTTTTTGCTGTTCTCTTCACATTTGGAAAATACTGAGTATTGTCTCTTTCTATTGCTTCTAATTGCAAGGCACTTATTGAATTGACTACTTTACATTAACTAAAGCTCCCAACAGAATTATTAAAACCTTCTAAGAAAATTTTGAATCATAGTTTTAGAAAAGTTATCTCAAAATAAATATTCATTATACATAAAAAAATATATTATAATTTAGCTGGAGATCACTGACAAGAATTAAATTTGGTAGCCAGCCAGTTCCATTTGTATATAAAATTGAAGGCTGTTTCTTAATCTTCTCTGTTAGTATTTCAGGATTAGTATCAATCTTCTCTGTTAGTACTTCTGGAAGAAATATAGCTATTAATGCCTGCCTACAGTATTTTAATTTCATCCACACAAGTATATCTTGGTCTGTATGATGGATCTTTAACATCAGAAAGGGGGGAGCCTGGGAAGAAAACACAGAGACAAGAGAAAAAAGAGATAGTCCTTTTGTCGGGCTTAAGGCCCGTCTGTTCTGCAGGCAGCAGTGTGTCACAAAGCTGTTAAATTCAGCGGATGTGAGCAGCCCCACCACACTCTGATCTGTCTGCCTGGGGGCACTACATTGGTTCACCAGGAGGGATGGCGCTTTGTTGATATGCTTCTTTCCTATTTTCTGTACCTACATTGTGTCAAAGGACACAATGAACGTAGCTGTATGGGGAGCCCATGTTTGCTGTGATAAAAGATACACCAGAGAGTAGGTGTATGTTAAGAATATCTAGTTCTCATGTTTTGTGGCGGTTAGAAGGGAGTGTCTTGTGTTGCTCAACAGTTAATTACTGTTGCTATCACCTCCCACACTGTTCTGTAACACCGCAGGAAATCAGATGAGGATTATTCTCATGCTAGCAAAGACGAAAAAAATGTTTTGGGGTTTTATAAAAGAATAGATTTTCCTCTGCACTAGTTCTTCCAGGGGAATCTGTGGGCCAGAGAATATATTTTCATACCAGAATCATGCAGTATGGCCTGTGAGAGTTGAAGTTAAGCTAAGTATTCAAACAGTCTGATGCTGTTCAGTGGTTTTGGACTGTCACTACTGCAATAGGAGCCTTAGACTGAGCAGTTCTCGTATGCATCTGTGGGAAATGGTCACATTTGGCATGTGCTTGGAATGTATTGCATGTTCTCAGGGTAGTGCACAAATTGTTTCCCAAGAAAAACGTAGTCTAGAGTTGGATGGAACTTTGACATCTGAATACTATGCATCATTATTTATAAAGTAAGTTTCCAGAACACTTAATTGTGTTGCAGACAGCTAATATACCTCAGGGCCTAAAAGGATATTTGAAATAGCTGCTTCATCCTGTTCTGCCACTCTGGTTAACTATTGAAGTTTAGGTTGACTAATGAAGTATATCAAAGTAATTTAAATAACACTCAGCAATGAGCTTCTATATTAAATGTAGATACTTGTGATAATTGCTGAATCTTGTAGTATAAGAATTATATTTCTGCGTAGCAGAATTCCCCTGTGTTGTACTGTAGATTTCACTACTTAAGGAGGCTTGCTTTGTGTGCCCTAAACATGTAAAAGGTCTTACTGGTACATCTCATACCAGTAAGGAGGCTGATTATATATTCTAGTGGCCTTGAAAACTGTGCCAGCAAAGTTTTTTGCCTACCAGAAGGAGGAAAAATTATGCAAGTCAAAAGGTAGTAGTTCACAAGGCTGCTCAAGCACTAAGGCACAAGAAAAATGAGTGTCATGGCTCAATCTCAGAGAGCAACTAAGCACAACACCACTGGTTGCTCACTCCCCCCACCCCAGAAGGTTGGAGGGGGGCAGATAATGAAGGGTAAAAGTGAGAAAACTCATGGGTTGAGGTAAGAATAGTTTAGTAATGGAAATAAAATATAATTACAGTTATAAATCGTAATTAAAAGGAAAAAGAAAAAAACAACACACACACACATAAAAAAAAAAAAAAAAAAACACCAAAAAACCAACAACAAAGAACAGCCAAACAAAGAAAACACCAAACCACAAAGAGATAGAAATAAAATCAAGACAGACAATTGATGCAAATAAAAACAACTGCTCACTCCTGGCCAATGCTCCTCCCGACTCTTCACTTTCCCTTGGCTTTATATGCTGAGCATGATGCCATATGAGATGGAATATCCCTTTGATCAGCTGTGGGCAGCTGTCCTGGTTTTGTCCTCTCCCAGCTACTCATGTCCCCCCAGCTTTCTCACTGGTTGGGTGGGCTGAGGAGCAGGAAAGGCCTTGACACTGTGTGAGCACTGCTCAGCAACAGCTAAAACATCCCTGTGCTATCAATGCTGTTTCCAGTGCAAATCCAAAACAGCTCCATGACAGACACCGTGGGGAAAATTAACTCTACCCCAGACAAAACAAGCACATAGAAGAAACAAAGGAGCTATTCTAGTTTACAGATGAAAAGGTAGAACAAGCCCATAGAAGAAACAAAGGAGCTATTCTTGTTTACAGATGAAAAGATGGAACCCTACTTGTGCCACAAGATACGC
Organism: Tychaedon coryphoeus; assembly: GCA_013398595.1. Taxonomy (NCBI): domain Eukaryota; kingdom Metazoa; phylum Chordata; class Aves; order Passeriformes; family Muscicapidae; genus Tychaedon; species Tychaedon coryphoeus. The sequence goes on along the minus strand of WBND01000313.1, from coordinate 140,379 downwards.
AGGGTGTTCAAGTTCAACAATCCATGCTACAGTGGTGCATCACCAGGGTTAGTGCTCACTTCTGTGTTGCCCTGATCTTCCAAACCTAGGGGTGAAAGTTCTGCTCCACGGGGACCAGGTCATGGGAGCTGTGAAAGCAAGGCTTTTCACACTGCTCCATCTTCCCTCTATCTCCATTGCTTTATCTAGCTCCTGCCCTCTCTCTCTCCCCAGCAGGCTGTTCATAGTCTTTTCTATTAATTTGCATCTTTTTTCTCTGCTGCACACAGCCATGTCCACACAGCTCTCCAAGCCAGAACATAATCCTGTCCTGTCTACACCAAAGTCCTCAATCCTTTTAACATCCAATATAATTCATCAAGCTTGTCTTAAAATTGGTAGTTGTCTTTGCTTTTGAAGTATCACCCAACCTCTCTGGGGAGTGCTTAGGCATGTCCTCCCCTTTCTTCTCTATTTCCGTTTAATTATGTGTTTAGGTGCATACAGAGACTTGCTAATTCAAATAGTGTTTTGAGCAGAAGAACATGAAAACTTTCATCTGAAAGACATGTGACTGTGTTAGAGCAGAAATGTACCACAGAGTAAGGAAAATGGGAGGGAGATTTCATCAACTGTTTTATAACCCAGTATTAACATAAACATGCACTTTCTGGAATCACACTGCTGCTTGTTAGCTCACTTGGACCAGGTACAGTATTCTTCTGTGAACTAGCAGCTCATTGGTTTTCACACTTGGAGCATTTATTCATTAAAGTCAGTCAAAAATGTTGTCTTGAAAACTTAGAATTTAAATTTTTTTTCATTTTATAATTGATCTGCGTTCATTATTTTGATCAGACCCCTGCAGCTTCTTAAAATCTTGAAGTCATATACAAAAGCAATTATATAAATCAAGGTCTAATTTATCTGAAGAGACTTAGTTAAATAGAAGTATAGCTGAAGTATAATAGAAATCTTTGTAAATCATCATCACTACTACTACTACTACTACTACTAATTGCTATATTAAAGTATCTCTCAGTTTTATAATAATTTTTGCAATATAAACCATCAGTTTTGTTGTTTATGCTCATTCATAGATGATCTTTCCTTCTTTGCCCAAACTAATATTGCTGCCTTTCACATCAGAATTTGTTAAATGCAAATCCAATTTGTTACATTCAAATACAGTTTCACTACTCCAAACTATTATTAATTGTTAATTAATTAATTTCTCTTAAGATGTTATCATTGTCTTGTCGCTTGTCACTACGCCCAAGACAGAAGATTCCATGATGCCAAGCTGCAAGCTCTGCTCCATGCAGAATTGAAATATTACCACTTCATAAGATGATTCTGCATTGTGCTTTCAGCGGCATCCCATGCCATCCCATCGTTGTTGGTGTCCCAGGCCAGAAATGGACAACTGACCATAGCTGACAAACATTAGACCTTGCTTCTTTATCATGATCATATTTTCCGTTCTTCTTCCTTTCTGCCAGCCTAAAGCTTTAACCCCTTCAGTTCTCATACTACTGAATACTTTTAGCAGAGGCACATTAAACATATGAATGATTTCACAAAGGATAAAAACCTTAATCTAACACTAACGGGAAAGCAAAAATGTATTTTATTGCATACACATATTATAAATACTATAAATTGTATTATAAATTATTATAAATTGTTATGGGATAGTTAGCCAAGAAATAAAGGGGCTAAGTAGCATTTCTTTACAGTACCTTGACAGAGACACCTGGCTTTGTTAAAAACTATTGTCAAAAATGTCTCGAAGAAACTATGAGTTCTCCCAAATCTTATAAAATCTGAGCTCATACTACACAAACTGAGATTTCCTTAATTAGACTGCAGAAATCTGCCAGTAAGTAATGTTCTGTATTATTCCAAATCCACCAAATGTTATTCCAGATAGAGCTGTCACCTAGTCAAGAAGACAAAGGTATTACCAGAGATGATAAAATCAGGGAAAGTCAGCCCTCTTTACCGCTCTGCCATCTCTGCCTGCCTGCAGTGTTTGAACCTCTCAGAGCTGTTAAAGACAATACAGTCGAATACTGTCCTTGGCAACTGGGTGATAGATTTCAAAATCATTAAAATTTACTTTACGTCCCCTCTCCTCAAATGGCAAGAAAGCGAGCTCTGGTGCAAAATCTTTGCTCTTCATTAGTGAAAATCCTCTTATGTCTTGGTAGAATCTTAAAAATAAAATGCAGCATAATGAAAAGAGTTTCTGGGTAAACTCTTCCACTACTGGTTACTTTCCTTTTTTTTTTTTTTTCTGCTTTATCTATTTCCCTTTTTACATTTCTTAGACTATTCTCCCCACCTTTCTTTGTAGCCTGTTTGAAAAAATAAGGTGTTTTCTTGGAAACGGCAATCTAAAAACCTTTTAGCTGTTAAAGATTAACCAGTAAAGCATCTGTGAAAAAGCAGGCACTTCTCTGACATTTGACTCCATCCTGCCACGCTGACAAACTCCGCTATTGTAATGCTTCAATAGCTTGTTCACACTTACCAGATTGACGTGAAGGCATAAAAGCAGGATAATGTCGTGCCGTATAATGTCGGGAGCCGCGAATGCCCTAACCATGAACGGTGTAGGACCTGTCTTTCAGTGGCACCATTTACTGGTGATTTTGATTGTGATGAAGTTTTCTACTGAGTTTTCTGAGAGTGGCTTGTGCATTTTCAGAGTGGAACAGAGGAGAATTGCATGAGTTCCTGTGCACAGAGGGAAAGGGATGAATACAGCAAATCAGGCCCAGGTAGGGGACATAAAAGGGCTTTTTAGTAGTTTTTAGTTGGTTGACCCTGCTGGATGTCAGGTGCGCACCAAAGCTGCTCTGTCACTACCCTCCACAACTGGACAGGGGAGAGAAAATAAAATGCTCATCGGTTTAGACAAGGACAGGAAAGTGATCACTCGTAGGTCACAAAACAGACTGAACTTGAGGATATAAATTGAATGTATTACTAAAAACATCAGAGCTGTATAATGTGAACAACTTCCCACACTCCTTGCTTCTTCCCAGCTCTGTCTCCTTCCCCATAACAGTGCAGGGAGACAGGGAGTGGGGGTTATGGTTAGTTCATCACATGTTGTTCCTGTCATTGCTCAGGGAAAGGAGTCCTTCCTCTGCTCCACTGTGCTCCTCTCCCTGTGGGAGATGCTTCTCCATCACAAATTCCTCCCACAGGCTACAGTTCTTCACAAACTGCTCCCATGTGGGACCCTTTCCATAAGGTGCAGTCCTTCAAGAAGAGCATGCTGCAGTGTGGGTCTCCCACAGAGTCACAGGTCCTACCAGGAAACCTGCTCCAGCACGGGCTCCTCTCCCCATGGGTTGGCAGGTCCCTGCCAGCACCTGCTCCAGCACAGGTCTCCCACAGGGTCACAGCCTCCTCTCAGCCATCCCTCTGCCCTGGCCTGAGTCTCCTCTGTGGGCTGCAGGGCACAGCTGCCTCACCATGGCCTGCACCAGGGGCTGCAGGAGAACCTCAGCTCTGGCCCCTGGAGCACCTCCTGTACTGACCTTGGTGTCTGTAGGGCTGTTCCTCTCTCCTCTTCTCACTCTGCCTTTCTCTGAGTGCATTAACATCTGCACAACAACTTCCTTTTCCTTCTTGATTTGGCCATGGCCAGCAGTGGATCCATCCTGCAGCCAGCTGGAATTGGGTCTGTCTGGCATGTGGGAAGCTTCTTGCAACCTCTCACAGGAGCCACTCCCACTACCAGAACCTGGACATGCAAACCCTACACAATGATGTACATGTGCAGCTGGGAAAGCAAAGCTTTGGAATTAGTATTTTAGATCACACAATATCACTTCAGATAAGAAAACTCAATGCCCTGGTATTAATAGGCATTTTCCAAAAGGTATCTATGCATGTTGAGTTTGGGTGTCAAATATAGTTCAAATTTTCAAAACTTTACAACTATATCTGAATTTACCTGGATTAACAGATATTTTGGCCTTCCCTGTACGTAAGTTGGTGAAAACCAGTTTCCAATGTCATTGAGAAATTTCCACTTGGCATTTTCCATAGTCCTCTTTTAGTGATATTAAAATATTTATCTATATGTCACAATAAAATACTGGTAGAAACCATTTCAAAATTTAAATTGAATTATACCAGACTGCTAAATTTCTGGATGGTTTAGGAATTTCAGTGAAATTTCAAGTGGCTATCTGATTTTTTCTTTAAAATTAGAAGTAATTACTTTTATTGTATATTAATTTGTGATCTGGAAGTTTATGGATCCCCTAGCAGAGACAAAGACTAGATATACAAGAACAAGAAGTAACCCAACTGATAACCAGAAAGAAAGTGGGAGAAGGGGGATGTTGTTGGCTTTTCTCATTTATGTATTTTAATTTTTTTTTTTGTAGTTGATGTTACTGTGGTTGTTGTCACATTAACTTCACTATGTATGTAGGATAACTTCCTTCAGTATTCTCTGCAGTTTGCAGAACCTTAGAGCAGAGGATTAGGGGGCATGTCGTGACAAAGAGCATTAATTCCTGTATGGCTTCATATATGAAAGTCTTGCCACCAGAAAAATCCAAAAGTGCTTGGAGCTAACTTCTTGTCATCTTTAGTATCTGACAAAGAGAAGGCTGCCTTAGAATGGAAAGAGTGACTAGAAAGCAACAATAAGTAATAGTCCTTTTCTTTTGGTTACAATTACATTGTATCTACCAAGAGGCATTTCAGCTGCATTCAAGAACATGAAATGTCTGAAAATCTTGACCTAAGTTTAGAATTTCCATTTTGTTCTCTTACCGCATCTCTCACTAGAAAAGGTGACCACAACAAATATAATAAATATAATACCTCAACTGCAGTAAGTCTCTCTATAAAACAATAGTTTTCAGGAAGGGAAAAGATTAAAGAGGAAGCTTCAGAATATTCTTTAGAAATACTTGAGAAGCCATGTCAGAATCACGGAAATTACAAGTAGTAACAGTTATTAGTTTTCTGCTATCCAGTTTAAGAGAAATTTTTAACTTCTGGAAGTACTCAATTTTTCCTATGCTCTGTCTAGAAACCATAGTTTTTGAGTTTGTGGCTGTCACATGCACAGAGAAAACAGTACCTCATGTGCAGAAATGGTCTATGACTGTAGGACTTGCAAACTTCCCTGAAGATTTAGCCCCAAAAATGTCTCCATATGAAAAAACATTGGACTATGTATTATTCCATAGCAGCATTCCACAGACTGATGCAGAGGAAGTGCATGCTTTTTTTGGAAATGTTGAGATTTTAAAATAAGATCAATTGCAAACAATCTCAGCCTATCTCTGTTTGAAGTGTTCTTATAGTCCATTGCTTGGCTGTGGCTACTTTAGAGTGAGTGTAAAGGCCTGTCAAAATGGGGGGAGGTATGAAAACAAGCATCCTTAAAAGGACATCTCCAGAAGAAATTCTTTGCTCTGAGGCTGCTGAGGTACTGGAACAGGTTGCCCAGAGAAGTTGTGGATGCCCATTCCTGGTAGTGTCAAGGCCATGTTGGATGGAGGAATGAGAAATCCAGTCTAGTGGGAAGTGTCCTGCAGGTGGCAGGGGGGTTGGAGCTAGATGATCTTCAGGGTGTCGTCCAACCCAAACTCTATGATTTTTTTTTTCTCGGCTCCCACCTACATGTAAAAGTGAAATAATTCTCTGCCATTTGGTAGGAAGCCACTTTCACATTTTACTCTAGATCTATTTAACAACAGTAAAGAAGGAGTAGGAGGAGAGAAATAAATACAGCACTACTATGAAGCACACTGTAAGACATAATGGTGCCTCATGCAGGTGCTTAATATGTCCCCAGATGCAGCTGTCTGTGGAAATATGACAGCAGTCTGCCTGGGAAAAGGTTCTCAGCGTCAATATAGGCCTGGAATATATCCTGTAACAAAAATATGCCCTGATGGATTTTAAGTCTCTTGCTGAGAAGTCTAATTACTCAGCTAGAATAGAGAGTTAGTGGTCTTTTTTTTGAGGAGGGAAGAAACTGTTTGGTTTCTAAGACTATATGTTTCACCACTCTGTTGGGTTTTCTTTCTTCAATACTCGATTTAGGCTCCAGATTCTCCAAGGCAGAATGTCTTTTTCCAGTCATGTAACTATTCACATATTTAAGCCTGGACCCTCACTGTTTGATAACTCTGCTTCCCTCATTTAAACAGATTAAGTATATCTTTATCTGTAAAATTCATTGTTCTGAAATGTTCCAAGTGCCATTTTTGGTGAGTGGAATGGAATAAAGGAATTTCAAGCACTTTGTGAAAAAATCGGACTACTTAGCCCATCTCTGCAAGCATGTCACATCTCTATCAGCAGTAGTGTTGCCTGCTAGTAATGTCTGCTTTAAAGAGATTCTCATGGCCTTTTGGAAGATCAAGGATAATAATGGCAATGTAAATGAAGCTGGGTTGGCTTGCAAAGGGGTATGCAGGATTTTTTGCTTGAGTTGATAATAAAGTCAGGGCAATAAAATCCCCAAAGTGGATTGATACACACACAGCCTTGCCACAGCCTGGGCAACTGTTTGGTAACCTCATGGGGTCAGCTCCTCTCCTGTCACCTCTCCTCCTGACATGGTGTTTATTAAGTGCAGCACAGCTATGTCAGGCTAGACAGAGTGAAGGGTTTACTCAGTCCTTGAGGAAGGCTGTAGTTCCTTGCTCTGGGTTTATTGTTGCTGTGGTTACAGACACTTGAGCTTGGAAGAATGAAAGGAGTTCAGGTATGTTCATGTGAACTCTTATGACATGCATATCTAAATGCATATCCTTTAGAAGAAGAACTTTAATCACAATAGGCATGTCTTCATTTGCGGTTTGCATTGTTTTGGATCAGTTTTTTCCTGTGAAAATGTCTGTCAGATTTGATTGCAAAGGTTAAAGAAAAGAACAAGAACAACAAGAAATGCAGGAATAAAAGTTTCTGTAACACTGTGTATTTTCTACCCCATGGAGGAAAAGATAGTGAAGTGTATGCAAGGCTGTGTTAGCTGGTCAGGAGTGTGTAGACAGGATCAGAATCTTTTGTTTGGAGAAAGCTACAGATAGTTTTATGTAAGTGAATGTTGAGTACCTGTTAGCTACTTGAGCATGTGGCTTTATTTTCCCTTTATTTTGTTGATGTCTTAAAACTCTCTGCTACCCTTTGGAGAATGCTGAAAAAGCACCAAAGAGAGAAGATGCAAGAAAGGACTACATTCTTGATGCCTATTCCCATGGCATGAACTTGTTGCTGAAGAGGAAGGAGATCATCATGGGTAGAACTGGGCATGTGAGAGTTTTTGTTTGGGTAACAACACTGTCAGATGAAGTCTTTGTCATCTCCTCCATCCAGAGTTTTGTTGTACACATTTTCTGTATTTGCTATTTGTCCTACGCAGCTCCAGCTCATTATTTGAAGGGACTGAAGACTGTAACTTGTCCTAGCAAAAAAATCTCTCTAAGATGCTTCAGGTAAGTCCTTATAAGATCTTACCATGTCATTTATCTAACTGCTCTGATCAGTGTCTTCCTTACTCCAATGGGAAACATGAGTGTCCTTCCCACAGAGGCTGGCATATGATGCTCTCTCTCTCTCCAGATTAAAACAGATCCATGACTCCTCCAGCATTTTCTTTGTGACTGCCACTACAATTTTGCAGCCTGCCATCTGAACATGCACTGGAAAGTGGTGAGTCTTTTGTGATTTTTTGAGTGTTTGTGACTATAAGAGGTTGGAGGTGTAACTGCAGGCTTGCACAATGCATCCTTACATAAAGGAAAGCCATTGGGTGTCCACATTTCTACATCATATTAAAAGATATATTATGCCTTTTGCAACACTGCTAGAAAAACAGATACATAAGTAGAGGATCTTGTTCTTGTTTGTTGGGACACATTTTTTGTTTCGTTTTGGTTTTGGGGCTTGTTCGTTAGTATTATTTTGTTGTTTATTCTTTCTGTTTAATTTCAAAAGCCTAATTTAAAATGCCTGATCTGTGGCAGTCTTACACATATGAGAGACCACAGAAGTGTCATTAGCTTTGAAATACAACAACAATTTCTGTTTGATTGATTAGTATTTAGCTTATGCAATTTGTTTTTCAGGAATTGTCTCACAGGCATATTGCCAGTAAAGATGCTCAATTTCAATACCAACCTGTTTGTGTGGGGAACACAGCGATGACAAGACAGTTCAAACTACTTGCCACACAATTAAAAACTAGTTAAAATTCCCAGCCTATTTTTCATAGCATTTTCTCCAAAACTTAATCTAAATTAGCAAGTCCTTACACTTAATAAACTGGTCACTTCTAAATTTATTGGAACCATAATTTTAAAAGAGGCAATATTTATTTTATTCCATTTGAAGCATATCTTGCCTTTGGCTCTTTTTCTAAGTGTCTTGAACAGCATGTCTGTCTCAACTATTTTCCCATGGCTTACCTTTCCTTGAGCATTAGTAGCTGTATCTTCAGTTTCAAAGTAACTTCCTAATCTCTGGCCTGTTTACCAAGCACAGGTGACATAATTGTCATGGGGAGAATGGGAACAATACAATCTTCTTTGTCTAAAATCAGATGGGGAGTCCAGCTAGGCATAACTCTAGCATATTTCCAGAAATGTGTTGAATATCCCTTTCCCTTGAATATCCGATTCTTTACTTTTAGTTACCTGCTTTTCTTCTCAATCCCATCTGCAGAATGTTTTTATAAAAATAAATAAATAAAAATCCATTAAAGGATTAGGTTTCCACAATGCATTGTTAGGTGCATGTAATGTGATCAAGAATCAATTTTAGAAAGTAACTTCTTGGTATGATTTCACTATAGTTTTGCATTTCTTGACTAATGTCACATCTGTCAAGGCAGAATGGATTGTGGATTTGTTATAATTAATCATAAAGCTCCCTTTTCTGGTCTTTCATTTTTCTTCATATCTCAGAGACTGGCAGAGAAAGGGAAGAGGAACTGCTTCACTGTTAGCAAGGTTATGCAATTTAGTGACTTTATGGGATCCTTGTGGACACTGGCATAAGAAATACGAGAAGAGACAGGAGAAAAAAGTAGATGGTTGATTTTTGAATAGAGAGAGGTGAGCTTTCAACGGCTTTCTCAGAAGCTTTCTAGATTTATGTTTCTCACTGTGATGCTCAGTTGCCTTACAAGTTACATCCTGAGCCTTGTTGGTCTGAGTATGAAACAAACAAAAAAACTCAAGGGCTTTGATTTGAAGGTCAGTTCTCATTGCTTCACCCAGATGTACCATCTTTGTAATGCTTTCTCACAGCAAAATGTCTGCAATCTGGCAAAATTCGTTGAAGCTTTTGCATGGACACTGAACACAGCAGAGAGAGAACTCTTTGACAGCATCCCTGTCCCTCCAGTTCAATGAACATGGCAACCCATGAATTTCTAGAGTGTGATGATTCACTAGTGAAGAAATAGGAAAATTATATGAGAGAGCTATTTATACATCTCTCCGTCACCACGTGCTGCTTGGATAAAGAGTCTGTCCCTTTCATGTTCAAAGTGCAAACTAGCAGCTACTCAAGCCTACACCAAAGATCTTATTTTTCCTTACAGGATAAAACTTCTCCTATCACTGTCAGTAACACTTACAGGTAAAATTTGACTCATGAAAGATTTAAAACTGTTGGTAGATAGCATCTGAATTAGAATTCTCAGCTGTGAAAAGCTGTAAGATGTAGGTTGCAGAACAGCCACTGTCCATATACATGTCCATATACACTGTCCATATACATGGGGCGGACTAAAATAAAAAATCTGCTGATGCAAGGATGATTTTTGGGAACAGGCTGGCCAGGTGTGCTTTGGTTTTCTCATTATGTTCAATCAGGCTTCTTTGGCTGACTGCAATGTACATTTTGTGGGTGATTTAATTTTCCTTCCTGGTATAGATTGAGTTGTAATCAGCCTGCATTCAAGCAATACACTCTGAGGAGGTGAGTCACTACCAGTTTTCATTTGAGAAGCCCAGTGTGTATAATAAAGTGCATCATATAATGTGTGTGTGTATGTATTCTAAGTTTACTTGTATATACAGTATGTTCTATATGTGTTGTACTATATACATTATGCAGAAAGCTTAAAATATATACGTACATAGTAGAATATATATATTACATATGTATGATACAATGACACTGCTTCTATTAAACATCCCCTTTAATGATATTTTTCATACACTTAAGATTATTTCTTATACTTTTGCAATAGTAATTTTTCACCCTACTTTTGCAGCACCTTCTCCTTTACTCTTGCCTAGCATCAATCTCATACAAAACAATTTTCTATGGGCCTAATGATTTTAATAGTGTTACTTGAGATGGGTTTACATGGAAGGTTCTCAATCTGAATAGCTTTGTCATATTTGCAAGAGTTCATCAAATTCACTATTGTTGAAATGTCAAAACTGGAAACCAACATGTAAGTCAACACAACTATTGAAACAGGCTGACTGGAGTACCCTGTGGTGTGTTTGTGGTGCCAAGAAGCCATGCAAACCCAGCAGTGATTACTCACTTCTATACAGTCACCTGCAATATTTGTCCCCAGATGGAGGGGGAAACGTCCCCACAAAACTCAGCTCATTCAGAGAGATATGAGCAGGACTGAGTCATCTTCTCACCTTGTCCTACAGCAAAACTGATGATACATGTCTGAGGAAGAATTCCTTTGTGGTGTGGAAACTGCTCCTGGAAAGTCACTGCAAGCATTACACAAGAGGCCATCCATGGTGTTCTGGAAGAGACCTAGGTAGAAAAATTATCAGAAAGCTTCAGCTAAATGAAAGACACTGTTCTGGCTCGGAGGATTAGGAGAAGAAGCAATATTTTCTGCAACAAGCAGTAAGAAAATTCTGAAAGTAACTCCAACTAAAAATTAGAAGGGGCATAGAGGCCCTTTTTTTGCCAATCCAGCTGCCCAACACAGTGCTGTGACAGCTGTGGGAGACTGGCCACCTGCAGCAGAACCTGCCTCGGACAGGTTTGGCAGTTGTGACTCAGAACACTGGTACAAGTGCACAGGCAAACCAGGTGTGCTCCAGAAAAGCAAAGCTTGCAAACAAAATTTGGGTTAGCCTTGCATCTCTTCAAGATTGTTGTGCAGATGTCTGTTGGGGTTCTTACTACCTTGTGCTGTGTCAGCAAAAGCACCTAACACTGTTGCTGGATTAGAAAGTGACTCCTGTGGTTCTCCTGCTGATCACCTATTGAAGGCTTCAAATACAGCCCCTAGAGAGTACTTATCTCTAAAACACTCTTAAAGCATATGAGCTAATTGGAATCTAGTAAGGTAAAAAAATAAGGAAAAGCACTGACTATCACTATTTATGGTACACACAGTTCTTCATTCATCATTCACAAGTAGTTATGTCTTTAGCATCTTGTAAAGTCCATTGGGCTGTCTCCAGATTCTATGCTTATCTCTTGTCCTGTTCTTGGATGGGGCATATACGGAACTTAAAAGATTACTTAAATTTACAGTAAATATCATGTGCAGCTCTCACATGCTAAGAACTGAGAAAACCTGTCTGCTGCTAGCTCCCTGTTTTACAATGTAAATGTCTCTGACTTGCTGTGTGTCTCGGTTTTCTTTGTGTGTTTAGGGCACAGCTGTCTCCTTTATGCTGCCTTTTTCCTGATGCATGTTAATGATTTACCTGCCCTGAACAGGTCAACCATTATTTCTGTCCTCTCCCATTATTTCTGTCCTCACAGACTTGCTTGACGGTTCAAATTACCTTTGCTCCTGAAGTACATGGAAAGCAAGGACTTTTTTTATGGGCTCTGAAGAAAGAAAAGCTGTTGGTGCTAACACTGTTGCCATCAAATGTGTCAGAGTTGTTAGTTTGCATCTGATTATTGTTTTCTGGCTTGCTTTTCTTTTTTGCATGAATGACAACAGCTGTGTATTTTTGAAGCCTACAAGTAACCTACTTTTTACTGCTATGCACCCCAGTGTCACATTTTGTCTTAGCCAAGGCAGCCCTATCAGGCATGCCAAAACAGATTTTGCAACACATGAGGAATATTAGTTGCTGGCTAAGCCACATCCCTCTGGACGAAGTCAAGATTTACTACTCTTGAGGCTCCCAAGGACTCAGTCTGAGCAGGGATGTGGTGGCTCCTAAGATCTGTTTGTGGCTTTTCTTGCCCAATATTTCAGGCTAAGAAAACAAAGGGGTTTGAACCAAGAA
>WBND01000313.1:95075-125748 GCA_013398595.1 Tychaedon coryphoeus | reverse complement strand
CGCTCCTGTGCTATACTTCCACGCTCTCAGGTAGTGTCCTGTGGTGCTTCCTACTCCAACTCCACCGAATGTACTTCACCCTGTAGTGCCTCCAAGCTTCCTGTCTGTGCCCTACACTGCACCTTGTCTGTGCCCCTAAACCCTTTGACTGTGTCTGGCACTAAGCAGTGCTTGTTCCTCCAAACCCTCTGGCTGTGCCCCACGCCTCCCGGTCTCTCAAGGGCCTGTGGCTATGTCTCACATGAACCGAGCTCACCTTCCTGTCCTGAAGAGCAAATTTCATCGTGGCATGTGCATGGCCCCGCTGCATCAGGGACCTTACTGTTCTACTGTTCTTACTCTCTTCCCGCGCCTTTTGCTCCCAAAGAGTGGTCCCATGCATCAAGAAGCTGAGGTTTCTTTCTCTTCAAGGGTGAAGGTTGGAGACAGTAGGGAAGAGGTGTGGCCCATGTGCTTAAGATGCTGATATTAAAATATAGGGCTGGAGGGGTGATGTCTAGCCAGGGGTTGTCTGGCAGGCTGGAAGGGTGGCTGTCTGGCTTGCTGCCTTCCTTATCTTTGGGGAGACCTTTGCTGCCATGTGAGGTAGGTCCATCCTTAAGACTGGCCACATCATGATTGAGGCCAAGAGCCAAGGAGGTAGGTCAGTGCCAGCTTGGGGGGTGTTGGTGAGGCTACTTTGGAGCAGACTTGTCCTTTACAACTGTAGGTGTCATATATATTGTTATAGAATTGTAAATTTGTGGATACTTAATTTGTAAATATGTTCTGAATTGAGACTTTGGTTGGGTCTTGAGTGTTGCTGTCACCAAGCAGAATAGTGGGATGCTTGGAAAGTCATAATGAGGCTGAAAACCAGCTCTTGCTGATTTTTTTTTTCTTTGCTTGAATAAGAAGTCGAGGTATTTAATAAAAGCTGTTCAGACAAACCAGAAAACTTACAGTCATGTATGGATACTCTCTTCCTTACTTCATTGTAATTCAGTCTTCCCAGACCCATGTGTAGGTCTGTACTGAACACTGACATATGGGAGAAGTTTCAACAAGTTTTTCTGGTTGTTGGGAGCAGCCTGGGAACAGCATGCTGCCTGATTTATTCTGCTGCTCAACACTTGGGGTGCTGCCCAGGACGCACTCAGGCTCTGAACAACCTGGTCTAGTGAAAGCTGTCCCTGGCCATGGCAGGAGTTTGGAACTAGGTGATCTTTCCAACCCAGGCCATTCTATGATTCTTTGAAATTCTTCCTAGGCATCACCTCTATAGAAAATACCAGGAATAATGTAACATTATGGTATTTCAGTGTAACATGTGATCTTTCCATTAAGTATTTATTGGTAGAGCAAGACAGGTTCTGGTACAGGAAGCAATATTCATGGAATGTGTTGGGAAAGATGCCACAGCATTAGTCAAGTTAGACAAGCCGAATAGGATTTAACTCATTATGAAGCTCACCAAATACCATGAAATACCTATCAACTAGTTGTACATCAGTAAAAGAACTAATCAGGGGTGGTTCTGTATCCTGACATGACTTGGTGGCTTTTGCCGAGTGTGCACCCCTTGCCTCTCTCTGCCCTTCCTGGCTTTGTTTCTCTCTGCTGCAATAAACTGGCAATATTTTTTTTTTAACCCTGCTATGGACTTCTGCTCTTCCTCTTGAAGCTGCTTCTGCTCCATGTGTCTGGGTTAATGCTTGTCTTATCTCTTCCTCTGGCCTGCCCATATCTGGTTGCCTAATACACAAATTTCTGGAGGTGTGGGCAGATGCAGAGCGAGGCAGAAGCACAAGCACTGCATGGGTTGGGCATGGGAGGCATGTGTGGGGTGAGGGAAGTGGGAGGATGTCACCTCTGTGCCACGATCAGGGGCAGGAGGTGGAAGGGAGCCAGGACCCCTTTCTGGATCTTCATTAGCTGCTTGTGAAATCATGTTTATTGTGTTCTGCATCCAACTTGGCAGACTTCATGTGGCATCTCTCCCTTCCTGATGACTGTCTCAGCATGGCTGTGAGAGGCTGCTGCCCCATAATTTTCCTGGTGGAGGCTGGTGTGAGCTCCCTCATCAGCTCCAGCTAAAATAAGATGGGTTAGCTATCAGTTATGGGTTTAGACCAACTGTGTTGTTTTGTCTGAAGTGGACCAAGGACAACTTGTTAAATATGAATAGTAGAGCTATAGTATATAGGCAAATATGAATAGATGGGATGTTGACGTCTTCGGTGGCACAGCATATTTTATACAAATAATGTTGTAGCCCAAGACTCATATTCACTTCAGGCTAATGGATGTTTGAAACTTTAAGCTGCTTCTCAAAGCCTGGGTAGCTGGAAAGAAAGAAATACTTGTTCCCCTCACTATTCCTCTGTCCCTCACTGCAGCTCGTCGCTATTCTGGTTTCCTTTATGAAGTCACAGCATGTGACACACACACAGGCAGTGTTTTTATCAGTTTCTCTTTGCCCAAGTATTAGATTCAAGAAATAGCAGACTTTGTTATGTTTTTCTCTGTTGCAGTTTATGGATTGTTAACTTCAAACAGCAGTTTTGGTAGGCCTTTCTGAGTACTTGAAGGGAGGTTGGTCAGTGCTCGAAAGCTGCACCAAAAGCTGTGATTACTCTGCATTGTTGCATGGTGCTAGGGAGCAAGTCCCGTGTGCTTGCCCAGGGATCTCGCCCAGTACCGAGGCTGAGTGCTGCATGTAGAGGGCAGATGCAGCCTGAATGGTGGAAATGAAACCTTTTACTTCTCAAACATGTGAAGTTATTAGAACAAAGGAATTAACAAGTAGTCAATTTTGTAAACCTGACTGTACTTTTTTTAAAAGCAATTTCTTTTAAATTATATCTCTAAAGCTAGAGGGTCAGGCAGTAGTTTTAGTGCCTGTTGTCACATTTCCAATTTGCCAAAACTTTGGCAAAGTTGCCAGTCATGTAGCAGTTAAGAATTTTATTCTATGTATATGACATTTAGTTGAAATCCAAAAAGTAAAAAGTTAAGTACATGAATTTACACTGATGATAGACACCAGAATAACTCAGATGTCTCTTATCTTTACTTGTCTTTGGTTTCAGTGTTTAATGCTGACTATTGACATGGAAATAATGAATAGTTGGTTGTTTTTGGTCTTTGGTCAGTTTATTTGTTTGTTTTTTTCTATTTTTACTGAATTCACTAAGTAAAATGCTTTCAATGTGTCTGTCAATTTGTCTTTTTTCTTCTTCTGCATGTATTTTTGTAATTTTTGTTCTGTCTGCTTATGATGGCTACACACAGCAATTTATCACTGAAGATGTTGACTAGACAATATGACCAATGTAAGTGGTTCATGAATGGAGTAATATGAGATGAATACACAGCTTAGAGGACTACAGATTTAAATGTCTTTAAGTGTTATCTTGATTCTTGATGAGAGTCTGAGGAATTGAATTTCAGTAGCATTTAATTTTAAAATCCTGAAGTAGTGCACAAATCTCCTAAAAAACTACTGTAAAGCCTATCCAGCCCAAAGCAAACTCTGGCTTCCAGCTGCAGAGAGGCACAGATATCGGAAGGAGGACAAATACAGGTGTCAGTCAACTCCATTAATCATTTTATTTGCTAGGAGCAATAGTATTCAGATTGCCCCTTTTAGCTGTGCCAGGGTAAAAGCAGCAAACATCGACCCTTATCTCCACTCCACTTGTGACACCTACTTAGGCTGATGTTGCAGTTTCACCAACATTTCTATTATTCCTTCTATTCTATTATGTTTTTCTTTGCATGTGCTTCTTGTGTCGCTTTTCTTTTGTGCTGGAGTATTTGTTGGTGAAAGCTGGTACTAAGAAGTACTGAGGAAACAGTCTGGGTTAAAAAATACCTTTTTTTTTTCTGGGAGGCTTGCCCTCCTGTGCTGGGTCTGTTGCCCAATCTGTTTTATTGTGCAGCGAGAAAAATGGTTGTTCCAGCAGAAGTCAAGTGTGACATAGGAGCAGGTATGAGTAATGGGGAGAGAGGTTGATTAAAATTACATTGCTACTATTAAAAGTGCTCTTATAATTGCCAGCTTACCCTGTAAACAGCCAGACTTGCTCTGCTTGAGCAGGCTGTGCTCACGAGAAGCTGCTTGTAGCAGCTTTATGAATTCCTACATGCTGCCTGCCTGTGTTTAATTGTATTGTGAATTCTTTGTAGTTTGGATTATATTTTATATTGATATGGGCCTTGCACACTGGGCTCTGTGCCTGGAGCCTCTATTCAAAGACCTTTTTTTAAAGCAATGCCTCACTGAATGCATGTGAATGTGAGCATAACTTTGTCTAGTGCACTGCAAAACCCTGAGCAAGGAAATAGGATGCACTGTGCAAAAAGCTGCTAAGTTTCAACAGGCATCTCATGGGCTGGAATTCAAGAGAATGCTCCTATCCCAGTGATAGCATTCAGGGTTTATGGCTATGCCTGAGATAAAAATATAGCTTACTCTATTCCTTTCATTCTTTGTTTTCTAACAAAAGAAGGGGACGAATCTTGCTGGAGTCTGACTCACAAAGATCAGTTTGTTGATTTGGAAGTAATTTGCATTGTATCATCAGTCCTGAAATGACTTAAAGCAAAGTCACAAAAACCTGATTCAGTGGTTCTCTGTATGCTTTTAGAGTATGGGAATGGTTCCCATTGGTACTGTATTCTTTCTTTCAGGAAAGTCAGTTGAGATGGCACATAGTTTTTTGTTTGTTTATTTGTTTGTTTTTCTTTTCACCTGATCTGCTAGGAAGTGCAAAATTTTTTATATTATTTTTCATGAAAATATACTGGCTGAAGCCTTAAGATTATCAGGGTTGTTGG
This sequence comes from Tychaedon coryphoeus, assembly GCA_013398595.1. NCBI lineage: Eukaryota > Metazoa > Chordata > Aves > Passeriformes > Muscicapidae > Tychaedon > Tychaedon coryphoeus. Next base: position 120,927 of record WBND01000313.1, on the reverse strand, counting down.
TCAGATGTGCTCATTTATGCTGCTAAGTAAATACTGAAGTATTTGTTTACCATATGGCATTATGAATAGGTGGGGTTGGGCAGGTGGAAACGTCTGTAGTCAGTTCAGAGAAGTAGTAGCTGGCAATATTTCCTTTTGTACCGGTGAAAATTACTTGGATTCAAGTATATTGCAAGAGAATAGCGTGTTTTACAGTATTTGTATTCTTAACATCCACAACAATCCCTTTTGTGTTTGTTTAGATGTACAGTTGGAAAAATCCAGATTAAATACCTTCTTTCTCTTTTGTAGTCACAGTTCTAGGTTGTTTGCTCAGTGCTGAAGAAAAACTTCATCTTTTAGTCTTCAACTGTATAGAAGGGGTGTGACAAGCTTAATGAAATTATTATTACTACTATTATTATTATTTGGAAGTGCTCTGTCCCCCTTTGTCTCTTGTGAACGAGAATTGTAGAATATACCGTCGACCACAGCCAGGAGGATAATGAAGTAAACTCAAATGTTCACTGTCAACTTTGAAATGAAACCTTTTAAAAAACTTCTTGTAAGGTGCACTTCTCATAAGCCTTGTTACAATCAGTCTCATTATTTCTGCTGTGCTGACAACATTGTTTCTGTAGCACCTGTTGTTCTGTAACAAGTCAAGTTGGTAAGGAGTTTGCTTAAGTTTTTTTAAATGAAAAAGAGAAAAGCTATAAGACAAGCCTGTAAATAGCCTCATGCCATAGCTGTGATGTTCAGGAAGTTCACTCAGTTTAACTAATATCCTGTGCCTCTCTTCAACTAGTCCTTTAATGACTGCTTGAAATCTTATGGGATGAAGTGTTCTCTATTTGAATTTCAGATTATCCTGAAACTGCTTTTCATAAACTGAAGTGATCCACTTGGCCAGTTAGGAAGCTTCTCAGAAAGTTGTGGAGAAAATTTTCCTGAACATAGACTGGACCATGCTGTGTTCTGGTTTGCTCTGCAATTTTTCCCAGTTTTGAAATGAGGTTACTACTTTATTTTAAAACTGAACATCTCATATACCCCATTTGAACTACATTTAAAAGTATGGAATGGAAAATTGCCTCTGGAGGTGTGGAAATTGTGCAATCTGGTGTTCTTGCTTTTATCTGTAGAGACTTTACGCATATTGTTGTAAAGTGTGATATTTCATCAGTTGCTTTCATCCAAGGTGCTGAAGCATCAGACAAAACTTGATTGAATCTGGAAAGACTTTTTTGTGATAAGTGAGGGAGCCACTTTTACAGACTGTGAAATTGTATGACCTTGGCTCATTCTTTGAGATGAGTGCAGTGGGAAGAGATCCAGTCTTTCTTTCCAGTCAGTGGAATAGCATCACACTTCTTGGATATGGTCGGCTGGATGAACCTGCACCTGAATAATGTATGTATAAGACAAAGAATGTGTGTGAAAGCAAATAGTTTGGTTCAAATGTGAGCAATAGAGTCAACCTGAAGTGAGGCAGAAGAAGAGTAGAAGCAAACCATGTTTGCTTTCTCATGAGAGCTACGGTGTTGCTTTAGGTTCAGAAGGGGGGTGTGGCCTGCTAGTTTTGTGTATTCGCTGGAATATTGAACCAGTACACAACACTTTAGTTTTGCTTACAGCTTTGCTGTGTTGACTGGTAGAAGATATGCCCATTTTTTTCAGGGGTCTGAGAACTTTATACAGAGAGCGAACCAAACTCACTAAACTGACCTCTTCTGCAAGGCATTGGAACCTGTTTGTCAAAAATACTAAGAATTTTTTTGCTTACTTCAGTGCATAGCTAGAAGTAAGTCTGATTTTTCTTTTGTATTGGAGACAGTGCACTTTTCTTCTGTTATAATGCTGTGGCATGCTGAGTAGACTGTTAGACACTTGTCTGTTTCTAGTATACTGGTGTTCTAAAGGAACATTAGTATTAGGCTGAGTACTCTGCTGCTTGCCAAGCTTATTTGTTGGAAGTATTATTGTCTCCTGTGTTATTCTGATGTTGCACATCTATTGCCTAATGCACTTTGTTGATGAGATCTATCTTTTTTTATTTTTTGTATTTGAAGCTATTTATGTCTGGCAATCTTTCAGGATCGAAAAGAGAAAAAAAATAAGCGCAGTTGCCTTGGCCAGACATAGCTGGTTCATCTCTACATGAACTGTTGTATTTTAGACTGCAGATATGTCTTGTGGTCCTGGGTGGTCTCCAAATGCTTGGAAAGATGGTAAAAAGTACATTCTATTGTGGTAGTGGAAAATATTGATAGAAGATGAAAAATCCTTACTACGTACCTGTGATTAAACCTGCGCATGGATGTGTTGTTTGATTCTGCTTCTCTGTGAAGTTACTATTTGGTGGTTTAGGCTGATTTTAAAAAGCTCTGCTTTTGCAAACTCATGCCCTGCATAATGCTGCTTATTGTGCTGTTTTTGAGCTTCCTGAAAGTGCAAAGTAATGAAGACTTTTAGAAATCCCCATTAGCAAAGAAACTAAGGTCTAGATAACTAGATCTAGAGCAGAAGTATGCCTTCACAGCTCTGTATTGTCATTAATGTATCTTTGCCCATAATATTTTTCCAAACAGAGTTCTGCAAACTCCTGCATATTGTTTTCTTGGAATTTGAATGAAAAATTGATATATTTTTAAAGTTGGATTTTTATAACAGTATCTGGTTAAAAAAATCTTGATACTTTTGCTGATCAAGCTGGTTATGTTTTTAGGTGATGGATAGTTTTGCTTTCATGCAAGCTGTTGAGGTTAAGCTGTCTTCTGAATACTGTCCATGCAACATTGTGTTGCCCACGCAACCTTTTTCTTTAGTCTCCATAGGCCATTGACTGTTCTGGGTCACCGTGTCTGGGTGTTTCCTCACTCTAATGCTTATAGGCAACCATGAATATTCCTATTCTGTACTGTTGAGTTCTGACCTCTAAGTCTGTTGTTAGAGCCCTTTGAAAGTCAGGCACTTCCATAGTCCTTAGAAGAGTATCTGCATAGCAAGTTGAAAAGAGTATTTTTGGAACTGCTGCTAGCACTGTGTGAAGGCAAAGGTGCTCCCATTCTTGTTCACCCAATGTGCCCAAGCTGTCAAACTGGATCTGCCTCTGATGGGTGAGTCATCTCGAAAGAGGTACTGGGGAAAGTTATCAGGCAAGTGGTGTAAGCAGCATGCAAGATAGCCTGAGTGGTACCCAAAGCTTACTCAGTTTTGAACAGAATCAAATGGGGGTTTATAATGTACTAATTTCCACGCAACATATAAGCACAATGCAAGTGGCTTGTACTTCAGGATGAGCCTGTGGGGTCACTTCCTCCAGTTTTTCCTAAACTTCAGATGCCTCTCTGCTGTACATTTCCATTTCTTCACCTCTTTATGATTCCTTCATTGAGTATGGACTACAATAGAAACATTTGGCTTTTCCACTTCAGAAACTGTATTTCACTTTTTCCCTTCCACAGTAACTTTGTCAGGTGTAATTACTTTTTTTGACATGGAGATCTTCTTTGGCATGCAGAAACAAAAAAATGGAGTGCCAGGAGAAATCAGCTTTGCTGCTGTATTTAGTTCTGACTGAGAGGCCTGAGTCTGCAAACAATGGTATAACATGCCTTCGTGGGTTGCCTGGTGCTAATACTCATGAGTGTGTTTCATAGTGATTAACCAAACCTTTCATCATGCTGAAGAATGTTCATTTAAACAACAACAACCTACGTCCTGTATATCTCCCTGCATCTCCCTCAGTGATTTGAAACTTCCAGCTGCAGCTGTATAAATTACCAGCTCTGGACTGGAAAGATTTAGGATGTAGCAGTGTAGCTGCTTCCTGGAGTGCTCCAAAAAGTACATGTGCCAAGACTGGACTTGGGAGCAGCAGCTTTTTTAATGATACTGTCAGCCTGCTTTCTTGGGTAGGAGGAGTGTTCTGAGACTTTAGTTTAAAAAACACTCAGCACATTTCCTTCAAAGTGGCTTTTGTCACTCTGCAGTTCTGCCTGTCACTGTGCTGCTGCTGCCTGTGTCACACTTCCCAAAGTTCACGCTGTGCTGTGCGGGTCACTGCCAAAGGTGTAGGCACAGCTGGTTCCCGCTCTCTTGGAAGAGCCTCCCAGGGAGGGTGCAGTTGCTGATGTTTACAATGCTCAGCAGCATGTCCACTCTGCTGCATGGTAGCTTAAAAAAAGGGGGGAGGGAAGGGAGGGTGTCAGTTCTAGGTTAGCTGCCTTTAAAATTTATTCCTGCCTACTGCAATGCAAGCAAAATAGGAGCAGAAGGAATGAATGCATTATTTTGCTGCCTAGGATATCGGCCCAGGACCCAGAGGGTGGGTAGTTGGGCAAGTGCAAGGCAGTGGGAAACAATGGCAAAGCAAATTAGCTCACATCAGCATGGGGGAGCAGTGTGGGAGCAGTTCAACTGTTGTAAATTGCTGCATTAGAGAGTGAACAAAATAGTGTGTTGCAACTCTGCACGGGTGTTATCAGTGTTACTACTTACTAATATTCTGAACCCAGCAAGGTTAGAGCTGGTGCAATAAAAATTCCATAAAATGGCATTGATTTTGCAATGTTGTTTTGCCATGGCAACTGCAGTGACAAGAGCTCAGTGTATGCTATACGCAAGATGTAACTGGAAAAACATTTCTTCCTTCAATAATTATGAATATTTTTCACTTTACTTGCTTACCTCTTCTTTCTTAATGTGAATGTTGTGTTCTTAAAGTAATGATTCACATTTTTTTCAATCTTCTCTATGTAAAACTCTTTTTTGATGTGTTTTCATTGTAGGAAGACAGTCCCATCTACCTGTCTTTGTGTACTGCAGGTGAAAATTATGCTCTAATTTTTTTTTTTCTAGTGCTGAATAGCAACTAGTACATTGCCATTGATTACTTGGTTATGACGTGTCTTTGGAAATAAAAAGGCTTGTCTGCTTTTTTTTTTCTGTTGGCATTGGCTAGATTAGCAAGATGCTACCTATGTAACGAGTCCCATTCCCGTTCATTTTAAGGAGTCTTCTCTGGAAGCTGAAGTCTATCTCTGCTTTTCTGTTTCTGTTTGGCTTCAATGGAGTGACCCCCACTGTGAGAATTTAATTTATGTTGTTGTTCTACTAAGAGGTGGGTAAACACAAACCAAGTCCTTAGTAGCAAACTGTTTCTATTGTGATTAATTCAGTGTATGACAGCCTTATATTCAGCTAACTCATATGCATTACCTCAACTGTGATTTAGGATAGACAATGTGGTGGAGCCAACTCAGTGACTCAGCTTGCTGTTAAAGGAAGGGGACAGTCTCAGGCATTAGATGTCCTTGATCCCTTTCATTCAAAGTATTTAGTTGGGACTTGTACTCCCTCTCTCTTTTTAGGGCTTACCTATAAACTGAGTGTTAAAAATGTGCTTCCTAGGCAGCTTAAATACCCTAGTCTGTGTTATCTTTTGCAGTGCAGGTAAATAGCAGTCCTTACCCTTCTAATTCAGTACAGAGCAATATATTCTGTTTTGCTTGGTTACTAATGATGTGTATACACTTTACACCACAGCTGTAAATAATTCTTACATATCCTTATCAGAACTGTTTCTACCATAGCTGTTTGTACAGGAAAAACAAACAGAATGGGTGAGAGCTCTGTGTGTTACAAAGATGTTGGCTTGTAGATGGATGAGCAGGGAGCACAGGGGGTATGAGTTAGCATGATTGTGCAGCACAGCTGAAAATACTAGATTATGTTACTGCTTTCTAGCCCTTAGTTCCTGTTTTGTGAAAATCTGTTTTAAGTGACCTAAAGCTTAGTTGATCTAGTCTTTAAAGAAAATCTGAAATTCTGCTTTCCTAGCTGCACAATAAGGTAAGGAGGAAAAAGGAGAGTCTAAGTTCTTTGGGGAAGGAGGATATTAACCTGGATTGGATATGGCCCAGTTACTAAATCAATCCATTACCAAAGGCCTTCGATAAGGGTAATGATATACCATTATCTAGTGGAAGTGAGGTTGCATTAACAACCTTATTTTGAGTTCTAAGTGAAAGTTGTCATGCTGTGTGCCACAGGAGTCACTGTGTATGCAGGTCTGGGTGACACTGTGACCTGGGTCACTGAGCTGGAATCAAACTCAAAGGAGCCAAGTGTAAGCTGTGCTCTGGGGCACCAAGGAAAGAGCTTCTGTTCTAAGCTGTGTGAGGAGCCACTCACTGCAGCAGGGTAGGTAGGTGATACCAGTAAGCTGAAGGATGGCTGACATTTAAGTACTAAATAAAGAGCTTTTGTTAAAGGCAGGCAAGCACTGAAAATAAGTTAAAATATTAGGAATTTTTGCCTGCTAATGTTTTTGGTTTTATCTAAAACATTGGAAGTATAGGGAGAGAAATTGGTGAAGATACACTTGATACTCAAGTCGTAAGTGAAACTGAGAACTTTTTCAGGCATATGCCCAGGGTCTCATTTAAACTGATAACTTGATTTAAACTGATAACTGGATTCAGACTTGTAAAGTAACTTCCTTCCAGGCTATGGTTGCAAGAACTATTTAGACTTGATAAGTCTTTCTATGTGATGTAGGAGATTAGTCTCTAGGATCATTTCACATGCATCCCTGCAACCTCAGGTGGTATATTTAAGATATTTAAGATACTGTGATGACAGGTATTTTCCTGCCTTACTGTAGCAAAATGTAATTTCTGTGGCTTCACATCTCATCTTGTAGAATGTCCCTGGTGGATGGAGTGATGACTTTTAAAGGTGTAGCATGTGAAGTTCTTGACAAGGGATCTAGTACAGGATTGAGTAGGTGGGACTGGGTGGCTTCCCTACATTACTTCATTATCAGCTTAGAGGGATCTATGACAGGGCTGTTATTCCCACTCTTCTCCCTTCCTGTGGCATTTCAGTTTGTGAGTTTTAATGTTTCCTTTGCACAAGCCAGTTCAGTCTTTCAAGTCTGAGTTGACTGAGAAATAATATTTCTTTTTCTTTCTAAAGCCTAAGCTTTCGTTTAGATTGTTGAACTGCTGTGGCTTATCTGCAGCTGCCTGGGGCAGACCCAGTGGCAGTGATGCTGTGGGACTGGTCTGCACAGGGCCCTTTCTCATTCAGATACTGGTAGTTGTTTCAGTGTATGTGATCCAGGAGAGTGGCCATGTAATTCTGGCTGGGAGCTGGGTACAAAGCAGGGCTGTACTCCTGAAATTGTTCCCATAAGAAGGGGATTTTCCATGTCTGCTGTTACTGTTCAGCTTTGCTGTGAAGTCTTCAGTATCTGTTCTTTTAACAATTTATAGAAAGGTGTGGAAGCAAATACAAACTGGTCTTTATTTTACACAGCAGCAGAGCGGGAAATCAATTTCCCACAGACAGAAAACCAGTGTGAAGTGTGGTTGAAATGAAACCTGTTTTCACTAGTTCTGCTACTTAGAGTACTTTAGTCCCATAAGTGAATAACAAGATTTTATACCAGTTTAAAAAGCAAAGGATGAAATAAAGAGGTGCTATGTAAAAAATTCAGTATGGGCAACCACACAAGATAAGCTTTAGATATCCTATTGAATAGTTGCAATGAGGATTTTATAAGCTGATGTTCTAATAAAGTTTTTAAGCATCAGTAATCTGTTTTTAGGATGTACACTCTCATCTATCAGAGGCAGTGTTTATAAGCCATATTATCAAAAAGGAAAAAGCCATCTAATTTTAAGCAGGATGTAGCAAACTTGCATGTGAGTTGAATCTCTCAAAAACTGGGCTGGATGGTTGAGAGAAGGCATTAAAATGGAAAAGGTGACAGAAACTTCTCTCAGCAAAATTCTTAACAACAGGTGACACCCAGCTAAAGTTTAAAACTTTGTTGCAGAATATGGGTGAGTAATCCATGTAATATAATAGGCAGTTTGTAGTTACTTGCCATGTGACATAAGGGGAGTAATGTAGTTAACTGCAATTATGTAACACACAGCCTTGGGAAATAGGAAGGGCAGAGCTGGTATTTCCCAGGTAAATCTTAAGATACCATCTGTGAAACGTCCTAATTTAATTACCTTCTGAACTTCAAGAGCAGAATTAACAACAGTATACAAAGTGATTCTGAAACATGAAAGTTTCATAATTGTGCCTGAATATGTAAGCCGGTATTACTGACATTTCTTAAGCTGTAATTTTGAAATCAGACCGGCATGGATCAATGCTTAATGTAGGCTCCACCTTTTCCAGTGGGGTCTGCAGAGCGGACAATCCTCCAGAACCATTGGATCCTCATCACTGTCTTAGCAGGCTAGGTGTGATACACCAGAAACTTTGCTTTTGGGACCCGTCCTAGGTGGAAATTAGACCACTGAATTCTGCACTGGGTTTTCATAATCTCCAGATTATGAAATCTGAAAGATCTAAAGGATCACTGTCTGTCTGTCTGTCTTTATAAGAAGCTTTTTTCTCTAATGTAAATTTTTTATGTTAAGTGTTTTAAGTTCACACTGAATTGAAAATTGTCTTTTGCATTTGGAGTGACAGAGCTTACATTAGAGTGTTTCATTCTGTTGGATTTTTTCCCTTTTTTTTTTGTGATTTTTTTTGGTTTTTTGGAGGCAATGTTTGTGTTTTTTTAGGGTTTTTTGTGAAGTTCTTTTGTATGCTTATTTTGTTTAGTAGCCATTAACATTAGAAAATTGTTGTAAAATTACTATTTAAAAGCAAATCTTGATTATCTGTTTTATTATTTAAAAACTATGTAGAGGGAATAAATGAGCATAAAGAATGGCAAATATCTTTCATGTGGGTTAAGCAAAGGAATGTGAAAAACTTCTTGTTCTCATTTAAAAATCAGAAATATTTGAGGCGTATCAGTAATTCCAATTACAAAAATCACTTAATAGTTTTGTGAGCTAAGTGAACTGGAGCACTTGCAACAGCTTGTTTCCTTTCCACTTCTCATCATCAGACATTTTCATATAGTTTGCTGTAGAATTTGTGGCATTTTTGTCGATGTAAACAATCTTATCTGCCTTTGCCTCTCCAGTAAAGGTAATGGTCCAACTTGGAACTAGTTCTGCCAAGCTGTGTGCCTTAGCTTGGCTGCAGTTAGTGGGCTTTTCCAGCTATTTGCTGAGCTGCAGGCAAGCAGAGCACAGTAGATTGCTTTGCTCTTTATCACAAATTTTTTCCTCCTTTGCCTCATTTATATCTCCTTTTTTTATAGTGCTAGTGGCACATTTTTTAAAAGCTGTCTTCAGAAATTATGAAGTATGTATGTAACATGTAATATATGCTTTTACACCGACTTGGACTTAGGTGCACAGTATTATTTCCATTGACAAAAAGAAAATTTTTAGTGCTTATTTCTTTTGAAGAGCTGAATATCTTGCATACATTTTTGAGGTGATTTTGACACTTATTTTCCAATTGCATGTGTTTGAGAGGACTTCCTCTGTTATTTGGAACTTTTCAATCTGGGCAGACTACTTATATGACTACATTTTTGAGTTTATGTGAATTGTTTGCAATATATCATTCAAAATAATCCAGTTTTGAAAATGCGTCTGCTAGTGTTGCCTAATTTTAAGAGAGTTTGCTACAAACTGGACAACCTATTGTGCATTTTTATGGCATTTTTAAATTTTTATGTGAGCGGAAAGGGGAAGATTGTAAGTAAAAGTGCTGATGTACTGATTATGTAAGTACATTAGCAGGTATGTAAACCAAATGTATGTTTTCCTGACTCAACTATGTCTGTGCAAATGCATAATGGGCAGATGAGTTTATAGGATGAAGAACTAAAACTGTACATTTAACAAATGGCCTTCTCTGGCTCCAAGTCTTTGACTCTTCAGGTGAACTCTTTCCAGTCTCACATTTAGAAATTAACTTCTGTAGCCTACAAAACTGCCAAACATTTTGAAAGATTGCATTATGGTCAAAGCATTATCAGTTTACTTCTTAACAACACAAGTGTACTATAAAAAAAACAGTCTTTCAAAAATGTTTTGTTTTTTCCTGGTGAAGCACAAGCTAGTTGTTTATCTAGTGTGTAGGCATGTGATTTCTTTTTTTTCTTCACTCTTCTATTAAAAAAAAGGCAGGCCTTGATTGTATTATTTTCCAGTGTGTGTGAATGTGTGTGAACTAACAAGGTAAGACGAAATGTCTTCCATGCTGCCATTAACTCTCCTTTTGTAGGTGGTTAACAAAAGAATCATCCTGAGAACCTAACATTAATGTCAACTATTGTTCACAGAAGTGGATTTAAGAAGGGAAACTGGGTACCTAGTTAGGAAAATAGGTAAATTGTAAAGCACATTGAAAGTGAAATAGAAGTGTCATATATAAAAGTTGGTGTTAAATCTTTTAACTGTAGGAAAGTTCTAAACAGCACTGTCTTTCTTGCAGACATTATTTCTTAAAGTAATTGGAGTTAACTTACTGTATTTTGCTTACCTTTAGATTCAGATTAATTGATCAGTTACTATTGAGTGGTGAGGCTGGGGCTACTTTCTGTGTAAATCCTTCTCTCAAGTCACTGAACTCCAGAGTCACTGAACTCCAGAAATTTCAGAAGAAGTCTAGTAACTGTAGTGCAGTTTCATCTTGCTTGACTATGAACAGAAAAGAAATCTTAAAAGCTGAGACCCTCTGCTGCCTAAACTTTTGATGACTGTTTTAAAGGAAGAGGACCTGTGGGTGCTGGGGTCAGGAGAAGTGGGATAAATCCCTCACCTTCAGTACGGCTAGGGCCAGTTTCACTATTTTCATAATCTGCCTTTCTACTACAACTAGAAGAAATCTATTGGAAATAGTCCAAGTCTCGCATTTGGCCTCAATGCCTAGCAGGTATAAGAGTTGCTATTTAAATGCTGACAGCATGTTTGTCTGACTTCTGATGCAAAAATTAAAGTGAAGTTGAGAAGTCAAGTGGGTAAACGTAAAGAATTGTCTGTGAGTTTGCAGTTGTTGCATGACAACTGTAAGAGGGTATAACAATCAACACCTCAAGCCCATAGTAGTGGGTTGACCTTGTCTGGGTGCCAGATGCCCACCAAAGCCTTTCTCTCACTCCCCCTTCACAGCTGACAACAAAGGGTTACAACAAAGGGTTAAGATAAGGATTGGGAAAGATCACTTGCCAAATGTCACCACAGGCAGAATGGACTCGAATTAAAGGTAATAATTGAATTTATTACTAACTAAATCAGAACATGATAATGAGAAGTAAAAGAAGCCCTTAAAACACTTCCCCCCCCAACCTTCCCTCCTTCCCAGCTCTGCTTTTTCCCCAGCAGCACAGAAAGAGACAGGGAATGGAGGTTGTGGTGAGTTCATCACACGTCCCCCCTGCTGCTCAGGGAGAGGAGTCCTTCCCCTGCTCCAGTGTGGGGTGTCCCCGTGGCAGACAGCTCTCTGGGAACTTCTCCCGTGTGGGTCCATCCCGTAAGCAGCAGTTCCTCATGAGCTGCTGCAGTGTGGGGCGCTCTTCCATGGAGTGCAGTCCTTCAGCCACGGCCTGCTCCAGTGTGGCCTTCTTTCTCCAGGGCTTCACAGCCTCCTCTCAGCCATCCCCCTGCTCCAGCAGGGTCTCCTCCAGGGGCTGCAGGTGGATCTCTGCATCCCCAGGGCCCTCCAGGGGCTGCAGGGGCACAGCTGCCTCACCAAGGGCTGCACCAGGGGCTGCAGGGGAACCTCAGCTCTGGCCCCTGGAGCACCTCCTGTCCNTCACAGCCTCCTCTCAGCCATCCCCCTGCTCCAGCAGGGTCTCCTCCAGGGGCTGCAGGTGGATCTCTGCATTCCCAGGGCCCTCCAGGGGCTGCAGGGGCACAGCTGCCTCACCAAGGGCTGCACCAGGGGCTGCAGGGGAGCCTCAGCTCTGGCCCCTGGAGCACCTCCTGTCCTTCCTTCTGCACTGACTTGGGTTGCAAGGGCTGTTCCTCTAATGCTCTCACTCTCCTCTTCTCTGGCTGCAATTACAACTGCACAAACATTGGGGTTTCTTTTCTTCTTTATCTTAAACCTGTTATCACAGAGGCATTGCCACCGTTTCTACTTGGCCCAGCCATAGCCGAGGTGCATGCATCTTTGGAGCCACCAGAGACTAGCTGTGCTGGACACTGAGGAAGCTTCTCATAGCGTTTCACAGAAGTCACCCTGTAGCGCCCCCACTGTCAAAGCTTGCTTATGCAAACCAGATACAAGGATATTTAATGGCAATTGATTTAATGCCAGAAGTTACACTGAATTTTCTGGATTTTTAAGAGCATGTTTTGAAGCAGATTTCTTGTTTAACTTTAGTCTTGGTCAGCATATTGAGCTAGCCAGTCTGAGTGCCAGTAATGTGTGGGTGGGAAAACTGAGTGGCAGTGAAATCAGTAAGCTACCTTTTTTCTCAAAGAGCCAGTTAAATATAATATGATTATTTGTACTCAGTGAATATATTTGTCAAAAAATTGGGCGATGCTCTGGACAAGGTTTTTGTGGGCTTTGGTAGAATTCTGTTACAACCACTGCATGATGTACTTTCAGTTTTCCATGCCTTTTCTCTTAACAGACTGTTCTCATGTGTCCGAAATTGAAAGAATACTGGATTAAAAGGACAATTTATTTTAATCGGTCTAACAATTTAATACAATAGTTATTTATAAAGTAAACATTTTTAATGGTTCCACCCCAGCACCAGTTATGGCTGAATTGCTTGGCTGTCACAGTTGAGCACGCTGAAGTACCTGGTGTTCAGGACAGGGTTGGATTTACGTGCATTTGATATTGTCCAGAGTTGGCTTATGGAGCAAGGTGACAATAATATTTATAATTTGTCTCTAACCATAAAATCCTTTCTCTCATGTGATTGCTAGGATCAAACGCAAGAATGCTCCTCATGTTTCCATTCGTAAAGAAAGAGGATGCCCCCTACTTGTTTTGTCAGCACCTTTATCAGCATAGAGCACTGAAGCAAATATTGTAATATGAATACAGGATGCATGAAAATGGTCAGCGTGAAAGCAGTGACATTGAATTGGGAAATGCTGATGTTGCAGGATGATATTTCTGAAAATCTGAACTTAAAGGAGACTTGCAGAGGGGGCATTTTCCAAACATGAAATTGGTGGTGGTTGCGGATATTCAGAGACACAGGACAGAAGTGCAACCAGGAAAACAAGTGGGCAGTAGAATGAAAATGGAGATGAGGTAGATCAGATGAACTCTAATGGAGGCAGGCTTGTCTGGGTTGCATCTTGCAATGAAGGGTGAATGTAGTGGCTAAAAATTCCTGCAAAATCACAGTGGACAGGATGTACTTGTAGAAGTGGAAATAAGGATGAAATTGTTTTTCTGGACTGTTACGGTGAACATAAATGAGAAGATGACAGTGGAGAGATCTGAGGAGAGAGATACGTTACCATCATGAAGGGAAGAACTAGCACTCTCAACCTGTAGCTGGCTTAACCTGCAGGAGATGCAGAAGGGCTGCAGAGGAAGGGAGCTGGTTATCAGTGTATGCTGCTGCCTCAAATAATAAATATATACTACTAATAAAGGTGAATACAATGTGAAGATTGCATAGGGGTATTGAGAGTATTCATCTGGTAACGTGAGACACCGTCAAATGTGCTGGGATATTTAAAAGGTATTTTCTAGGGGGAATGAGGCAAGGGAAGGGCTGATGAGGGCTCGATTGTGGAGCAGAAGTCAGTATTCCTATATGTATACTTCTTTGAAAAATTTGACATAAATAGGAAGTACTGCATGCAAAGTAGATGTGCTGGGTAATTTTTGTGAGTTAATGTATTGCCATTGGTACTATGACATTCCATGATTCTGGTGTGGAAACAGTTGATTCATCAGAGTGGGACTTGTGTACTAATTATAATATGGCTAATTATTGTATTCAAAAGGAGTGTGCTGACATATTGGTACTTTTTCTCCTTCTCGCATACCTTAGAAATACTTCTTATTTAGAATTTTTTTTCAATAATAAAACTTGCAAAGCTATACTTCCTCATATATCAGCAGCTTGGACTTTAAGTGGGGATGGTGATAAAATATAATTTAAGCATCTGTTCTTTATTCGTATTTGCCTCTTAATTGTAATGGTTAACCACAGCACAGTTTCTTGAGATAATACTTTATGGCACGGAAACACCTGGTTTGTATGTAGAGATTGCAAAATCGTATTGTTGTGCATAACAGCTCTGCTATAAATTAGACCCAAGGATAGTGGGATGTGGCCAGCTAATGCTTCCTGATCTGTATTTCACATATGGTGCTCTGTTAGCCTTTTCTCTTTTTTTACCACTCTGTTTCCTGAAAAAACTTTATTAATCTTTCTTCATTGACAAAAATCTGTATTTCTGTTTTGGTTTGTTTCCTGCAGGCAGCATCATAAAAATCAAGTGAAAATGGCATTTAGCAATCTGACATCAAAGGCTATACTACTGTATGATGAATGGATTAAAGATGCTGGTGAGTCACTTAAATCTAAAACTTACTAACTCCCAATAATTTTGAATAGCCATGTGTAGCTATGCTAGGTGTGCTGTTTATCAGCTTAGAAGTAGCTTTGTCATCCTGTGAATATTTGTAAGATTTGCCAGGTTACCTATTAACATGGCAGTCTAGTTTCTGCATTTTAAAATAGGAAGTAAATGAAACTCAGTTTATGGATATAAACTCTCAGTAAATTAAGTGCAGACAGTGATTCTCCTGTCAGTCTTTGGTTGCCTGAATATATAGTTTGAGTTTTTCCTATGGTGCTGAATGTATAGTTTTAACTCTTTTTCCTTACCAAACAATTGCATTTTATCAGTTAATTAATGCAGGCACATTGCATTACTGCATTTTGCTCTTGCAAAATGGAAAAAAAAACAACACCCCAGCCTCTGATAAGTTTCAGTATTTTGAAATGAATCGTCAGAGTAATTAACTCTGTCACAGTGGTACTTTGAAAAAACGATGTCAGTCTTTTGTTGCAGTGAATAAGGGATATTAATCACACTTTGCTTTTATGTTGCCACTCTGTTATTCTGTATGCTATATTCTGTATCAGCAAAAGCTGATAGAGAAGATCTCAATTTTGGGATTAAGACCCATCAGTCTCAGCGTTTCTCACTGTGGTAGAAAGATAGTCACAGGGATTAGCTAATTCCTGGGAAAAAAAATTAAGTGGTTAAGGTTTGATTGATAAGATTACTGATCTATCATTTCTAGCATAGCTGAGCATCACTTTTCTTGTTCCGTCAACACACAGCATACAAGTGAGCAGGGAGTTTAATCAGTGTGACTCATGGGGTGAAGTGGATTGGACGGAGCGAGCATTCCTACTGCAGTGTCCATGACTCCAGAACCTGAGTTGTCTTCATGCCCAACAGTGCTTGTATTTGGCATTTTTTATCATAGTGTTAATGGTAGAACATGGTTTTCTCAGGATCAGGCTGGGAAGAGCAGCGGGAAAGGTTTGGTCGGAGCAGGGCAAGGGTGGATACAACAAAAAAAGTCAGTTGTGAAGAGACGTGGTTCTCTTGCAGTAGAAGAGGGAGCAGATTCCTCATGCTGCGGGTCACAGTCCTCGGTCTGTGGGCAGCAGTACTGGCACATTACAAGCTGTGAGCAGCATTGTAATGTGCTCTCCTCCTCAATCTGTTTCTACACTTCCAGTGGCTGTTAACCACATCAGAGAGGTGAAAGGTTGCTTGAATGCTGTGGGTTGAAAATTTGCTGATTTGAAACATTTGGCTATGAATTAAACACTTGACAAAAATAAGTGTCGTATAATTTTACCCTAAAAATACAGCAGCAAACCATGAAAGCAACAGTTTGCTGAGTCAGTAGTTTGGGATCATTCTGAACCAAATCTTCCAAAAGTCAGTATAAAAGAAAATTAAAGAAAATAAAAATTACATGAGGTTCACCTGCTTGTGGAGAAATGTGGCAGTCTTTGGTGATCTAGGACTCTGTGATGAACCAGAAAAGGGTGCAATGGAATCACAGTGACGCTCAGATGAAATACCTGCTAGCCTTATATGCAGGGAGAGGGAGTGGGATGTGCTTAGGAGGAGATGTCTCTGCAGTACAGCTCTCTGACATAACTGTGGAGTAACTTGTAACATTTGCTTGTTGTATTATAACTTCCTTGTTGTATGAAAGTATGTGCTTTGTCTTGCTGTAAAGACAGAACATCATGTCACTCGTGATTCTGTGTCTCCTTTTCATTATATGTGAAGACAGAAGGGCTGAATTCTACATGGGTTAAATCACATTATCCAGTCAGTATGGATTTGAGGTGAATGGATTCTGAAACATAATCGGTGACAGAAAAATCTAGACTATCAAGAATTAAATACTTTTCTGTACCTGTTTTAGTAAGTACTGTAGAAATATAATTTCTTTTTCTTCTCCCCCTACCACCTCTAGATCCAAGACTGGAAGGCTGGCCACTCATGTCTTCACCTTTTCCAACAACTTTTATCATTGGAACCTACGTTTATTTTGTCACCTCCTTGGGACCCAAACTCATGGAAAATAAAAAACCTTTTGAACTCAGGCAGATCATGACGTTTTATAATTTTAGTGTGGTAGCCCTCTCTTTATATATGACTTACGAAGTAAGTACTGTGTTTGTAATGTATTTCTATATTTCATGTTTTTAACAACTAACTTTCAATAAATTTATTAATATAATTCTCACACTGCAATTCTCAATAAAATATTACTGTCATGGAAGTAATTATATTCCTTCAAGGTGTATGCTAAACTCGTAATTCTTGGAAAAAGGGAGTAAATCATACCCAGAAAGAGAGAACATGAAACATTTTGTGTCATTATACATAATATAAAAAGTTTAAAGTTTTCATCATTTAAATTCTTTGCACTGCAGCAGGTAAAGCAGACAATATGCTTTTCTTAGTATCTTGTAATTGTTTCTGTCCTACTAGGTGATAATGTGACAACCTGCCCTTACGGGGAAGGAAAAACAATGATTCAAACACTGTATAGCACATGTCTACTATGAAATCATCTTCAGTTAGATCTGCCTTTTAAATTAAATAAATCAATGGCAGAGATTAACAAAATCTAATTCAAGGCATTTTTGTCCTTTAAATGAACAAACAAAACCCCTCTAAACAAAAACCTCTGCCCCCTGCATTTACCCCCAAGCCAGAATTATGAATATCTTTAACACTGATTTTCCCCGCAACCCCAAAATAGCAAATTCTCTCTCTCTCTTTTTTTTTTTTTTTTTCCAAAAGCAATGTTGAGATTTTGCTGCTGTTGGGCTTTACTTGTTGGAATTTGGTGGGCTTTGGTGGGGTTTTTTGAAGGGTAGCTATTTGTTGATGGCATTGTGTGAATGACAGCCTTACATGTTTGCTTGGTGGAACATCACTGTGCTAGTACTGACCCTGTGCATGACTCTCAGGTCAAGTGGCCATTTCAGGTTTGGCAAACTAGTAATAAAAAGTTGTCAGATTATTGTGCCAAATTGGCAGGATATGTCCCTGTTAGTTTACTTTGCATGAATCTTAATAATGAGTTACAGTGAACTACGTGGCATTTCTTCTAACCTCACTAAAGGCACTGCAGCAGCAGCTACTTTGTGTCATGACTGTTGTGTGGAAAGTGGTGGGCAAGATGACCACTTTTGCTACTTAGGCATTTTTCTGAAAAATCGCCAAATTTCCTTTTGGAATTGGGTTCCAAGTTTGGTTTTAGTTATAAAGCTCAAACAAACAAAAACACACCAAATAAACCTGCAAAGAAACAATAAAAGAAAAAAAAAAGCTTCTGTTAGTGTCTATCACTGGCATGGTATTCAGTAAGTCTGCTGTCAAGACTTACATGTTACAATTTCATGAAAGAGTGCGTGGATAGAGTGTAACTGGTTGAATGTCTACTATTGTCTAGTGGTCAGCAAGAAGCTGATTCTTTCCCTTTTCAGAAGCAAGTCATTTGGTGGGTGCTTTAGTACTGTGCTGGTTCGCTAGTGTTCAAAAAAATATGCTTTTTTTAAGCAATCAGTCCTTTCAGGAGGTTAAAAGGACTAAAGCCTGCTTCTGTTAGGAGAGGTGAAGCTCTTACCATGCATGAGTGGATAGTGATAATGAGAAGAATCACAAAGATATAAAATACATATGTCATAGTGGCTGGCAGTAGAATAAACCAAGTATCATACTAATATTGTTGCTCTTGTCCAAACTTTAATATATTCCAAGAGAAAAGATTGTATTATATTTGGTACATACAGTCCTTTGGTCATGTGTGTGCTCTCAGTTGTAGCTTCTCGTCACCCTTATAAGTGAAAAACTAATTGAAACATGAAGTTTAACTAGGCAGAATTTTAGAAATTACGATATTAAATATACATCATTCATATTGATTTGTTCCTTGTCTTTAATGATAATTAGCAATGGCTTTCTGTTGTGCTGGCTTTGTTAGAGTATTAAGATGATTAAGATGCTCTGTTGTATTCTTTTTTGTATTAAGATACTTAGCTGTGATAGCAATTTTCAAAAGAATAGTATTTGGTTTTGTGGTCTTACACAGTAAGTTGTTTTTTAACACTGGTTTTGAGACGCATCTCTTTCTTCTCTTCAGTTACTAATGCTGAAATAATGGGTGTAGGAAGAAAATTCTTGTCTATGGGTGTGGTCCTGGAATTAGAAATTCATTAATTTGCAACAGCAAAGGATTTTTGTGGTAGCTATCCCACATACAGGTAGATGATTGACAAAGTTGCTGATTTAAGGTGTTTTTAATATTGTTTTTCCCCTCCTGCTTAGTGATTGCAAAAGTAATCCAAAATTAATGAATTTTTCAGAAGATGTAAAGTTAATCTTTACCCTTGTCTTTCTTCCAGTTTCTTATGTCAGGCTGGGCCACAGGATACTCATTCCGGTGTGATATCGTTGACTACTCGAGGTCACCGACAGCTCTAAGAGTAAGTTGCAAAAGACAAAGTTGGATTGTTACCATAGAACAATAGAATGGTTTGGGTTGGAAGTGACCTTGTAGATCACCTGGTTCCAACACCCCTGATATGAGCAAGGACAACTTCCACTAGACCAGGTTGTTCAAACTAGTGTGTTATACATTTACTTTATTTTTAGAAATGCTTTTTGAACAGCCTGCTTTTTGAATGCGCTGCTGTAGAGTGGAATGCACTAAATGCATTCCACTTGCATAATGTAGAGTACATGAGTTAACTGGATGGGTTGGTTGGTTGGGTGAAAGAAAGAGGCAAGGAATTCATTGGCTTGTTTTTGTTGCTTTTGAAATTCCTTTAAGTTTAAAAATTGTTTTGTGTTTTTAAAGAAAAACCAATCAAACTATACATTTAAATATTTCTGTCAACCTTGGAACATCACTCGGCCCAATGATTTCTTTTATAGATATACTTTCTTTTATACAGATTCTTTCTTTTATATCGATAATTATTTGTCCTGCTCAGTTTTGTTTATGACTTTTATGGTTTGACAATTTGATTTTTACTCTTGCAGATGGTGCGAACTTGTTGGCTTTACTTCTTTTCCAAGTTTATTGAATTATTAGACACTGTAAGTTTTTCTAGCCTAATAAAAGAAGTGGTTCTGTTTCCTTTTCATAGCTGAAGAACTAGTGCTGTTCAGGGCTGAGGATACAAGTTGCTTTTTATTTAGTCCTCCAATCTTAAATCATTAGAATACCATTACATTTACCATGACGTTTACTCCTATTATCTCTCTGTATGATATTGTCTTTTTACACTATTCTCCCTTCATTATCAGGAAAAATGTTAATGAGGGAACACACCTTTAAATATTCAGGAATTCTGGATAACTTGTCTGTTTAACAGCTGAGTACACTAATCTGTTATGCTATGGCAATGCTTGTCTCAACACTACAGATAAAAACCAGTCGATCATGCCGAATATTTTTCTTACATCATCTTTGGATTTTGTCTTCCCCATTAATATCATCAATGGCTTTGAATGTGGGACAAAATTGCCATACCTACTTGCTCTAAACTCCTGAGATTGTCTTGAGTGTCATGACTATAGAGATGTATGATGACAGGCTGACATTCTAACCTCTTTTAAAAAAAGTCTGAGCAGCAATGCATTGAAGCAGAATACAGACCTCACTCACCATCAGCAGCCATCTTCCCAAGACTGACACCAGATAGAACTGACTGAGATATTTTCAGATCACCTTCTGAGTGTTGGAATCAGCTGCAGTTCTATTTGCCCTGTTGTTTGGGGCACAGTAGTGGCAGTTCAGGAGCTGACTCATGAGCAGTGAAGATGTTCTACATCCTTTGAGCAAAGCTGGCCATCTGCAAATGTTCAGATTCAACACTAGAAGATCTTACTGACTAAACCAAATGGAATGATAATGCAAGTGTCAGGAATTCTAAAACTAGAAAATCCTGACAAGTATATTCCTCTATTTGCCTTCATTTGGCACAGGTTGTAGTGCTCCTTTTTAATTAGTCCTGAGCCTTATTTTTTTGTTTGTTTGTTTTGTTTGAATACAGACAATTAGGTACCTGTTTCTCATCAGCTTTTTTGTTTTATTGCAAAAGTAATTTCTTAGCTGTATTTAAATCAGCTGATTCCAAATGTTTTCTCTGGCACACCAGACATCTTTTTTTCTGTATCTGATACTACCCTTTCCATGACCTGATTTCTCATTAAAGTTTTTTTACTGTCTTCCCTTAACATTTCACTTGATGCTTGCCCTTTAAAATGGGCCCTGTCAATAACAATTAAGAATACCTACATATATTCTGTACAATTTTTATGCTTTCTGATGGTAGCTAAGTCAGAGTTCATAATAAAGTGCTATTTCTCTACCATAGTATTTTCTACTGTTAGTTCTTCAGTTAATTTTTGCAAATGGCCTTTCATTACTAGTTCAGGGAAGTTAAAATATGATGCTTGTAGAGACTTCTCAGTCCAAGCCAGTCCATCTTACACGGTTTGTTGCACGTGTAGGAGATGGCTCAGCCTTTGACATTTAGTTTCAAAGGTTGCCTTGGCTTTTGAGATTTCACAGGTGGATTTTAGTTACTGGTTTTAAGTATTTTTGAAAACTAGTTTGCTTAGCCAGACACTCACTCAGTTTTACTTCTCCTCCCAACAACTGTAACTGTGAAGAACTTTTAAATGTATAGTAGAGAGCAACCAGTACTGATGCATACATTTTTCTTTAAATATGTTGGGTTTGATTATCTTCTGTATTAAAAATCTGTTTCAGATATTTTTTGTACTGCGTAAGAAAAACAACCAAGTTACATTCCTGCATGTTTTTCATCATTCCATTATGCCATGGACCTGGTGGTTTGGAGTCAAATTTGCTGCAGGTATGGAGAGAGAGTGGAATTACAGTTGAACATATCTTCTGGTAGTGAAAGTTACCTATGGTAGACCAAAAAAAAAAAAAGAAACAGAATTAACACCTTGGAAACATCAGTGTTTTTAAATTAAGCCTTCTGCAGTATTTTATGGAACAACTGAGATCACCATAATTATTTAAATGGGTGGGGATTACTCATTTTTCTTATTTGATGGCATTTTGTTCAGTGTTGATTTCTTATGGGGGGAAGAGGTGCAGAGAAGAGAGCTGGGTACAAGCAAAGAACAGTATTACATGGAAAAGAGAAGTCATTGAAAAATCATAAGTGCTAGGGGAGATACATGAAACTAATAACTCTGTTGAAACTACTTCATAACCATTTCACCCCCTACAATGTTAGAACTGAGTTGGAGGGGAGGACTGCATTAATTTTTTTTCCTGTTTGAGAAATTACTCGGTCTTTGTTGCAGTTACTTTTACTGGCTTTAAGTAGTATGTATGGGATTTATTTACACCTGATATTTCAGCTTTCACAAAACTACAGAAATATTTTTCTGGACCTTCTTTATAAAAGAAGCATATTTGAATTGTTCTGAATTAAAATTCTTTGACCACTACCAGCTTATGTTCACTTTCTCCTTTCCTGCTTGGTGTGTCTTTGCATGCATTTTCTTATGCCACATTATCAGTGTGCACCATTAATAAATATAACTTGCTATGAGAATAGTCTGAAAAGCACAGAGTGAAGTAATTTATAAATCCCCTTCTGCGACAGTTGAGGCTTTTTTAGGAACTTCTACTGAGAGAAAGTGGGGTCGTATATGTTTACTGGAAACATGTTTTGTGTTTGTGCTTTTTTTGTCCCAGAAAATTGGTGATGAATTGATGAAGCAGTTGTTCCATTGCTTTTCAATATGATATCTTAGTGTCTGTTGTATGTCTTTGTTTTTTCTGATAAAAACAGACAGTCTCAGAAAGAACTCCAGAAAATCTGTAGACTTTTGAACCTTTCTAGTGTGCATCTTTTCTTTGTGTATAAATGGATATACTTCTGTTGTATTTGAGTGGATTGATTATGTATTTCTCAAATCTTGTTAAGTGACTGGTATTAAATTAAAACTGTGAATGGTTGTCTCAGCATACACCCCAGTGTGTTTATAGGTCTGCAAAGAGAAACCTGCAGCAAATAGCAGTCCCTCTTCAACCTTGAAAATTTTCCACTTATAGGTGATTAACTTTCTCCATTTTATCTGGATGTTGGATCAGTATACCAGCTACAGGCTTCTGATTTTGCATCAAATTTCCCATGTGATAA
This sequence comes from Tychaedon coryphoeus, assembly GCA_013398595.1. Taxonomy (NCBI): domain Eukaryota; kingdom Metazoa; phylum Chordata; class Aves; order Passeriformes; family Muscicapidae; genus Tychaedon; species Tychaedon coryphoeus. The sequence continues at coordinate 98,330 of WBND01000313.1, read as the reverse complement.
TTTGACAAATACTTTCAGCAAAGTGTGCAAGAATTTTGTCCTCTGATAGCAATAGTCCCTCATATTTATGCAGAGCTGTGTTTATTCCAAAAACTCTATTGCTTATCTTTACACTTATCTTTCCAAATACTGTTGTTTGGTAAGTTAAATTTTTTTCCAAGAATTTCAGTCCTGCTGGTGTTTACCTTGTATTCAGTTTCATCAGTGCTTGTCCTTTTAAGCAGCAGCATTGTCAAGTTTGCAACCAGTTTGTAAAAAAACCAACAGTTTTGGATGGAGATGCTGTTTTTTCTGTGATCTGATAAAAATAGAGAATTATAAAATCATGCTTAGTATAGTTTTGCTTTTTGGAGCATATTTTTGTACTGTTGTGTAGGTTCCTCTTTTCTCTGCTTTAGCTATTTATTTTTTCTTCTGAATAATCACTGCACAAGCCAAAAAAAGTATGTATATTTGAACTGTAAGAACATTCAAATTATTTTAAAAAATAAAAATAGACAAGTTTCAAAGAAAGTTTGCAATCACAGCTGGAGGAGTTATGCCTTCTCAAGGTGGAAGATTAGCGTGAGCTACTCAAAATATGCTCTATTTTTAATTGGAATGATTCTAAATGGGAAAATGGCACTCTTTTTCTCACTAAATGTCTCCTTTTATGTCTTCTTGTTTTGATGATCATTGTTTCCATGTCCATGTTTCTTTTGAAAATGCTTTGCTGTTTGCTGCTTCTTGGATCACTTGTACCTCTAATTTCTTGCGTTCATTAAAATAAAGCTACTTTGAGCAGGATTATGTAGCTCCATGGTTAATCCAATGGAAAAGGAAGTGACTCCTTACTTGTTCTTTGACATGCTCATATGTTACCAGTTTCAGTTATAAATTTATCGCAATATGGTCTCTATTTAAGTTTCCCTTTCACTGGAAGTATGTTTTGAGATTGACAATGGATTTGTGAGACCCTGGTTCATGATTACAAAAACTTACTGTCTGAAACTGTATTTCATTCCCGGGGAATCTGGAAATCTGTATTGAGAAGAGACTTGTTATTTATCCTCTACAACTTTTTGAAGTTCATTTAGATGTCTAGAAAAGAGGCAAAACCCAGGAAGAATGCTTTCTACTAAGTTTTCTGTGTCTCTATCAAATACATGCTTTAACAAAAAATAATTTAAAAATTAAATGAAAGAGCAAAAAGTTCCACTAAAATGTCTTTTGCATGTTATTAGATCAGCTGGGTTTAATTGCGGTTTTGGGAATGCTTAGATAAACCTTTTCTGAGGCAAGAAACTGATATGATCCATCAGAACTGGTATCAATCCAATCCAGGTAAAACACCTTGAAGGTTAGTCAAAGTCTAGATTTTGTAGTACATATTTTCCATACCCTGGTGGAAGGCAATCTGCTAGGACCACAGTGGCTTTTTAAATACCTGCTGTAAGACTACTACTATGTTTTGTTTTTCTACAGGTGGTTTAGGAACATTTCATGCCTTGCTGAACTGTATTGTACATGTTGTCATGTACACTTACTATGGAATCTGCTCTTTGGGACCAGCCTATCATAAATATTTGTGGTGGAAAAAGTATATGACAACTATACAACTTGTGAGTAATTGTCTTTGACATATGCATCTCTCAAAAACCTGATTGTAGCTAACACAGATTTAATGCAATAATTTTTTTCTTTTAGTTATGCCGATATGTGGAGTTTACAGTTGGTATAAGACTTACTAATGTGTTAACTGAGGATAACAAAAGGTGTGAGCTCTCCACAGTAATATACTTAAATCTGCTGACTTCAGCATTCACTGTAATCAGATTTAGACAAACAAGCTTTTCAGTTATGCAGTACATGATAAATATATTTACAAGATTCATTGTTTGTATAAAAAGTTTCAAAATATAAGCACCAAGAAAATACAATTTATGTACAGGATACACATGTGACTAGTAACTACATGTAGCATGTAGTAAGGAAAGAGAAAAAGTACTTCTTTAGCACTTGATGTTCTTTCATAGAAAATGTTTATGTTTAGAAAACTTACCCCTCTCCAACCTAGAGCATTAAAAACCACTCTTGCAGTAATTATATTGTTTCATCAGCTTTAGGTCAATTTCAAAAGGTTGCTCTTCTGAGTGCTTTTTTGTGCCCACCTCATTTAATAGATGGATTTTCAAAATTCAGTTTCTGCTAAAGAATTGGTTTAGAATGAGCAAGGTTGCTGATGGAGGTGGTAAAGGAGCATACTGTCTGCTTGCACCAGGGCTGGTTTTAGTAGCTGAGTTCATGTAACCATGTGCAACTCTGAAAAACGTAGCCTGAATATTTATAACTTGGTCTTTTTGACCTGGAGGCACTACCAGTGGACTATTAACTTGGAGTTCATGTGGAGTGTCTTTTTGTCACATGCCGGTGTGCAGGGAAGGTGGGACTCTTGTTCCCTAACCCTGTAATGGTTGCTTTTCTTCCTTTCTTTTTTTTTTTCCTGGCTAATTTTCGTAAAGGAGCCTCCCATTTGTCACTGAAAAACAGTCTGCCTCCTTCCTTTTTATCTAAACTGGCCAGGGTAGAATCCTGTTGTCATATTATAAGTTTCTTAGTTTGTCCCAGAACTTCTCTTCCTTTATTACGTAAACCTGTTTTTCAGTGGAGTAATATTGTGGGGAGATGGGCTGTAAAGGTGCATCTGTGTTATATTAAGAAGATGTGTTGTCCCTGTTGCTTCTTGCTTTCCCCCCACTCCACCCCTGCTATCTGTTTTTCTGCAAACAAGCTATGCTAAAGTTTTTAAACTTCTGTAGTAAGGTTGTAATTTATTTTAAAAGTACTTATTTTCTTCACCTTCTTCCTCCAGGTCCAGTTTATTATGATTACAGTCCATATAGGACAAATCTACATCATGGATGATTGTCCGTACCAGTATCCAATTTTCATGTTTATTATTTGGCTTTATGGCTCTATGTTTTTAGTCTTGTTTCTCCACTTCTGGTACCATGCTTACACCAAGGGACAAAGACTGCCAAAAATGGCAAAAAATGGCATCAGCAAAGATCAGTGAAACAAATTCTTGTCTCTAAAACCAAAGAAGTGTAAATGTCAAAGGGGAAACTTGCACTACTTGACAATCAAGATGTTTAGGTGTGCACACTACATGGTGTATATTTTGTATGTTTTCTTCCAAAACAGAATTTGTATTTTTACTGTAAGTTATTTGGGATTCAGAACATGGGAGTGGGGAAGAACTGTGGATCTCTGATC